>SKCR01038119.1:0-108844 GCA_019454045.1 Zanthoxylum bungeanum
TCACTAAAGTGACTTATGATGTGACTTGTGGGCCCCACTTTAATTCAAAATATGAGTGCGCCGCAAACACATTCCGAGCTCGGGTTCGTTAATTTCGAATTAACGAATTTCCCGTTGCGACGTAATGAAATCAAATTTAATTAAATAATTATGCCTAGCAAAATTACTATTCACGTCGCTCGTGAATTAATTCTAAATTAATTTGTTCGCCCGAATTAAAATCCAATTTTAATTCCGCTATGAAATGTAATTTCATATAATATATCGATTATATATTTATCGATTAATTCCAAATTAATCGTTCTCTCTCTTCAAATAGTATTTTATCCCTGATAAAATCTCTCCACAATTAATCCTAGATTAATTATGTTCGAATCATACGTCATCGGTGAATCTTCGGGAAGCGACCCATGAGATCCCTGGATATGTTGGTAGTAAATCCGGTCATCGGACTATCCGAACACGTACGTACCTAGTACTGTGTTTTTACCGATTTACGAGACATGGTTGGCTTCTAGCAAAGCACCATGCCTACCTAATTCTCCAGAAATACTCTCAAAGGAATATATAATCTTTGTCAGACGTAGTATACGTAGTATTGCGTATTGCGATCCAGTATCGGATGTCACTTGCTAGGCCTGAGGCTGGAATTGTGTCTACCCCGTACGAAGCGTATATCGGATCTCTGGTAACTAGTCTCTATAATCGGATAAACATGACCTATTCATATTATCCCAATGAATGCAGTACATAAGAGTACTAGTTCCGTATCCTACGTGATCATCATCTTCATATGACTGAAGTGATACTTCCATCTTGACATTGTTGGACAATTATGGCCCATAGCATCACTATTTGTACAGATCATGGTGTTGTTGTACAAATTAACTATGTGACAAAGGAAATTGCTCTTTTATCATTTGTAATTAGATTACCAAGATGTATAAATGATAGAAGGTCCATATGATTAGTTCCGGATTGAGATGATATGAGACAGTATCAATCCACAAAGGTTTAATCATTAAATATCCATAGTCGTAGTATTATCGAGATTGGACATCGATAATACGAAATAGACTAGTATTACACTTGTGCGCGTTGTGGGAGCATAACGGCATAGTTCTCATATATTTGGGTATAGGATACTCATGCAAGTGTAATAGGAGGTTGTGTTTACCGATGGTACAAAAACAGCTTCTCTCTGGATAGACCCATCGGAATTCCATTGGTAGTATGACTATGTGTCTATGGAAGTCCGAATCAGGGTAGGTGTATTTGGTCTTAACCTGAGACTTGCACCACTAATACTTGCGACAATCAATATACTTTGGTTTTGGTCATCCAGAGCTTTAACAGGTTCTGTGTACGCCTCTTCTGTGTGTATATTGAGAATCGTAGTGTATTGGGTGTGTGATGTCAAGATGGAAGTATCACTCCAGTCATAGTGGAGATGATGATCACGTAGGATACATAACTGGTTCTCTTTTATGCTGCAGCTATCGGGATAAAATGACTAGGTCATGTTTATCCGATTATAGAGACTAGTTACCAGAGATCTGATATGTGCTTCGTACGGGGCAGACACAATTCCAGCCCTAGGCCTTGCATGTGACATCCGATACTGGATCGTAATATGCAATACTACTTATACTACTCCTGATATAGATCACATATTCCTTTAAGAATATTTCTGGAATTGAATTGGTAGGCACGGTGCTTTGCTAGAAGCCACCCATGTCTTGTAAATCGATTAAAAATGTAGTACTAGGTACGTACGTGTTCGGATAGTCCGACGACCATATTTACTGCCAACATATCTGGGGATCTCATGGGTCGCTTCTTGAAGATTCACGATGAGGTATGACTCGTACTTTATTAATCTGGGATTAATTATAAGAGAGAGAAAATTAATCTGGGATTAATTACGAAGATATTTTATCTGGGATAAAATATTATTTAAAAAGAGAGAACGATTAATTTGGAATTAATCGATAAAATAATATATTCGAAATTAACGAAATTGTATTTCGACGCGGAATTCAAATTAGATTTTAATTCGGGCGAATGAGTTAATTTAGAATTAATTCGGTTAGCGACGTGAATAGTAATTTTGCTAGGCAAAATTATTTAATTAATTTAATTTAATTACGTCGCAACGGAAAATTTCGTTAATTCGTAATTAGCGAACCTGAGCCGCGGGAGTGTTTGCGGGCCCACTCGCATTTCGAATCGAGTGGGGCCCACAAGTCACATGAAGTGTCACATCACTAGTCAACTTAGTCACTTTGATTGATGGAAGTTGATGGGATTTGATGCTTGAGTGTGGAACACTCTAGTGTGATGGTTGAAAGACATTTACCATTTAATTATTTTGGTATTTTGACTTTTCATTTTGTGTATTAGATACACAACACACAAAAACCACACAACTCTTCTCACTCTCTTCGCTCTCTCGGCCTTGGGCCATTTTCCTCTCCAAAATTCTGTAATTGCCGAGAAACAAGGAGAATCAAAGGAAGAATTGCGGAAAATGTTTCTGAGGTGCTAACACACTTCAGGGGTCTTACGAAGGTGATAGAGAAACCCACCCGTGGGCATGAAATGCACACCAAGCTTTGAGTTTGAAGGACCTAAAAATTGGAGCACAAAATAGAGCAATACCATGAGCCTCTTGGAGTTAAAGCTTGAAGATTTTTGTTGTTCCTCGCATCGCAAAAGCCGATCAATGTAAGTATGATTCCGCCATACTTCTTTTGAGTATTCACACATGTTTCATTGCTTGAATTGATCCCGGGACTATAGTAGAAACCCAACAGATATCACACCCAATACACTATGATTCTCAATATACCCAGAAGAGGCGTACTAAGAACCTGTTAAAGCCCTGGACGACCAAAACCAAAGTATATTGATTGTCGCAAAGTAGTATTAGCGATGCATGTCTCAGGTGTTAGAGTTTCTATAGGTCCCAAGATCAAAACTCAAGCATGATACACAAGTGAATACAACGACGGAAGTTGCGGAATACTTACATCGAGCGGTTGAGCGACGATTTGGGCAACAAAAATGAAATCTTCTCACTGGTGGACTGCACTGCAGTGGACTGCTGTGAAAAGTGAATTGCGCCCCTTATCTTCAAGATTTGAAGCTCCAAGCTTCATCATTTGAATCCCAGCTCATGGGTAAGCTTCCCTATCACCTTCGTATTGATCCCGGAGTGTGCTAGCACTCTTGTTTTGCCATAAAACGCACTTGCTTCCCTCCATTTTCCTCAACAATCACGGTAGTTCACTGCCTTTGTAGAAGAAGAGAATGGCGTGAAAGATGGAGATAATTTTGGCTCCAAAATCAAACCAACGTGAGAGAGAGAGAGTTGTAAAAGTTAAAAAATGTAATTGATTTCTAAAATCAATTTTTTTTAACATATACCAAACATATAAAATTAATATATGTCACTCAAGCTTTTAAAAAAGCTTTTCAACAACCCCCATCAAGCCACATCACTCACATCACTCAATCAATCTAATCAATTGTCACATCACTCAAAGTGACATGATTTGACGCTTGATGTGACTCTAGATGCGACTAGCGATTTGACGCTTGATTTGACGTGCCGCGCTCGAATTCGAAATGCGAATGCGCTCGCAAATAATCTCGGGCTCGGGTTCGCTAATTCCAAATTAACGAATTTTCTATTGCGTCGTAATTAAATGATTACGCCTAGCGAAATCACTATTCACGTCGCTAACGAATTAATTCTAAATTAATTCGCTCGCCCGAATTAAAATCTAATTTTAATTCCGCGTCGAAATCCAATTTTGTTTAATATATCAAATATATTAATTAATCGATTAATTCCAAATTAATCATTCTCTCTCTTTAAATTGATATTTTATCCCAGATAAAATATCTCTAATTAATCCCAGATTAATTTTCTCTCTCATCATATTAATCCTAGATTAATAAAAGTACGAGTCATACGTCATCGGTGAATCTTTGGGAAGTGACCCATGAGATCCCCAGATATTTTGGTAGTCAAATCGGTCATCAGACTATCCGAACACGTGAGTACCAAGTACTACATTTTACCGATGATCACATGCGAGGCCTGGGGCTGGTACAGTGTCTGCCCCATACGAAGCATATATCGGATAACAAGCAACTAGTCTCTTTAATATTGGATAATCATGACCAAGTCATATTATCCCGACGGTTGCAACCTTATATGAGAACGAGTTCTGTATCTCTGCGCGATCATCAACTCCATATGACTGGGAGTGACACTTCCGTCTTGACATCACACCCAACACACTACGTTCTCGATATACTCAGCGTCGGCTTACACAGAACCTGTTAAGCCCTGGACGACCTCAACCAAGTATATTGATTGTCGTATGCATTAGCGGTGCAAGTCTCAGGTTAAGACCAAATACACCTACCCTGATTTCGGACTTCCATAGACACATAGTCATACTACCAATGGAATTCCGAGGGGTCTAATCTAGAGCGAAGCTGTTTCCCGTACCATCGGTGTGAAGCACAACCTCCTATTACACTTGCATGAGTATCCTATACCCAAATATATGAGAACTATGCCGTTGTGCTCTCACAAACGCGCACAAGTGTAATACTAGTCTTTTACGCATCATCGATGTCCAATCTCGATAATGCTCTGACTAGGGATGTTTAATGATTTATCCTTCGTGGACTGATACTGTCTCATATCATTCTCCGTCCAGGAACAAATCATAGGGACCTCTCATCATTTATATATCTAGGTGATCTAATCACAAATGATAAGAGTGCAATCTCCTTTGTCACATAGTTAATTTGTACAACAACACCGTGATCTGTACAAATAGTGACGCTATGGGTCATAACTGTCCAAAAATCTCCCACTTGGCCTATAGCCAGTCACTCGAGTGTCTGACACCCGAACTATGTACTGTTTGGCTCAAATTGCTGAGAAAAGGCTTTCGTCAGCGGATTTGCATGATTATCGTCTGATGCGATTTATTCGATCATCACATCGCCACGATGTATGATCCGAACGAATCAGATGAATAGTCGATGTATTTATCTGGATCGTTGATGAGACCATTGATTCTTTAGCATGCGCTGTAGCCTAGCTCAGCTGCTAACAGAATTATATCCAATCTAATTAGCTTTATTTATCGACCCCAGAAGGCTTCTATTGTTGCTTCAGCTGCAGCAATAACCCGCATTTGTTGTTTATTCTGCAACAGAATCTTTCTTGGAAGATTTCCACTTCACTGTACCCTTATTCAAACTGTATAGTACCGTTTGCGACTTATAGTCGTTATCACGAAAGCCAAGCTTTCACCGATTATTTTATGGGAATATCATTTCCAAGAAAGAAATGACATATTATCATTATCTTACAGGACATTCATGCCAGTGCACTCCCACTAACCCTTTATATACACAAGAATCATTTCGTTTTGAATTAAATCATACTCCATTATGATTACATCAAAACGATAATTCCTAGAACTATGCTTGTTTCAATCCAAACATGGATCGAAAACTGCCAAACCTTGTTTACTTGTTATGGTATGACAAAACCGATAGGATGTTATAAACATCCTCCGAAAGGTTTCCTTTTCAGGAAAGCGATTTTCCGTTATAGCTGTCATATTTCATAAATGAAATACACAGCTTTAGTAAGCATTATCCAAATGGATTTACAATGGCAACATGTAAAAGGTTTCATCGTAATCAACACAATGTTGATAACTCTACCTTTTTCTTTACAAGCCTAGCTTAGTACGTTGGATGTTGCCTTCCATGTATGTCTTCCTTGAAGACTTATAAAGTACCAATAGGCAAAATGACTTATGGTACATCAACTAGTATCCAAACTTGTTGATATACATGGAATCCATTTTGGACTTATGACACTTTGTCATAATAGGGAGTCGATACCTTGTATCACTACCTCATACGTAATCAGTTGGTATACCTTAAAAGATTAACATCTTTATGAGGTGAGATCAGAAACCCATACCCCAGGTTGTTTTCTGACTCTCTCGATCTACGCGCGGTTCTTGTGTATTCGAAGATTAATGGAATAGTTTCATCCTTGATGAACTATTTATGTTCCATTTCGGAATAGGGCCATGAATAGTATTACTCCGATTTTCATCGAGTTTTACTATCCTCCCACTTACCACTGTATATCGGTATTCCCCTCCGGAAAACCGCATGGCGAGCAACAATCTAATTGTTCTCTTGTGAGTTATATAAGTACTATACTTATGATATCCCTAGGATAGCCTACAATTGACACTTATCCTATTTGGGTTTTAGTTCGGTATCATCCAAACATATGCCTAGCATCCCAAATGGTCAGGAATGAGAACCCAGTTTCTTTCCCCCGTTCATATCTAATATGATATTTGTCGAAAAAATTATTAATAGAACCTTATTCTAATAAGTTATTGCACTGTTAATCCGTATCCGTTGAAGGAAATGGTAGCTCAGAGCGACTCTTGATTAACCTTATCATGTCTAACAAAATTCGATTTATCCAGTACGGACACACCGTCACTTTGACGTGTTCCGGGAGGAGTCCTCATTTGAAAGATACTATACTCTTTCAAGTATATAAGAAACTTATGCTTAAGTATTTTCCATTACGGTCTTACCGTGACGGTATAATACTATAGTAGATCTATTTGTCTATTTCGTGTCGAAACTCTAAAAGTTTCCGATTGTGTTCTTCAAAAGAAACACACAACCATTACGCGATGACACATCTGTCAGGTCACGAAATATTCATATCCCCATCTAGCCTAGCTAGACATGGGCCCACGTGCTTCATTATGAACTAGGGCTTATAGATCGGTGGCATTTACACTTTTACCAAGTAAATAGTGTTTTAGGCATATTGCCCAATAAACTAGATTCATAGACTTTATTTGATTGGAATCAAAACAGTCCGAGTATCCACTCTTCGAAAGTGTGGATATACGAGTCTTGTTCGATTGTGTCCCAGACAACAATGCCATAATTAGTTTCTTCTGATCAAATCACTTTCAGCTATTTGTTTATCATTATATATATTTGAGATTTATTTATATTCAAAATATAAATTCTGTTATTCACATCTAATGTGTTTATCTCAATATCATCCTTATATAATAAAACACTTTAGTGTTCTAAAATATATAGGTTCACCCGCAGTGGGTTAAACACTGATAAAGAGATAATGTATCTAGTCAAACTAGTTACATTATAACAGTTCTCTAATCCTGCTCATAGCAGATTCTGAACATCAATATATATATTTATTATGTACCATATTAAGTATCTAAAAATCCAATTTTAATACTAGTAATGAACATAATTTTGACAAACATATTTGAAGTCAAAGCCTTGCTCGTCTTCAATTCCTTCATGTCTGCTTTGTCCAAACGACAGTCACGCTTTGCGATTCCGTTTGCCACAATTGTGCAGACATTTTGGATATGTCATTTATCTTCCAAGAAGACTATAATGATTTTGCCTTGTCATTTTCAATATTCCGGTTGCCTTTGACCAAGCTTCGGGTTTCTAGAATATTGAAGTAAGGTGTGCCTTGCACTACTTGCCTAATTGCAAATTTTGACTTTGTTTCCTTGAGAATAGTCTTTAATTCTCCAAGATTATTTATTGCAATTTTTAAAAGTACTATTCCAGATCTAATCTTTGAATATCCTTCAATTTCAATATCATACTTTAGAATCTAATCCTTAGTTCTAATAAAGAAATTAAGGAGTCCTATATGACAAGTAGTATGGATTAAGCACTAAAGTTATCATGTTCCACTTATTTGCTTAACTCCGATCTTAGGCTTATTTTATCAAATAAAATAACTTATTATTTTTCCAGGACCATCCTGAAATTATTCCCAATTTGAAAATTAAAGTCGTTTAAATACATTTTCACCCAGAGGATTCTTAAACACTAATCTTTCATTTATATCTTGATTCTAATAGTCCAACTATTTAATCAACGATTTGTGGTACTATTTATTATAATGATTATAATAGTCCAACTATAAAATCAAATATAATCTAAAATAATTAACCTCAATTACATTGATTACTATAATCCAATTATAAAATCAACATAAACTGAAATTAATTAATCAATATATTGATTAATATAATCCAATTATATATAATCAACTATAATACAGTCCAACTGTTAAATAAAACAACAATTTAAATATTAGTCCAACTAACATTTAATTTAACAACGAAATAATTAAATGAGCGCGTATGGCGAGTAATTGAACGAGTATTGCAAATTCAATTCTTGCCTCCCACTATTTTTCGGCGAGCCTCTAACCCTCTGTCGAGTACTCGGGAAACCGTGTTTCCTAGTGGGCTAGGATCCCGTTAACATCACACAATCTTGACTTTGGCCAACAAATTGTATGATAATTAACTAGGTAGATCTCTAAGATCATTGGATCCAATCCAATTCCTAGATCCAGTAGGTGCTTCCAAATCTAAACATATATCTTATATATGCCAATACATCCAATGTATTACCTAACCTTTTCCTCTGAATCAACTAGGCCTTGGCTTTGGCACAACAAACTAATGATCCCAGTCAAGCGCGACCCATTGACTATGGAAAGCTTCGTAATCAATGTCGATGGACAATAAGTGGTCTTGACTTTGGCCAACAAACCACAACTTGGACATGACACTGACATGTAACAAAGCCTTCGTGATTCAAACACATCTTCGACAGAAAAAGGCCTTGACTTTGGCCAACAAACCAATGCCGTCTTAGATCTTGAGTGAGAATCACTCAACGGAAGGAATGACGCTTAATATTTAGCGAGGGTTTTTCGCGTGCAAATTGGCTACCAATTTATTAACTTTGTTAAGGTCTCATCATCATACACCCTTAAACATGCATTCTAAACACATAATAAAGCGCATATGAATAAATTAATTATGATATGCGGATGGATACTTTACACATGATCCTAGATCAAATCTCTCCCTTCTCTCTCCCGCTAGCACAAATATTTCTTCTACCCGTTACACTATACTTCTAAAGAAACCTCATTTACATTGAGGGGAATAGGTGAGAAGAGAATACAAAGAATATGAGGTGATAAGGCTGGACACGCAGAGCAGGTCCAATTAATAAATCAAATTTATTACAACAATTCTAAAAATTGCCCCACCCATCTAATATCTATCCGATACATTATTCATGGTATTCACTCAAGCATGTTATCAATCAATCTAATCCAATTAATTAATCTGATAATAGTGATCATTCAATGTTCAAACAACGATTTGATTTTGTTCGAGTCAAACTCGTTTTTGCGAATAAGTACTTAAAGTCCGAATTCCGGAATTAAATTAAACTACATAATTAAATCCAATTTAATATATATTTTAATACTAATCCACTATTTAATTCCAAATAAATATTACACTTTTTTTACGAACCTTACGACTTAAATTCCAAATTTAATTGTTTCGGGTCTCAAAGCCGGATTAATATCCAATATTAATTAATTAAAGTCTAATGGGCTTTTAATTAATTTCTTAAGGCGTGGAATTTTGGTCAACTCGAGTCAAACCGAATAACCAAAATCCAATCCGGGAGTTCCCCATAAGCCTAGAAATCAATCTTGGCCCATTAGGCCCAATTAAACTTTAAAGGTCCATTAGTCGCATTTGGGCTTTATGGATGCGGTTTTGGGCCCAATTGGATCCAACCAATTTTGTCTAAACCAAACTTGTACAACAAGCCCAATAAGCCCAAAATAACAAAATCAAGCTCAATTTCCAAAATTAGCCCAATGAATTTAAATTACACAAATCCAATTTCGCATTTAATTACCTAAAGTGTATATCATGATTAATCACCCAAATTAACATTTCTAAAAAACCAATTCATACAATTAATCATGCTCATTATCATCATCATATGTCCAACAATTTTGATTAAAATCAAACCTATTACATGCTCTTTAAGTCTCGGCCAAGGAGAGGATTTTATATCCGATTTGGTTCAATCCAATTAATCCCACAATCGACATTAAATCAACATCCTAATTGATTCTAACTCATCCAATGAATTAAGAAATCAAAATTCACCAAGAACACAAAGGGGCATAACTCTCGGCCAATATAGATTTTGGGCAAATTTGTTCCAAACCAAATTGATCAAATGATCCAACCAATCATCAATTAAAATACATTCAAGCATACTTAATAATCCAATTTCATAATTGCATGCTCAAATCAATTTTACCCAATTTCATGCTTTATAACATTCTTGGCAATTTGGGGATTTTACATCCGATTCGAATTCAATCCAATTAATTCCGCAATCGACATTAAATCATCATCCCAAATGATTTCCAACACATCCAATTGTCAAAAATCAAAAAATCCAAAGACATTAAAACATGTATCAAATTCGGCCAAGGTAGCAATTTGGGGAAAAAAATGATCTAATCACAATTTGTTGAAATTGACCCAATCAATCTTCAATTCAAACACAATTAAGCATACAAATCCATACAATTTAATTTATCATGCTCAAAATCAAGTTTGCCCAAATTTTAGCCCTAACTTTTCATGCTTTTAACCTAAGCTCTTGATGCCATTGTTAGAGAGTTTCTATAGGTCCCAAGATCAAAACTCAAGCATGATACACAAGTGAATACAACGACGAAAGTTGCGGATACTTACATCGAGCGGTTGAGCGACGATTTGGGCAACAAAAATGAAATCTTCTCACTGGTGGACTGCATTGCAGTGGGCTGCTGTGAACAGTGAATTGCGCCCCTTATCTTCAAGATTTGAAGCTCCAAGCTTCATCATTTGAATCCCGGCTCATGGGTAAGCTTCCCTATCACCTTCGCATTGATCCCGGAGTGTGCTAGCACTCTTGTTTTTCCACAAAACGCACTTGCTTCCCTCCTTTTTCCTCAACACTCACGGCAGTTCACTGCCTTTGTAGAAGAAGAGAATGGCGTGAAAGATAGAGAGAATTTTGGCTCCAAAATCAAACCAACGTGAGAGAGAGAGAGAGAGTTGTAAAAGTTAAAAATGTAATTGATTTCTAAAATCAATTTTTTTTAACATATACAAAACATATAAAATAATATATGTCACTCAAGCTTTTAAAAAGCTTTTCAACAACTCCCATCAAGTCACATCACTCACATCACTCAATCAATCCAATCAATTGTCACATCACTCAAAGTGACATGATTTGACGCTTGATGTGACTCTAGATGCGACTAGCGATTTGAGTTTGATTTGATGTGTCGCCGCTCGAATTCGAAATGCGAATGCGCTCGCCAAATAATCTCGGGCTCGGGTTCGCTAATTCCAAATTAATGAATTTTCCATTGCGTCGTAATTAAATGATTACGCCTAGCGAAATCACTATTCACATCGCTAACGAATTAATTCTAAATTAATTCACTCGCCCGAATTAAAATCTAATTTTAATTCCGCGTCGAAATCCAATTTCGTTTATATATATCAAATTTATTAATTAATCGATTAATTCCAAATTAATCATTCTCTCTCTTTAAATTGATATTTTATCCCAGATAAAATATCTCTGTAATTAATCCCAGATTAATTTTCTGTCTCATCATATTAATCCCAGATTAATAAAATTGCGAGTCATACGTCATCGGTGAATCTTTGGGAAGCGACCCATGAGATCCCCGGATATTTTGGTAGTCAAATCGGTCATCGGACTATCCGAACACGTGAGTACCAAGTACTACGTTTTACCGATTTACAAGACAAGGTTGGCTTCTAGCAAAGCGCCATGCCTATCCAATTCTCCGGAAATATCCTTACAGGAATACGGATCTATGTCAAGCGTAGTATACCGTAGTATAGCGTATTTATGTCCAGTATCAGATGATCACATGCGAGGCCTGGGGCTGGTACAGTGTCTGCCCCGTACGAAGCATATATCGGATAACAAGCAACTAGTCTCTTTTATATCGGATAATCATGACCAAGTCATATTATCCCGACGGTTGCAACCTTATATTGAAAACGAGTTCTGTATCCCTGCGCGATCATCACACCCAACACACTACGATTCTCGATATACTCAGCATCGGCGTACACAGAACCTGTTACAGCCCTGGGCGACCTCAACCAAAGTATATTGATTGTCGTATGCATTAGCGGTGCAAGTCTCAGGTTAAGACCAAATACACATACTCTGATTTCGGACTTCCATAGACACATAGTCATACTACCAATGGAATTCCGAGGGGTCTAATCCAGAGCGAAGCTGTTTCCCGTACCCTTGGTGAAACACAACCTCCTATTACACTTGCATGAGTATCCTATACCCAAATATATGTGAACTATGTCGTTGTGCTCTCACAAACGCGCACAAGTGTAATACTAGTCTTTTACGCATTCATCGATGTCCAATCTCGATAATGCTGACTAGGGATGTTTAATGATTTATCCTTCGTGGACTGATACTGTCTCATATCATTCTCCATCCAGGAACAAATCATAGGGACCTCTCATCATTTATATATCTAGGTGATCTAATCACAAATGATAAGAGTGCAATCTCCTTTGTCACATAGTTAATTTGTACAACAACACCGTGATCTGTACAAATAGTGACGCTATGGGTCATAGCTGTCCAACATCAGGTTGACACCAAATACACTTACCCTGATTCAGACTTCCATAGACACATAGTAATACTACCAATGGAATTCCGAGGGGTCTATCAAGAGCGAATCTGTTTCCGTACCATCGGTAAACACAACCTCATATTACACTTGCATGAGTATCATATACCCAAATATATGAGAACTATGTCGTTATGCTCCCATAACACGCACAAGTGCAATACTAGTCTATTCCGCATTATCAATGTCCAATCTCGATAATACTACGACTAGGGATATTTTAATGATTAAACCTTAGTGGATTAATACTGTTGCATATCTTATTAATCTGGAACTAATCATATGGACTTTTATCATTTATATATACCGGTAATCCAATTACAAATGATAAAAGAGCAATTTCCTTTGTCACATAGTTAATTTGTACAACAACACCATGTTATGTACAAATAGTTATGCTATGGGTCATAATTGTCCAACAATCTCCCACTTGGCCTATACCTAATCAATCAAGTGTCCTACACATGAACTATGTACGGGTCGCTCAAACTTTTACTGAGAAACTGCTTTCGTCAGCAGATTTGCAAAGTGATCATCTGATGTGATTTATTAGATCATCACATCGCCAAGATGTATGATCCGATGAATCAGATGAAATAATTGAAGTACATATTTGGATCGTTGATGAGACCATTAAATCTTTAGCCTATGCTGTAGCCTAGCTCAGCCACTAATAGAACTACACCTAATCTGATTAGGACTATAAAGATCCAAAATGCTTCTTTTGTTGCCTCAACTGCAGCAATATTCCGCTTCTGTTGTTTATTCAGAAATACTATCTTGCTTAGAAGATTTCCAGCTCACTGTTCCGTTATTCAAACTATATAGTACCCTTATTACGACTTGCAATCATTATTGTCGGTTTGGAAACTTGCAGCAGTGAACCCAGTCACTTCAAGTTCTCATTCTCTATAGCTTAAGAAAGCATCCTTAGTTCTTCTAAGATACTTAAGGATGTTCTTAACATCAATTCAATGACTATCACTTGGATTGGCCTGATTGTGACTCCATATGCTCAAATCATATGAGACACCAGGTCCCGTACATATCTTTCAATGTACGAGTTCTCAGAGAGTGCCGAAAACTTTTAGATCTATCCTAGTAGATCATTATTCCTAGAATAAAGGTTGCTTCTGCCAAGTATTCTACGAAGAATTTTCATGAAAGCGACGCTTTCACCGATTATATTATGGGAATGTCATTTCCAAGAAATGACATGTCATCATTATATAGGACAATCATTGTCAGTGCGCTCCCACTAACCTCTTTATATACACAAGAATCATTTTCGTTTTGAATTAAATCATATACCATTATGATTACATCAAAACGCTGGTTCCAAGAACGCAATGCTTGCTTCAATCCATATGTTGGTACGACAAAACCGTCAGGATGTTGTAAACATCCTCCAAAAGGTTTCTGTTTAAGGAAAGCGATTTTGAAGTTCAGCTGCCATATTTCATAAATGAAACATGCAGCAATAGCAAGCATTATCAAAATATATTTAATCATGGCAACGGTTAAAAGGTTTCGTCATAATCAACACAATGTTGATAGCGATACCTTTTCGCTACAAGCCTATCTTTGTACGTTTGTATGTTGCCATCCATGTTTGTCATACTTGAAGACTCATATAGTACCAATAGGCACAATGCCTTTCGGTACAACAACCAGTGTCCAAACTTTATTGGTATACATGGAATCCATTTCGGACTTCATGGCACTTTGCCATAATAGGGAGTCGATACCTTGTATCACTTCCTCATACGTAGCCGGTTCTTGTGTATTCGAAGATTATGGTACATTTTTATCCCTGATGAACTGTTTGTGTTCCGTTAATAAATCGGTGCCTTGAACAGTATTACTCCCATTTTCATCGAGTTTTACTTTCCTCCCACTTACCACTGAATAAATGTATTCCTCTTAGGAAAACCGCATGGCGAGCAACAATTACATTTTTCTCTTGTGAGTTGTATAAGTACTATACTTTGGTTACCCTAGGATAATCCATAAATTAGGCACTTATCCGATTTGGGTTCTAGTTTGGTATCATCCAAACATATGCATAGCATTCCCAAATCTTCAGGAATGAGAAAACACGGTTTCTTTCCTGTTTATATCTAATATGAAGTTTGACAAATAGATTTTCATGGAACCTTATTCAAAATAAGTATTGCACTGTTTAATGCGTATCCCTAGAAGGAAAATGGTAGCTCAGAGCGACTCATCATTAACCTTACTATGTCGAACAAGGTTTAGTTTATTTGTTCGGACACACCATCAAATTGAGGTGTTCCGAGAGGAGTCCATTGTGGAAGAATACTATACTCTTTCAAATAATCGATAAACTCATTCCTTAAGTATTTCCACCACAGTCCAATCGTGATGTTTTAATACTCTTGCCGGTCTGTTTTTATACTTCATGTCGAAACTCTTTGAATTTATCAAAAGTTTCCGACTCGTGTTTCAAAAGAAACAGATAACCATAATGCAATGCCACATCTGTAAAGGTTACGAAGTATTCATATCCACCTCTAGCCTACCTAGACATGGGCCCACTTACGTCACTATGAACAAGGGCTAACAGATCGGTGGCACTTGTACTTTTACCAAGTAAAAGGTGTTTTAGGCACTTTGCCTATTAAACTAGATTCGTAGACATTATTTGAATTAGAATCAAATCCGTCCTAGTATCCACTCTTCAAAAGTATGGATATACGAGTCTTGTTTAATGTGTCCCAGAAAATAATGCCACAAATAAGTCTCATCTAATTAATTCAATTTGAGCTATTTGTTTGTAATGTCATATGTATGAGATTCATTTATATTCTAAATATAAATATTGTTATTCATATCTAATGCGCTTATCTCAATATCATCTTTATAAAATAAAACACTTAGTGTTCTAGAATATAAAGGTATACCCGCAACGGGTTAAACTTAGATATAGAGATAATGTTTCTAGTCAAACTAGGTATATTTTAACAGTTTCCTAATTTAAGTACATACCCAAAGGGTAGTTCCTAAACTTAGGTTTCTACGGCCAAAACAGCAACTCTCGTCCTGTTTCCGATTCGCAGGTCGATCTCAACTGAAGTCAGTCTCCTGCTAATCAGCAGATTCTGCACATCAGTACATATATATGTACCACATCTAGTATCAAAAATCCAATTTTGAAACTGACAGTGAATATGTTTATGACAAACATACTTGAGGCCGGAACCTTATCCCGCCTTCACTTCCTTCATGTCTGCCTTGTCCATACGGCAGTCACGCTTCCAGTGACTCCATTTGCCACAGTTTAGGTAGACATCTTAGGATATGTCCTTTGTCTTCCCAGAAGACTGTGATGATTTTGCCTTTGCCCCCTTTAGAAGCTCTGGCTCTGCCTCATTGAGCATAGCCTTCAACTCTCCAAGAGTTTACTCTTGGTTCATAATGAACCTGCCTCAGCTTTCGGGCAGAGACTATAAGATCGAATATTTGGTAGTCTCGGCCACTTAGGTAATGCCCATCTAACTTAGCTGATTGATGTCAGCAATCATCTGCGACACCTAGTGCTTGATAGATGTACTCTCTGACATACGCGAGCGAAAGAACATCTTTTGCAATTTATACTTCTAAGATCTAAGAATAAATCTATGAAGATCCTTTAATTTCAACATCATGGTATAAAGATCTAATCCTTAGTTTTGACGATGAAATTAAAGTGTCATTGCATCAAGCATAAAGGATTGAGCACTAAAGTTATCATCACCATGAGTCATCCAAAACTCATGCTCCACTATTTGCTCAACTCCGGGCTTAGGCCCGAGATGTCACTCTATCAAATAGAATAACTTCTCAATTCCCAGGTCTATCCTGAGGTTTTATTCCCAATCTGAAAATTAAAGTCGTTTAAAGACATTTTCACCCAAGATTATGTTCTAAACGCTAATCTTTCAGTTATCTTGATTGCTATAGTCCAACTATCCAATCAACGATTTCCGGTACTATTGAATATAATGATTACTATAGGCTAACTATATAATCAACATTAATTGATTGGTTAAATTCAAATATATTGATTACTATAATCCAATTATATAATCAACTATAAATTGAAGTTGTTTGAATACAGTCCAACTGTTTAATTAAAACAACAATTAAATATTAGTCAAACTAATATATATTTAAATTAATGACGAAAAATGAAATGAGCACGTATTGGAAAAGTATCTAAACGAAATTGCAAATTTAATAATTGCCTCCCACTATTTTTCAGTGAGCCTCCAACTCTCTGTTGAGTACTCGGGAAACCTGGTTTCCTAGTGGGCTAGGATCCCGTTAAATAACACACAACCTTGACTTAAGCCAACAAGCTGTATGATATTTAACTAGGTAGATCTGTAAGATCAATTGGATCTCATCAAATTCCTAGAGCCAGTGGGTGGACTGATTTCCATATCCACAGAGTCGAATTTGTTTTAAGACTATTACAATTTAATTTGGTTACTGTGTTCTTACAACGAACTTTGAACAATCAGTAAACCGAACTGGAATGATACAATTTGAACAGTGAAACAAATGACAACAACACAATTAATAGAACAGGACAATCGCAGAAGAGAACGCGATGAAGGCAGAATTCCGAGGCTTGTTGATGCGGCAACAATCTCCTTAAAATAAATTCGTCCCCTACCGATTGGTGCAGTAGAACGCGAGACGTTTGTTTCCCAGGATGCAACGGAAAAAGAGGAAATTGGGCACCACCAAATTCGACTGCAACGAACAACCGAAGTGCTTGAACTCTTCTAAAAAGAACTCTAAGTCCGAAACATATATACAATATATATGCCAATATATCCAATATATTTTCCTAACTTTTTTCCTCTGAATCAACTAAGCCTTGGCTTTGGCACAACAAGCTTAATGATTCCAGTTTAGCGGGACCCATTGACCTTGGAAAGCTTCATAATCGATGTCGATGGACAAGAAATGATCTTGAATTTGGCCAACAAATCACAACTTGGACAAGCCATGCGATATGGAACAAAGCCTTCATGATTCAAACACATCCGCGATGGACAAAGGTATTGACTTTGGCCAACAAACCAGTGCCAATCTCAGATCTTGAGAATGAATCATTCAATGGAAAGAAAACGCTTAATATTTGTTGAGGATTTTTCGCGTAATTGGCAACCAATTAATTATCTTTGATTAGGTCTCATCATACACCCTTAAATATGCATTCTAAAAGCATAATAAGGTAAGATAAATAAATTAATAATGATATGCGGATGGATATTTAAAACATTTTGTTCCTAGAACAAATCTCTCCATTTCCTCTCCCCGGCTAGCACTATTCTTACTTCTACCCAATTACATAACACTTCTAAAGAAACCTCATTTATATTAAGGGGAATATGTGAGAATAGAAATACAAAGAATCAAGAGGTAATAGGCTGGACACGCATGTCCAATTTAATAAATTCTAAATTTATTACAACAATTTCCAAAATTGCCCTCACCCATCTAATATCCATCCGATATACATTATTCATACATCATATCCATGTATTCACACAAAGCATGTTATCAATCAATCTAATCCAATTAATTAATCTTTAATTAATGACCATTCAATGTTCAAACAACGATTTCATTTGCGCGAGTCCAACTCGTTTAAGAATAAGTACTCAAAGTACGAATTCTTGAATTATATCAAACTATAATATTAAATCCAATTTAATTTAGATTCAATACTAATTCTTTATTTAATTCCAAATTAAATAATTACACTTTATTAATGAGCCTTTGCGACTTAGATTCTAAATCTAATCTTAATGGGTCTCAAAGCCCAATTAACATCCAATGTCAATTTAATTAAAGTCCAATGGGCTTTCAATTAATTTATAATTCATGGACTTTGGCAACCAAAGCCCAATAAGGAATCACCCTTTGCCAAAATCAATTTAGGCTCATTAGGCCCAATTAAATTTTAAAGGCCCATTTATTATATTTGGACTTTATGGAAATGGTTTTTGGCCCAATTGGATCCAACCAATTATCCTAAACCAAACTTGGCCCAACCAAGCCCATTAGGCCTAAATACAACATTTTTAGCCCAATTCCAAATTAAGCCCAATTAATTAAATTCCAATATTCCAAATATCACAATAATTAACTAAAATGTATAGCCATAATTAATTAGTTAAATTAATATTTCCAAAACACCATTACACTAATTAATCATGCTTTAATTAACCAACTTATGTCCAACACAAATTGAAGCAAAATCAATTCCAACATGATTCCTATAGGTCACGGCAATAAGGGATTTTTATATCCGATTTTGATTTCAATCCAATTAAATCACAAATCAATATATCCTAACATCTTAAACACATCCAATGGCTTAAAATGAAAATCACCATGACCTACACGGGTCCTTATGTATTCGACCAAGGTAAGCAATTAGGGGAAATTAATCTAATTAAATTTTCTCCAAATTCATCATGCATAACTCTTAGTTATCATAATCTTAGCATACTCAACCAATCAATCTGAAGAAATCATGCTCAATTCACAAAATCCCAAATTAAAGTTTAGAACCCTAAATTCAATTTCATGCTCAACCTGGCTATGATACCATTGTTGGGTTTTCTAGGTCAAACCAAGATCAAATTAAGCAAGAAATCATGTGAATACGCAAAGTAAAGTAGCGGAGAATATCCACTTTGATCGGATGTTGGATGTGTGTAGAACAAAACTTTTGCTCCCTTGAAAGTCTCCAAGCTTCCTTTTGAATAGTGAAGTCCAAGCTCTAAGCTTTGATCTTGATTCCAAACTCAATGGGAAAGGTTTCCCTATCACCTTATATGATTCCTTGTGAGTGCTAGCTCTAAGAAAAATTACAACAATTCTTTCTTGGTTTGTGAAGAATTCGGCCAAGCCAAATCCAAGGGAGAGAGATGGCCAAGTTTCGACCAAGGGAGAAAGATAAGAAGAAATTTTGTGACTTGTATATTTTTTTTTTCTAAAACAATTATTTCTTATACCAAAAAGTCTCTCAAATTTTTGTATATCCTTTTCCAAAAAGGCTAAAACAATTTGGAGGGAAAAATTGCATTAATTGTTCCCAACAACTCCCATCACCAAAAAGTGACTAGAAGTCAATCTCAAAAAGTTGACAAGACTTCCATCACTAAAGTGACTTGCGATGTGACTTGTGGGCCCCACTTTAATTCAAAATGCGAGTGGGCCCGCAAACACATTCCGGGCTTGGGTTCGTTAATTCCGAATTAACGAATTTCCAGTTGCGACGTAATTAAATCAAATTAATTAAATAATTATACCTAGAAAAATTACTATTCACGTCACTCGTGAATTAATTCTAAATTAATTCGTTCGCCCGAATTAAAACCAATTTTAATTCCGCTATGAAATCTAATTTCATATAATATATCGAATATATTATTTTATCGATTAATTCCAAATTAATTGTTCTCTCTCTTCAAATAGTATTTTAACCCAGATAAAATCCCTCCGCAATTAATCCTAGATTAATTATGTTCGAATCATACGTCATCGGTGAATCTTCGGGAAGAGACCCATGAGATCCCGGATATGTTGGTAGTAAATCCGGTCATTGGACTATCCGAACACGTACGTACCTAGTACTGCGTTTTTACCGATTTACGAGACATGGTTGGCTTCTAGCAAATCACCATGCCTACCCAAATTCTCTAGAAATATTCTTAAAGGAATATATAATCTTTGTCAGGCGCAGTATACATAGTATTGCGTATTGCAATCTAGTATCAGATGTCACATACTAGGCCTGGGGCTGGAATTGTGTCTACCCCGTACGAAGCATATATCAGATCTCTGGTAACTAGTCTCTATAATCGGATAAACATGACCTAGTCATATTATCCCAATGACTGCAGTACATAAGAGTATTAGTTTTGTATCCTACGTGATCATCATCTTCATATGACAGAAGTGATACTTCCATATTGATATCACACCCAATACACTACGATTCTCAATATACCCAGAAGAGGCGTACTCAGAACTTGTTAAAGCCTTGGATGACCAAAACCAAAGTATATTGATTGTCGCAAGTATTAGCGATGCATGTCTCAGGTTTAGACAAAATACTCCTACCCTGATTCGGACTTCCATAGACACATAGTTATACTACCAATGGAATTTCGAGGGGTCTATCCAGAGCGAAGCTGTTTCCGTACCATTGGTAAACACAACCTCCTATTACACTTGCATGAGTATCCAATACCCAAATATATGAGAACTATGCCGTTATGCTCCCATAACACGCACAAGTGCAATACTAGTCTATTCCGTATTATCGATGTCCAATCTCGATAATACTACGACTAGGGATATTTTAATGATTAAACCTTAGTGGATTAATACTGCTCATATCTTATTAATCCGGAACTAATCATATGGACTTTTATCATTTATATATACCGATAATCCAATTTCAAATGATAAAAGGGAATTTACTTTGTCACATAGTTAATTTGTACAACAACACCATGTTCTTACAAATAGTGATGCTATGGGTCATAATTATCCAACACCACCGAACTGTTAGCCTTTGTTCATAGTGATGTATGTGGGCCCATGTCTAACCAGGCTAGAGGTGGATTTGAATACTTCGTAACCTTTACAGATGAGGCATCGTGTTATGGTTATGTGTATCTTATGAGACACAAGTTGGAAACCTTTGAGAAATTCAAAGAGTTTCGACACGAAGTAGAAAAATAGACCGGTAAAAGTATTAAGACATTACCGTCAGACCGTGGTGGCGAATACTTGAGTAATGAGTTTCTTGATTACTTGAAAGAATATGGTATTCTTTCACAGTTGACTCCTCCCGAAACACCGCAATTAAACGGTTTGTCCGAACGGAGAAACCAAACTTTGTTGGACATGGTAAGGTCGATGATGAGTCGTACTGAGCTACCTATTTCCTTCTGGGGATTTATTTTGAATAGTGCAATACTTATTTTGAATAAGGTTCCGTCAAATTCTGTTCAACAGACACCATATGAAATATGGACAAGAAAGAAAGCGAGTTTCTCATTCCTGAAGATTTGGGGTTACTGGGCATATGTCAAACGTTTGGAAGGTACTAAACTAGAACCCAAATCGGATAAGTGCATATTTGTAGGATATCCTAGGGAAACGAAAGGATATTACTTCTGTCACCCATAAGAGAACAATGTATTTTTTGCTCTACATGCGATCTTCCTTGAGAAGGAATTCCTAAATGCAGTGATAAGTGGAGGAAAGTAGAACTCGATGAAAATCAGAGTGATACTATTCCTGGCACAGAATCCTTAACGGAACATGAATCGTTCATCAGGGATGATACAATACCACAATCTTTGAATACACAAGAACCACATAGGTCGGAGAGAGTCAGAAAACAACCTGAGAGGTATGTGTTTCTAATCTCACCTCATGTAGATATTAATCTTATTGAGGATAACGAGCCGGCTATGTATGAGGAAGTGATACAAGATATCGTCTCCGAGTTATGGCAAGAAGCCATGAAGTCCGAAATAGATTCCATGTACACCAACCAAGTTTGGACACTGGTTGATGCACTAGAAGGCGTAAAGCCTATTGGTTGCAAATGGGTCTTCAAGAAGAAGACCGACATGGATGGGAACGTATAAACGTACAAAGCTAGGCTTATAGCGAAAGGGTATCGTCAACGACATGGTGTCGATTACGATGAAACTTTTTCACCTGTTGCCATGATTAAATCCATTCGGATAATGCTTGCTATTGCTGCATATTTCGATTACGAGATATGGCAGATGGACGTCAAAATCGCTTTCCTTAACGGAAACCTTTTGGATGATGTTTATATGCAACAGCCTGACGGTTTTGTCATGCCAAAACATGCAAACAAGGTTTGCAAGTTAAATCGGTCCATTTATGGATTGAAGCAATCATCGTGTTCTTGAAACCTACGTTTTGATGAGATCATAAAAGAATATGATTTCGTTCAAAACGAGGATGATCCTTGTGTATATAAGAAGGTTAGTGGGAGTGCCCTGAAATTCAATGACCTTTACATTGATGATGTATTGCTTATTGGCAATGACATTCCCATGTTAACATCGGTGAAAGCTTGGCTTTCATTAAAATTCTCCATGAAAGATCTGGGAGAAACAGCCTTTATTCTAGGAATAAAGATCTACCGGGATAGATCTAGAAAGCTGCTTGGACTATCTAAGAGAGCACGATATATTGACAAAGTGTTGAAGAGATTCAACATGGATCAGTCCAAGAGGGGACTGTTGCCAGTGTCCCATGGCATCACTCTATCTAAGGACATGTGTCCTAAAACTCAAGATGAGAGAGACAACATGAGTCGAATCCTGTTCGTTTCGATAGTCGGATCGATCATGTATGCCATGATATGTACGCGACCTGATGTCTCATATGCTTTGAGCATGTGTAGTCGCTATCAGGCCGATCTAGGTGAAGGTCACTGTATGGCGGTTAAGAATATCCTTAAGTATCTTAGACGAACTAAGGATGCTTTCTTAATCTATGGAGATAGAGAACTTGAGGTAACTAGGTTTATCGATGCAAGTTTCCAAACCGATAAAGACGACTGTAAGTTGCAATACGGGTACATATTTTGTTTGAATAACGGAGCAGTAACTTGGAAATATTCCAAGCAAGAGACTGTTGCCGATTCAACAACAGAAGCGAAGTACATTGCTGCAGCTGAAGCAGCAAAAAAGGCAGTTTGGATCAGTAAATTCCTAATTGGATTAGGAGTAGTTTCGTTAGCAGCTGAGCCAGTTCCATTGTATTGTGACAATAACGGGGCTATAGCGCAGGCTAAGGAACCAAGGTCTCATCAATGATCCAAGCATGTTCTTCGACGTTTCCATCTGATTCGTGAGATCATACATCGTGGCGATGTGAAGATCGAGAAGGTCGCATAAGAGGACAGCATTGCAGATCCGCTGACGAAAGCTATTCCTCAGTAAAATTTGAGCGATATGTACATAGTTCAGATGTTAGATGCTTGAGTGACTGGCTATAGGCCAAGTGGGAGATTGTTGGACAATTATGACCCATAGCGTCACTATTTATAAAAGACATTGTGGTTTTTGTACAAATTAACTATGTGATAATGGGAATTACATTTTATCATTTTGTAATTTGATTACTTAAATATATAAATGATAAAAGTCCTTATGATAGTTCCGGATTATTAGATATGAGACAATATCAATCCATAAAGGTTTAATCATTAAATATCCCTAGTCGTAGTATTATCGAGACTGGACATCGATAATGCAGAATAGACTAGTATTGCACTTGTGTGTGTTATGGAAGCGTAATAGCATAGTCTCATATATTTAAGTATTGGATACTTATGCAAGTGTGATAGGAGGGTTGTGTTTAACGATGGTACGGAAACTGCTTCGCTCCAAATAGACCCCATGGAATCCTATTGGTAGTATGACTATGTGTCTATGGGAATCTGCAACAGGGTAGGTGTATTTGGTCTTAACCTGAGACTTACATCGCTAGTACTTATGACAATCAATACACTTTGGTTTGGTCGTCCGGACTTTAACAGGTTCTGTGTACGCCTCTTCTGGGTTTATTGAGAATCGTAGTGTATGGGTGTTTGATGTGAGTCAAGACGGAAGTATCACTTCAGTCATATGGAGATGATGATCACGCAGGGATACATAATTGGTTCTCTATTGTGTTGCAACCATCGGGATAATATGACAAGGTCATGATTATCCGATTAAAGAGACTAGTTGCTTGTGATCCGATATATGCTTCGTACGGGGCATACACTATTCCAACCCCAGACCTTGCATGTGACATCTGATATTAGATTGCTATACGCAATACTACGTATACTACGCCTGAAAAAAGATTATATATTCCTTTAAGAATATTTCTGGAGAATTGGGTAGGCACGACGCTTTGCTAGAAGCCAACCATGTCTTGTAAATCGGTAAGAACGCGGTATGAGGTACACATGTATTCGGATAGTTTGATGACCAAATTTTCTGCCAACATATCCAAGGATCTCATGGGTCGCTTCCCGAAGATTCACCGATGACGTATGATTCAAACATAATTAATCTATGATTAATTTCGGCAAGATTTTATCTGGGATAAATTACTATTTGAAGAGAGAGAACGATTAATTTGGAATTAATCGATAAAATAAATATATTCGATATATTAAATGAAATTAGATTTCATAACGGAATTAAAATTAGATTTTAATTCGGGCAAATGAATTAATTTAGAATTAATTCGTGAGCGACGTGAATAGTAATTTTGCTAGGTATAATTATTTTATTAAATTTGATTTAATTACGTCGCAACGGAAAAATCGTTAATTCGGAATTACGAACGCGAGCCCAGGATGTGTTCACGGACCCACTCGGATTTTGAATTAAGTGGGGCCCACAAGTCACATCACAAGTCACATCACTTAGTCATTTAATCAACTTTTTGTTGATGGGTTTTGGTGTGTTGTTGGTGACTTGTCCAAAACACCAAGTTGGTGAGATGAAAGACATATACCAAATATTGGTTTTGGTATATCATTATTTTGATTTTGGAAATCAAATTTAAGTTAACAAAATTCATCTCTCTTCCTCTCTCTTCCAACGCCACTCTCCCTCTCCAAAAAGCTCTCATTGCCGTGAGCTTCACAAGGAGAAATAGAAAGTTTGTTACAAATTTTCAAGAGTTAGCACTCAGAAGGAATCATATAAGGTGATAAGGAAACCATTCCTAAGAGCTTGGAATCTCAAATCTCAAAGCTTGGAGCTTGGATTCATCAATCAAAGAGGAGCTTGGAGGATATTCTCAAAGCAAATTTTATTTACAACGCATCCTACAACCGTTCTTTCTAAGTATGTTTCTGCCATTCTTAATTCTTGTATTCACATGTTTCATGTTTAATATGATCTTGGGATGACCTTAGAAACCCAACACTCCGGGCTTAGGCCCAAGTGGTTTCTCTATCGTATAGAGCAACTTCTCAGACCGCAGGACAATCCTGATGTTCGTACCCCATTCAAGAAAGTTTACGCCATTAAAGAAATTTCGCATATAACGATGTCTTTAACGCTGTTCTTTCCAGTCATCTTGATTGCAATAGTCTAACTATTCAATCAATGATTACGGGTACAGTCTAACTATTACAAGAAAATAATAAAGTATTAGTCCAACTAATAAATATTTATAAAGACGAAAATAATTTGAAAGCGCGTATTTGGTAAGTATTTGAACGAAATTGCAAATTCAATATTAGCCTCCCTCTATTTTTCTAAGAGCCTCTAACCCTCTGTTGAGTACTCGGGAAACCTAGTTTCCTAGTAGGCTAGGATCCCGTTAAATAACACACAACCTTGACTTTGGCCAACAAGCTGTATGATATTTAACTAGGTAGATCTCAAAGATCAATTGGATCTCATCCAATTCCTATATCCGGTAGGTGGACCTCCAAGTCCGAAATATATATACAATATATATGCCAATATATCCAATATATTTCCTAACATTTTCCTCTGAATCAACTAAGCCTTAGCTTTGGCTCAACAAGCTTAATGATTCCAGTTAAGCGGGGCCCATTGACAATTGGAAAGCTTCGTAATTTATGTCGATTCACAAGAAGTGACCTTGACCACAACTTTCCCAAGACATGCGATATGAAACAAAGCTTTTATGGTTCAAACACATCCGCGATGGAAATTAATCTTGACTTTGGCCAAAAAACCAATGCTAATCTTGGATCTTGAGAAAGAACCACTAAATGGAAAGAAATCGCTTAATATTTTGTTAAGGGTTTTTCGCGTAAATTGGCAACCAATTTATTATCTTTGATTAGGTCTCATCATACACCCTTAAGCATGCATTCTAAAAGCATAATAAGGCGCGAAATAAATAATAATGATATGCGGATGGATATTTAACAAATTGTTCCTAGAATAAATCTCTCAATTTCCTCTCCCCGGCTAGCACTATACTAACTTATACCCAATTACATAATACAATAAAGAAACCTAATTTACATTGATGGAATTGCTGAGAAGAGAATTACAAAAAGTCAAGAGATATAAGGCTGGACACGCAGGTCCAATTTAATAAATTCTAAATTTATTACAATAATTTCCAAAATTGCCCTCACCCATCTAATATCCATCCGATATACATTATTCATACAATACATCCATGTATTCACACAAAACATGTTATTCAATCAATCTAATTCAATTAATTAATCTTTGAATAAATTGATCATCCAATTTTCAAACAACAATTTGATTTGAGTGAGTCCAACTCATTTAAGAATAAGTACTCAAAGTACGTATTCTTGAATTATATCGAACTACAATTTTAAATCTGATTTAATTTGTATTCAATACTAATTCGTATTTAATTCTAAATTAAATAATTACATTTTTTAATTCGCCTTTTAGACATAGATTCTAAATCCAATCTTAATGGGTCTCAAAGGCCCAATTAACATCCAATGTCAATTTAATTAAAGTCTAATGAGCTTTTAATTAATTCATTAGGCATGGACTTTGGCAACCAAAGCCCAATAAGGAATCACCCTTTGCCATAAACTTAAATTTTGCCCATTAGGCCCAATTAATTATTTTTTAAAGTCCGATTGATTACATTTGGACTTTATGGAATGGTTTAAGGCCATATTTGGATCTAATCCAATTGTCATAAACCAACTTGGCCCAACCAAGTCCATAAGGCCCAAATACAACAATTTTAGCCCAATTCCAAATTAAGCCTAATTATTTAAATTCTAATATTCCAAATATCATTATTTATTTAATTAAAGTGTATAGCCATAATTAATTATTTAAATTAACATTTCCAAAATACCAATTTACATAATTAATCATGCTTTATCATTTTCAATACATGTCCAACATTATTGAAACAAAATCAAACTCAACATGCTCATACATGCTCACGGAAATCATGGTAATTTTTCATTAATCTTGATTTCAATCCAATTAAATCACAAATCAATTTATCCATTCATTTTAAACTCATCCAATGGTCTAAAATTTCAAAATCATCATGAGCTTAGGGTACCTATATCATTCGGCCAAGCCTATAGATTGGGGAAAATTAATCCAATTAATTTTTCATAAAATTGATCATGTATAACTCTAAGTTATCATTATCTAAGCATACTCAAACAACCATTTGATTAAATCATGCTTAAATAAAAATATACCCAATTTTGTTAAGGGTTTTTCGCGTAAATTGGCAACTAATTTATTATCTTTGATTAGGTCTCATCATACACCCTTAAGCATGCATTCTAAAAGCATAATATGGCGCGAAATAAATAATAATGATATGCGGATGGATATTTAACAAATTGTTCCTAGAATAAATCTCTCCCTTTCCTCTCCCCGGTTAGCACGATACTAACTTATACCCAATTACATAACACAATAAAGAAACCTCATTTACATTGAGGGGAATTGGTGAGAAGAGATTACAAAGAGTTTAAGAGATATAAGGCTGGACACGTAGGTCCAATTTAATAAATTCTAAATTTATTACATCAATTTCCAAAATTGCCCTCACCCTTCTAATATCCATCCGATATACATTATTCATACAATACATCTATATATTCACACAAAGTATGTTATTCAATCAATCTAATCCAATTAATGAGTTTCTTGATTACTTGAAAGAGTATGGTATTCTTTCACAGTGGACTTCTCTTGGAACACCTCAATTAAAACTGGTGTTTCGAACGGATAAACCGAACTTTGTTGGACATAGTAAGGTCGATGATGAGTCGCACTGAGCTACCTATTTCCTTTTGGGGTATGCATTGAATAGTGCAATATTTATTTTGAATAAGGATCCGTCGAAGTCTGTTCAACAGACACCATATGAAATATGGACATGAAAGAAACCGGGTTTCTCATTCTTGAAGATTTAGGGTTGCTGGGCATACGTTAAACGTTTGGATGGTACCAAACTAGAACCCAAATCGGATAAGTGTATATTTGTAGGTTATCCTAGGGAAACTAAAGAATATTACTTCTACAACCCACAAACAGAATAAATTATTTGTTGCTCTATGACTGGCGTAAACACACACGTATAACGCAAGCGCACGTATCGTTCAAGTAATATAAAATATCGATCCCACGAGGACTTAATTCCTACTGTTGTTATTAATTATTGAATCTATTTATTTACAAATATCTAATTGAGGGAGAAGTGAAATGATTGCTTGAATGATTTGATTTGTAGATTTGCTAAATAAATAAAAGATAAAACGAGAAAAGAAAATACTAAAGAAAATAAAATACTCAAAGATCTAGGGTTGTGAATCTTTCTAATATCTTTTAAAAAGATAAAGTGATTATTTTAAGTTTGTGTAATAAATCAGTTTACTAACCTGGAACACGAATTTATGTGAAAGCATCTGTCGATGGTCAGACACAAATACCCAGTTTAATCCAATTAAACTATATGTGTATGTCAACCAAATTATGTGGATTCATTAAGTTTAAGTTCTAATTATGGCTACCCCTGTCCGACAGGTATATGGCTATCCTGTAAGGAAATCTATTAAATGGTTATCTATCATCAAAAAAGATCGTGGGCTATTAAGTCAAAGGTTGAAATCTAAAATCCCTATGTCTAGTTCATTTTAGATTTACCACATTAATCTTATTGGTGATCAAACAACAGAAGCATTTAAGACTCAATAAGTAAACCTTTAAATTACTCAAATTATAAAATAACCTCTTATAAACAAGTGATATTAGATTTCATCACAACCTAGAAAACTAACTTAGTTATAACACATAGTTATGACAGTAAAAAAAGACATAAAAATTACTAAAAAGTAAATGCAGAAAAATAAATAAAATGCTAAGGTAAAAGGAATTAACTTCTACTATTAACTATTTAGATATCTCCCATAAAATAATATATATATACTTGTGATAATTTTACCAACCAGCCATATAGGTGGTAACCTGATTAAGTCAAATTAAGATCAACCATCCATTAAGGCGGTAATATTTGTTAATAAACCAGCCATAAAGGCGGAAAAAAAATAAAACCAACAGACCAGTGTGGCGGTATCCTCATTAAGTCAGGTTTAACCAGATTAAATTGAATAACCAACCGACCAGTATGGCGGTATCCTCATTAAGTCAGGTTTTTTAAATAGTTTATATATTAATTTTAAGGGAGATTAATCTAAATAGCAATAGTAAAAGAATTACCTTTTTACCCTAGCTGGAAAAGTTACCTCTGCATAGTAAAATGGTAAAAAGTAAAAATAAAATTACTATTAAAAAAATAGAATTACTATTATTATTTCAGAACTTAATTAAAATTAACTACAAAACTGAAATTAAAAGAAACTAAGAAGAAAACTCCTTATTTACATCAGAGGATTTCAAGAAAGAGGTACATTTGAAACTAAAAATTCGAGCCGAATTTATAGACCCGAGTAAGACCAGCGCGTCCCGCCGCGCAAGCTTTGCGTGTCGCGACGCGCTGACGTGGCAGCCCCTGATTGGTTACTGGGCATCTTATCTGACACGTGGTAGGGCGGCTGAAAAATTTCGTCTCGTTGAATTTTTGACACGTGGCACTCGACGCACGTTAGCGGATCGCTTGTGATGATGACACGTGGCACGGCTCACGTTAGCAAAGTCAAACTTCTCAAATTCTGATCCGTTGACCCAGCGCACGTTAGCAGCCTCCGGTGCACGTTGGACGTCGCGAGGCCAAGGGTTTGGGCGTCGCTACGCGCCTAAAATTACGAAAATACCCTTTTTGCCAAATTTCACATTTTGCTCCAAATCACCTCCAGAATGTCCTAAAACTTTATTTATCTATAAAATAACACAAAACACATCAAAATATTCACAAAACTCAAGAAACTATACAAAATATTAAGTTAAATGAGTGGGAAATAGTGATACATTTATCACTCATCACTCTACATGCGGTTTTCCTTGAAAATGAATTCTTAAATGTAGTGGTAAGTGGGAGGAAAGTAGAACTCGATGAAAATCATAGTGATACTCTTCCTGGCATAGAATCCTTAACGGAACATGAACAGTTCATCAGGGATGATACTGTACCATAATCTTCGAATACACAAGAACCGCGCAGGTTGGAGAGAGTCAGAAAACAACCTGAGAGGTATGGGTTTGTGATCACACCTCATGTAGATATCAATCTTATTGAGGATAATGAGCCAGCTACGTATGAGAAAGTGATACAAGATATCGACTCCGAATTATGGCAAGAAGCCATGAAGTCAGAAATGAATTCCATGTACACCAACCAAGTTTGGACACTAGTTGATGCACCAGAAGGCGTAAAGCCTATTGGTTGCAAATGGGTTTTCAACAAGAAGACTGACATGGATGGCAACGTACAAACGTATAAAACTAGGCTTGTAGCGAAAGGGTATCGTCAATGACATGGTGTCGATTACGACGAAACTTTTTCACTTGTTGCCATGATTAAATCCATTCGGATAATGCTTGCTATTGCTGCATATTTCGATTATGAAATATGGCAGATGGACGTCAAAACCGCTTTCCTTAACAGAAACCTTTTGGAGGATGTTTATATGCAACAACCTGATGGTTTTGTCGTGCCAAAACTTGTAAACAAGGTTTGCAAGTTAAATTGATCCATTTATGGATTGAAGCAAGCATCGCGTTCTTAGAACCAATGTTTTGATGAGATCATAAAAGAATATGATTTCGTTCAAAACGAGGATGATCCTTGTGTATATAAGAAGTTTAGTGGGAGCGCACTGACATTCATTGTCCTTTATGTTGATGATGTATTGCTTATGGGCAATGACATTCCCATGCTACAATCGGTGAAAACTTGGCTTTCATTAAAATTCTCCATCAAAGATCTGGGAGAACCAGACTTTATTCTGGGAATAAAGATCTACCGGGATAGTTCTAGAAAGCTGCTAGGACACTCTCAGAGTACATATATTGACAAAGTGTTGAAGCGATTCAACATGGAACAGTCTAATATGGGACTGTTGCCAGTGTCACATGACGTCACTCTATCTAAAGACATGTGTCCTAAAACTCAAGATGAGAGAGACAATATGAGTCGGATTCCATTAGCTTCACCAGTCGGATCGATCATGTATGCCATGATATGTACGCGACCTGATGTCTCGTATACTTTGAGCATGTGTAGTCGCTATCAGGCCGATCCAGGTGATGGTCAATGGGTTGCGGTTAAGAACATCTTTAAGTATCTTAGATGAACCAAGTATGCTTTATTAATCTATGGAGATGGAGAACTTGAGGTAATTGGGTTTACCGATGCAAGTTTCCAAACTGATAAAGACGACTGTAAGTCGCAATCCGGGTACATATTTTATTTGAACAACGAAGCATTAAGCTGGAAATCTTCCAAGCAAGAGACTATTGCCGATTTAACAACAGAAGCAGAATACATTGCTGCAGCTGAAGCAGCAAAAGAGGCAGTTTGGATCAGAAAATTCCTAATTGGATTAAGAATAGTTCTGTTAGCAGCTGAGCCCGTTCCATTGTATTGTGACAATAACGGGGCTATAGCGCAGGCTAAGGAACCACAGTCTCATCAATGATCCAAGCATGTTCTTCGACGTTTTCATCTAATTCGTGAGATCATTGATGAGTGGTAATTATATAACTATTTCCCACTGATTTAACCTAATATTTTGTATAGTTTCTCGAGTTTTATGAACGTTTGGAATTATTTTTTTATTTTACAGATAAAAATAATATTAGGATTTAATGGAATCAACTCGGGGCTAAAACGATGAAATCCGTAGAAAAAAAGGTCAAAAACGATAATTTATTGTACGCGTCACGAAGTGCAGTCATAAATTTCAGTTTTGTGCAAGTTTGGTATTTTGGCCATAACTGTTTGCATGTTTGGTGGAGTGTTTTTTGGAGTGTCTTGTGGCATGTTCGTGGAGTGTTGGGTAGAGGATTTTGTGGAGTGTTTGGTGGAGCAATTGGTGGAGAAATTGGTGGAAGCCATTAGATTTTCCTATAATACCAAGCCATTTCATTTGTAATTCTCATGCTTTCCTTAGTTTTTTTAAGGAATTTAAGGATTACATCTTGTTTGTATTTATTTTTCAGTATTTAATTTATGTATTTATATTTTCAGCAATAATAGTGGCTTTTTTCTTCTCTTTTCTTTTTATGTTTAGTAGTTAGATTTCCGCTGGGGGAAGGGTGATGCTTTTATTATTTTAATTTAGATTAATATCCCTTAATTATAATATGGAAATTAAAACTTAATATGGATTAATTTTTATACCGCCTTAATGGCTGGTTTTATTTATTTGACATAATATGACACTGCATATATGGCTGGTTTTTTATGTGACAGATGATTACCGCCTATATGGCTGGTTTATGGACAAATGATAACACCGCCTTTATGGTCGGGTGGACTTAATTGAAAATTTGACTTAATCAGGATACCGCCTATATGGTCGGTTGGTAATATCAATGATAATTTCTATATTATAATAAGGAAGATTTCTAAATTAAAAGTAGTAATGGTGGATCCCCTAACCCCGGCATTTTCTTTTTATTATAGGGAAGTGATGAAGCACAATATTAACATGCTTAACAATTGATTTAATTATATATTGGCTAATTCGTTAGTTTTTCTATTGAAACTTAAGTTTAATGCTTCTTGTTGCCTGATCACTAATAACGTTGATGTGGTAAACTTAAAATGAACTTGGAAAATGGATTTTAGGTTTCAGCCTTAGATTCAATAGCTCACGATCTTCCTTGAGGATAGATAACCCTTTAATAGATTTCCTTACTGGATAGGAATATACCTGTCGGGCGGGGGTAGCCATAATTGGAAATTGAACTTAATGAATTCAGGTAACTTGATTAACATAGGAATATGATTAATTTGGTTATTTTGGGTATTTACATCTAACTATCGGAAGAGGCTTTTGCATATCTTCGTGTTCCAGGTTAGCAAACTAATTTATTACACATATATAAGAAAATCAATTCATCATTAGAATAATATTCTGTGGAATCACAACCCTAGATTTTTGGGTCTTTTGTTTATTTTTCCTTTGTTTAAAAAACTTGACCGGCTTGATCACACACGTATAACGCAAGCGCACATATCGTTCAAGTAGTATAAAAATATCGATCCCACGAGGACTTAATTCCTACTATTGTTATTAATTATTGATTCTATTTATTTACAAGTATCTAATTAGAGGGAGAAGAGAATGATTGCTGATTTGGTGGTTGGTTGAGTAGGATTTGCTAAATAAATAAAAAAAAATGAAAGATAAATAAAGGAAATAATAATAAAGAAGAAAATAAGTTTCTAGGGTTGTTATTCACCATAATATTATTCCAATGATGAATTGATTCTCTTATATACGTGTAATAAATTAGATTGCTAACCTGAAACATGAAGATATGTAAAAGCCTCTGTCGATGGTCAGATGCAAACACCCAGTTAACCCAATTAATCATATGTTTATTTTAACAAAGTTACCTGGATTCATTAAGTTCAATTTCCAATTGTGGCTACCCATGCCCGACAGGTATATGTCTATCCTGTAAGGAAATATATTAAATGGTTATCTATCCTCAATGAAGATCGTGAGCTATTGAGTCTAAGGCTAAACCTAAAATCCCTTTTTGAAGTTCATTTTAAATTTACAAAATCATTCTTATTGGTGATCAGATAACAAGAATCATTAAGATCAAGACTCAATAAACAAACCTAAAGTATTACCCAATATATTAGAGAATCAATTATTAAACTAATAAATATTGTGCTTCATCACTTTCCTAGAATAAAAATAAAATGCTGGGGGTTAGGGGATCCACCTTTTCTAATTCTAATTTAGAAATCTCCCTTATTATAATATAGAAATTATCAGTGATATTACCAACCGACCATATAGGCGGTATCCTAATTAAGTTAGATTTTCAATTAAGTCCAACCAGCCATAAAGGCGGTGTTATAATCTATACATAACCAGCCATATAGGCGGTAGTCATTTGTCACATAAAAACGGCCATATAGGCGGTGTCACATTATGTCAAATAAAAAAACCAGCCATTAAAGCGGTATAACATTTAATCCATATTATAATTTCAATATTATAATTAAGGAAGATTAATCTAAACTAAAATAATAAAAAATTCACCCTTCCCCCAGCGGAAATTTAACTACTAAACATAAAAGAAAAGAGATGAAAAGAAACTACTACTATTGCCGAAAATAAAAATACATTAATTAAATACTGAAAAATAAATACAAACAAGATGCAATCCTTAAAATCTTACAAAACTCTAAGGAAGGCATGTGAATTACAAATGAAATGGCTTGGTGTTTTTAGGAAAATCTAAAGGCTTCCACCAATTTCTCCACCAATAGCTCCACCAAACACTCCACAAAATCATCCACCAAACACTCCACCAAACTTGCCACATGACACTCCACAAAACACTCCACCAAACATGAAAGCATGTTTTCTGGAAGTTTGACAATTGTAAATTGTCATTTTCCATTTTATTTTTATTTTTTGATAATGACTTTAGTAATTACACAAAACACATTTGATTATTCATTAATTTCGGTCTTGAAAACTTCAGAATTCGAAAATATTTAAAACTTCAAAGTTGTAGATCTTTGAGTCTTCTTTAATCTGAAACTAGAATCAGCACAATTGGATATCGGATGAAAAGGTTATGGTCAAAATACCAAACTTACGCAAAATTAGAATTTAGCACTGTACTTCGTGACACGCAAAGTAAATTTTCATTTTTGACTTTTTTTTCACTGGATTTCATCATTTTAGCCCCAATTTGATTCCATTAAGTCCCAATATTATTTTTATCTGCAAAATAAATAAAAACACATCAAAATATTCATAAAACTTGAGAAACTATATAGAATATTAGCTTAAATGAGTGAGAAATCGTGATATAATTACCACTCATCACACCCCCAAACCTGACATTTTGCTAGTCCTCGAGCAAAACAAAAAAATAAAATAACATAAAAATCTTTAAAATAAATTAAGCTAAGCCACTTTCGTAGGGATCACAGTTGCATTTAGCATATGCAACAAGCCTTTAAACCCCTAGGTGTCCCTAGTGGATGAGTTGTAGTCTCGTGAGGGCTTACAGCAACGATACCCACAAACGGTTTATAAAAGTAAAAAGATAGTAAAACTAATGCACATAAAAGCAAGAGAAAATAGAATAAAAACGTTAATGACTAAACAGGTGAAACTTCTTATCCAAGTTACTATTTTTTTTCTTTCTTTATAAATTACCAAATAAGTAAATTCTCCTATGCTTTTTACCATTCTCCATATACACAATTAACAAGGTATTAATCAATTCATTGTGCTCATAATTTTCACAAGTGCAGTTGAAAAGAGATTAATATTTTTGTCCTAAAGTTTTGCTAGAGTTCACACCTTTTAGCAATAAAAGTTTATTTACACAATAAGCAAATTATATTTTTTGTTTTGTTTTTCGAGCTTTACCGTTTGACGCGAACGATCAATAATTACTGAGGCAAGATTTCTTGTTACTGAGTAAACCTTTTTTGAACTAGCTAAGCTCTACCGTTTGACGCGAACAATCACTACTTATTGAGGCAAGATGTCCGGTTACTAAGTATAAACTTTTTATTAACAAACTAACTCAAGCCATACCGTTTGACGTGAATGTTAATGATGGCCAGGCAAGACACCTGGTTACTAAGTAGAAGCTTGGTCAGTTTTTATTCTCACTTTTTTTTTGATTTTTTTTATTTTTCTGAAATAAAAACACTTTTCACTGCATTTGGGTGCTTCCTCTAATGAACCAGAAAACTGAATATTACAATTTTCACTTACACCCATGTTCATATGTTAATGTGTATTTTGATAAAACCTGTCAAATGAGCATATGAAGTTCCAATTTAATCAATATTATGGAGAATTAACAAATTTAAATAATTTAAAAGGAAATAAAAAAAATTAACTTGTTACGAATGAGTCTGAGATATGTCTCAAGAGTGGAAACTCCTTACTCAACTATCTTAAAATCACTATTTCACCTGGTTAATCAAAAATTTTAGGCAGAAAACAAAAAAAAATTCAAATTTTTACAAAAACAAAAAAATAAAAATAATAAAACAAATAAAAAAACACGCAAGTCAAATATTCCATCCCCCAAACCTAATCGAGACATTGTCCCCAATGTCTAAAAAAAAGAAGAAAAGTTTAATATATATCACCTGGTTAACGCGGATTTGACAAATACGGCTACAACTAATAGTTACCGATTAAGATCTATGTCTAATTTGTGCTTATTTCCACGATCGCTATCAGACCAGTTCAACTTGGAAAAAATGGGATCAACTTTTGGTTCATAGGCTAAGATTTGGTCGATTAATTCATCTGCCTTTCTAGCAGTTAGAAATATATTCTTCAACGGTTTTGAGAGGAAACATATTTGTTGGCATCTGCAAGAAATACAAAAAGGAAATCGAAAAATCCATCCATGTTAAGTAGTCCAATGGGTTTCTGGTGGATGTTCAAATTTACCCATGATGCAATTGTGAATATCTTCTTCCAACGTACCTAGCCCACCTGGCAACAGAATGAAATCGTCAACATGATTGACCATTTCAATAAGTTGTTCAGACATACCTGAAACAATGCACCTCTCCATTTGATTTCCCGATGAGGTTTGTCTCTGCTAATGGTTTTGGAATGATTCCTAAAACATGGCTGCCACCTTCTGTTGGAGTTTCTACGGTCCCAAGGATCGATTCAAGCAATGAAAATTAATGCGAATACATCGAGGAAGTTGCGGAATACTTACATCGATCAGTTGAGGCGATGCGTCGAAGAACAAAAATCCATTTTCTGCCCTCCTTGAGCTCACGGCAGTGCAATTTTTTTTTGTCTCCTCAAATTCGGCTTTTGCATGATCCATCAAGCTCCAAGCTGGTTTGGTGATTCCTAGCTCATAAGTGGGTTTCCCTATCACCTTTGTATGTCTCCATTGTATGCTAGAACTCTTGATTTTGCAACAAAATCATCGTGTTTTCTTCTCCTAGACTCTCGGCAGTGGCCAAAATACCAGAAGAAAAACAGCCCATTTGGGCGTGAAATGGAGAGGAAGAAAGAGAGAAGAGTGTTGTGTGTTTGTTGTTGAATGATTTTTGTATATCTAATATACAAAAAATAATAAAGTCAAATACCAAAAAATAATAAATGGTAAATGATTTTTCAAACAACCAACCACTACCACCAACTTCTATCAATCACATCAAAAGTGACAAGTTGTCACATCAATTGATTGACTAGTGATTTGATGCTTGATGTGACTTGCGGGCCGCACTTGAATTCGAAATGTAACTGCACTCGCAAACACTCCCGGGCTCGGGTTCGCTAATTCCAAATTAGCGAATTTTTCGTTGCGACGCAATTAAATAATTATACATAGCAAAATCACTATTCACGTCGCTAACCAATTAATTCTAAATTAATTCGTTTGCCCGAAATAAAATCTAATTTTAATTCCGCGTCGAAATCCAATTTCGTATAATATATCGAATATATTATTTTATCGATTAATTCCAAATTAATCATTTTCTCTCTTTAAATAATATTTTATCTCAGATAAAATATCTCCGCAATTAATCCCAGATTAATTTTCTCTCTCATCTAATTAATCCCGGATTAATAAAGTGCGAGTCATACGTCATCGGTGAATCTTCGGGAAGCGGCCCATGAGATCTCCAGATATGTTGGCAGTAAATTCGGTCGTCTGACTATACGAACACGTAAATACCTAGTAATACGTTTCTACCGATTTACAAGACAAGGTTGGCTTCTAGCAAAGCGCCATGCCTACCCAATTCTCCAGAAACATCCATACATGAATATGTGATCTATATCAGGTGTACTATACGTAGTATTGCGTATTTCGATCCAGTATCGGATGTCACATGCTAGGCCTGGGGTTGGAATTGTGTCTGCCCCGTACGAAGTACATATCAGATCTCTGGTAACTAGTCTCTATAATCGGATATACATGACCTAGTCATAATATCCCGATAGCTACAACATATAAGAGAACCAGTCCCGTATCCTACGTGACTGACCGGCGTAAACACACACGTATAACGCAAGCGCACGTATCGTTCAAGTAGTATAAAAATATCAATCCCACGAGGACTTAATTCCTACTGTTGTTATTAATTATTGAATCTATTTATTTACAAATATCTAATTAAAAGGAGAATAGAATTAATTGTTGATTGATTTGGTGTTTGTAGATTTGCTAAATAAATAAATAAAAAGACAAAAGAAAATACTAAGGAAATAACAGATAAAAAGATATTAAGGTTGTGAATTCTTTTAATATCATTTAAAAGATGAAGTGATTATTTTATGTTTGTGTAATAAATCAGTTTACTAACCTGGAACACTAAATTATGTAAAAGCCTCTTCCGATGGTCAATTACAAATACCCAGTATAACCCAATTGAACCATATTCATATGTCAACCACATTACCTGGATTCATTAAGTCTAAGTTCCAATTATGGCTACCCCCGCCCGACAGGTATATTCCTATCCTGTAAGGAAATCTATTAAAGGGTTTATCTATCCTCAAGGAAGATCGTGGGCTATTAAATCTAAGGCGGAAACCTAAAATCCCTATGTCTAGTTCATTTTAGATTTACCATATCAATCTTATTGGTGATCAGACAACAAGAAGCATTAAGCTTAAGACTTAATAAATAAACCTTTAAATTACTCAACTATAAAATAATCCCTTATAAACCGGTGATATTAAAAGTCATCACAACCCCTAATTAACTAACACATAACTAGGACTATAAAAATAAAATACATAAAATAAAAATACTGAAAAGTAAAATAAAATAAAATAAAATAAAATGCTAAGGTAAAAGGAATTACTTTTTACTACTAATTTAGATATCTCCCATAAAATAATATATAAACTTGTGTTAAATTTACCAACCGACCAGTCTGGCGGTATCCTGATTAAGTCAAATTAAGTCCAACCAGCCATTAAGGCGGAACCAAAAATAAATTACCAACCGACCAGTCTGGCGGTATCCTTGATTAGTCAGGTTTAAACCAGATTAAAATTACATTACCAACCGACCAATATAGCGGTATTCCCTATTAAGTCAATATTTTAAATAGTGAATATATTATTTTAAGGGAGATTAATCTAAATAGTAACAGTAAAAATTACCTTTCACCCTAGCTGAGGAAATTACTTCAACATGGTGAATAGTAAAAACGGTAAAAAGTAAAAGTAAAAATTAAATTACTATTATTACAAAAGTAATTAAAATATTTACAAACTAAAAATAAAAAAAAAACTAAAAATAAAAATAAAAATTCTAGAGAGAGAAACTCTCTCCTTAGAGAGAATTTAAGAGAGAGAGAGGTACAAAATATCTGAAATTCGCGCAGTATTTAGGAAATATTTTTCACTGTTCGCGCATCGCGACGCCAAGGAGCTCACCGTCGCGACGCTGGATTTGTCGACGTGGCATGCTGAGGAGGCGACACGTAGCATGGCGGCTGACTGTTCACGCGACACGTGTCAAGGCGGCTAATTCTCAATTATTGTGATGACGTCATGCTGATATGGCGATGACGTGGCCTGACGTGGCGTGGCGGCTGACTGTTCATTGTCGGCACAATAGGATTGCGACACGTGGCGACACGTGTCAAGTTCTGATTGGCTGAGCTGACGTGGCAAGTTGACTCGGTTGACCTGCTGACGTGGACGATGATGTGGCACGACGCGTGGCAAGGTTGACTTGTTGACCGATGATGTGGCTGATGACGAGGCGACACGTGTCAAGTCTGAGTGTCGGCAGCATATGATGATGACACGTGGCACGGCGCACGTTAGCAGATTGGTTGTGTGATGGTGACACGTGGCACGGCGCATTTTAGCAAAGTCAAAACTTCTCAAATTGTTGACCGTTGACCAGGCGCATGTTAGCAGATTCGGCTCACGCTGGGCGTCGCGACGCGGAAGGTCTGGGCGGCGCGACGCGGGAAATTACCAAAATGCCCTTTTTCGCCAATTTTTTCCACTGTTTTACTCTCCAAATCACCTCCAGAATGTCCTGAAACTTTATTTATCTACAAAATAACACAAAACACATCAAAACATTCACAAAACTCAAGAAACTATTCAAAATATTAGATTAAATGAGTGGGAAATAGTGATATAAATACCACTCATCACACCCCCAAACCTAACATTTTGCTAGTCCTCGAGCAAAATACAAAATAAAATAACATAACAAAATTTAACTAAGCCACTTTCGTAGGGATCACGGTTGCAGTTAGCATATGCAACAAGCCTTTAAACCCCTAGGTGTCCCTAGTGGACGAGTGTAGTCTCGTGAGGGTTTACAACAATGATACCCACAAACATTTTACAAAAGTAAAAAGTTAGTAAAACTAATGCCCACAAAAGCAAAAAGATAAGCGAAAAGAGAATAAAGAAGTTAGTGACTAATCAGGTGAAAATTCTACTCCAAGTTACTAGTTGTTTTGTTTCTTTCTAAATTACCGAATAAGTAAATTCTCCGATTATTTTTATCATTCTCCATATACGCAGCCAACAAAATATTAATCAACTCATTTTTGCCCACAACAGTCATAAGTGCAGTTGATAGAGAGAGTAATATTTTTGTCCTAAAGTTCTATGAGATTTCACACCTTTTTGTAGCAATGGAATAATTTTTCTGATTTTTCTGATTTTTTCTTTGCTTTTCTGAATTTTGACTTTTTATTTATATACAATACCTTCCGTCTATGTAGCGAGCTTTGGGTCGGTGGCTCCCAAACCAGTTGGCTTTAGGGCACCAGGTGTTAAGACACCCCTACGAACTTAATTACTCAGACTTCAGATATGAATATATTTTTGCAGCATCTTCGATCCATGTAACGAGCTTTGGGTCAATGACTCCCAAACAGTTGGTTTTAGGACACTAGGTATTAAAATACCCTTACAGACTTAATAACTCGGATCTCCGACGTTTTTTTTTTTTTTTTTTTTTTTTTACTCCATCACTATTTAGAGATGCTTCCTCCAATTAAACTATAGCACTGAATATTACAAACTTTTCAATTTTAGCTCATGTCCGTATGTTTCCATGTAAGTTCATAATACCTGTCAACTGAACATATGAAGATCCATTTTAGTTAGTTTTATTGATAATTCACAAATTAAATAATTAAAAAGGAAATAAACAAAAATTAACTTGTTTCGAAATAGGTTTGAGATACGTCTCAGGAGTGAAAACTCCTTACTCAGCTACCTCTCACCAATTTCACCTTTTTAGTCAAAATAAAAACATAAAAATGCAAAATATTTTTTTAATTTTTTTGAAAATTTTTCAATTTTTTTGTATTTTTCGAAAAATTTTGAACTAAAAATAAAAACAGCATACTACTGAAAACAAGATATTAATCAATTAAAGAACTCCTATTGATTTTAACGGAATTTTGTTGCATTAATGAAAAATTTTAACGGAAAATATTAACAAATATTAACACAAAAGTTATGCACCCCCAAACCTAAATTAAGCATTGTCCCTAATGCGTTCAAAACATAAACAAAATGTAGGAACAATGGTACCGAGTTTACGCGTCAGTCTCGTCCTCGTCGCTATCTGAAAGTGGATATGGTGGCATCTGATTCTCCTGCATTCCCATATGTCGTGCCATTCTTTGCTGCAGTTGAACCAAATATCTCAGCTTCGTTTCCATTCTGGCGACTCTCTCAGGCAAGGTACGAGACTGTGTTGTTCTGCGTGACTGAGCAGGTGGCTGCTGTGGAGCAACTGCAGGTGCTGATGAGGATGGTCCAGCAGGTATTTGTCTCTCTGTTCGGAGTTGCTGGATTATGCGGGCTGTTAAGGCTGTCATGGGTTGCATTGGTTCTTCTCTGGGATCAACAGGAACCATACCCAAAGTACAAAGTGATGTGATCAGGTAGCAGTATAACAGACCTGCCTGTGTTGATCTCGCAGCCCATGCTATATTTGTTGAGATTAACTGTCCAACATCAATAGTAAAGCCCTCCAGAATGCAATATAACAAGATCATGCGTTCCTTTGTGACATAAGTAATGTGTGATCCTGGTAACAACGATCTGGTCACAAAATGGAACCACACCTTTGCTTCAGGTTTGAGTAATCTTGAACTTATCTTCTAGTGTCCCCATTACTACTCAATACCCAAGCCGCATTAGGAACACACAATGTTTCTGTTAAATGTGTAATATCAATCTCCTCCTTAACTGCAGAGTACTCATCAGCTTCCATATCAGGTAATCCATAGAATCTGTTAATTGTAGTAGGATCAAATGCTACCTGTTGATTTCTAACCATTGCTACATATGCACGATGCTCATAAGCATTAGCGTAAAACTCCCGTACAATAGCTGTATAAGCGGGGTGAGGCTGCAAACAAAGCTTTTGCCAGTGTCTGGTTGCAATGATCCTGTCAATCTCCGGGAATAGTCCGGGGCAGATTTCAAAACCCCTCTCCATAATATGAATTTTTCTAGTCATTCCCTCTTCGAATCTCCTTTCTGCAGCTGCCGAAACAAATTTTGTAGTGTCAAAACTGGGTTCAGCAGATGTTGAAGCTCTGGATCTCTTTGGTGGCATTTTTCAGAAATTTCGGCAGAATCTCCTCTGTTTTCCTCAAATCCTCAACAACACAAAACAACAAAATCACCGCAAACACTCCAAATCAATCGGTCACCGCACTTCACCCCCAATTACTACGAATCAAATTAATTCACAATCCAACACTTCGTAATTCAAAATTCACAGTCAACCAATTCACAATTCAATTTTTCAATTTACCCAATTACCAAATCAATTTTTTATCAAATCATTACCGTATTTTCAAATTCTGATTTTGGCAGTGGTACTCTCGGCAGTGTATTTGGTTGGCAGTGATGGTGAAAGAGGTTCTCGGCAAGGATGGCTTGGTTCCGGTTTGCGACGGTGGTGGCTAATATTCGGCAAGTCAGTGGCAATTTGGCTCGGCAATGGGCTGATTTGTCTCAGTTTAGTCGGCTGTGGTTGATTCCGGCGATGTTGGTGCGGTTCTGTGATGTCTTGGAAGTGGGTCACAGCTCCGGTAATGGATTCGTGGTGGGTAGTTTCGGCCAGATGGTGGTGCTCAGAACCGGCGATGAAGGTCTCGGCAAGGATGAAGATGGTGTTGATCTCTGCGATGGCTCACGGTGGTGGATCTTGGTTGGCTAAGACTCAATCACGGTGATAAAGGTAATGGCTCGCGGTGGTGATGGCTGGTTCTAAGTGAGCCTTGATGGATCTTGGTGGTTCACGGTGGTGGGTATCTCGGCTTTTGCGGTTTCGGTGATGGTGGAGATTTGAGAGAAAATGGTGAGATCTGGGTGGTTTCGGCTTGCTCACGGTTGGAGGTGGTGGTGGTTCTCTGTTTGGCGGTGGATGGTGGCTTGACACGGCTCAGTTTCGGTTTGTTCTTGGCTCGGCGAAGGTTGCGGTTGTGGTCAGTTTGGATCTCGGTTTGATGGTGGCTGGTGATCTTTGGGTGGATCTTGGCGATGGCTTTCGGTATGGTGGCTCTCGGTTGGTTGGCTTGCGGTGGTTGGTGGTGGGGCGATGGTTTCTGGTTTCGTGGTGTTTGAGAAGAAGAAGGAATAAAAATGAGATCTGTGGTGCCTCTGCTTATGTTCTGTTTTTGAGTCAGCGTCGCGACGCCAAAAATTGCCTAGCGTCGCGACACTCGGTCCTTTAGGGTTAGGGTTTTGACTCGGGATTTTTTATTTTTTTATTTTTTGGCAAAACCATGTCTTGCGACGGATAAATCCATAGGGACGCCTCTTAAGAAGTGTCTTTTTACTCGGCCGTCTCCTGGATCAACTTTGTATCTTCGTGATTTTGTCAAATTTTTATTTTGAAAATCCCGCTTGCACTGGCTTGCTTTGTCCTAAAAAAAAAATTCCGTTTTTATTTTTCCTGCAAAACTAACACAAAAAAAATTAAAAAGTTCACACAAAATAAAATTCAAAAAAAATTGCATGGGTTGCCTCCCTGCTAGCGCTAAATTTTTCATCTTCAGCCAGACGTGACTGAAATCCATATGTCAAGGAGGTTTCAGTGTCGTTTTTTATGTCCGATTAAAGACAATTCCGTGAGCATTGCTTTTGAAGGGTCTCTTCCAACGGTAAAGTGGCAGAAATAATTTTTTCTCATTCAGTGCTCGTGCCACCTTTTTAATCTTTATTGCTCCAGTAGTACCTACAAAGAAAGAAAGAAAATCAGGAGGTCTCGTATGGTGCTTGATTTGAAATGGAAATTCCATTATATCAAGCTTCTGGGTGATATCTTTGATTTGTACTCCCCAAAACAGCGATGTTTTTCCTGAATGCTCTGGATTTTTATTAAGGTCAGACATTAGGTCTTCATCCTCTGATTCGAGTGAATTGATTGGCTCAAGTTGATCTTCTTCAAACATTTGTGAAATGGAATCTCCAAGATCTTCGTTTTGAGGATACAGAATTCCATCCTCAATTTTTGATGCAGTTGGTACAAATAGCTAAGTTTCATCCTCGTCAGAATCTGAATAATAGAAATCAAATCGAGACTTTGCCGGTTCAAGTTCCTGAACTGATACCTCTGATTGTTGATACTGCTCAGCCTCCTCCTTTGTTGAAATGTCATTATAAAATGATTGGTACTCGAAGGCTTCATCAGTGTCATCTGAGAATGGTTCTTGAGGTATATAGTTCTGGTTTTCTGTTAATTGTCTGATCTGATCTGTCATTCTCTGTATGAATTCTGTGTTAATCTGAATTTGTGCATCAAATTGAGCTGCTTGTTCCTTGAACATGTGAATCCACTGATCTTCCTCGGATTGTTGTGGTTCTTGGTAAGGATCAAAGGAAGATGATGGATAAGATGGAAGATGTGATGGTTCTGTGAAATATGTTGGCTCATCATACCATGAAGGATCTTGATAGTTCTGCCACCATGGATGGTAGTTGTATTCGCAATAATCGCTTGGGTGGTCACCATTACATATATCACATCTCCATATTGAGTTCTGTTGAGCAAATGTAGTATAACTTAATTCTGGCATCCAGTAATAATTGTTAGGCTGTACAACAGGCCTTAGAAAACCGGACTGTTGTTCCCAGATTTGGGGTGTATCTTCTTGTAAAGCACGTAATCTTTCAATCTCCCAGTAATGTTCCATTTTTAAGTCACCTGAAATCAAAAGAAAGAAATAAAAATTACAGATAAAAATAAAGAAAATTTAGATACAAGTAAATTAGATAGCTTCAAAATTAACAACTCAAGAAATATAAGTCCCCGGCAACGGCGCCAAAAACTTGACCGGCGTAAACACACACGTATAACGCAAGCGCACGTATCGTTCAAGTAGTATAAAAATATCGATCACACGAGGACTTAATTCCTACTGTTGTTATTAATTATTGAATCTATTTATTTACAAATATCTAATTAAAAGGGAGAATAGAATTATTGATTGATTGATTTGGTTGTTTGTAGATTTGCTAAATAAATAAATAAAAAGACAAAAGAAAATACTAAGGAAAATAACAGATAAAAAGATATTAAGGTTGTGAATTCTTTTAATATCATTTAAAAGATGAAGTGATTATTTTATGTTTGTGTAATAAATCAGTTTACTAACCTGGAACACTAAATTATGTAAAAGCCTCTTCCGATGGTCAATTACAAATACCCAGTATAACCCAATTGAACCATATTCATATGTCAACCACATTACCTGGATTCATTAAGTCTAAGTTCCAATTATGGCTACCCCCGCCCGACAGGTATATTCCTATCCTGTAAGGAAATCTATTAAAGGGTTATCTATCCTCAAGGAAGATCGTGGGCTATTAAATCTAAGGCGGAAACCTAAAATCCCTATGTCTAGTTCATTTTAGATTTACCATATCAATCTTATTGGTGATCAGACAACAAGAAGCATTAAGCTTAAGACTTAATAAATAAACCTTTAAATTACTCAACTATAAAATAATCCCTTATAAACCGGTGATATTAAAAGTCATCACAACCCCTAATTAACTAACACATAACTAGGACTATAAAAATAAAATACATAAAATAAAAATACTGAAAAGTAAAATAAAATAAAATAAAATAAAATGCTAAGGTAAAAGGAATTACTTTTACTACTACTAATTTAGATATCTCCCATAAAATAATATATAAACTTGTGTTAAATTTACCAACCGACCAGTCTGGCGGTATCCTGATTAAGTCAAATTAAGTCCAACCAGCCATTAAGGCGGAACCAAAAATAAATTTACCAACCGACCAGTCTGGCGGTATCCTTGATTAGTCAGGTTTAAACCAGATTAAAATTACATTACCAACCGACCAATATAGCGGTATTCCTTATTAAGTCAATATTTTAAATAGTGAATATATTATTTTTAAGGGAGATTAATCTAAATAGTAACAGTAAAAAAATTACCTTTCACCCTAGCTGAGGAAATTACTTCAACATGGTGAATAGTAAAACTGTAAAAAGTAAAAAGTAAAAATTAAATTACTATTATTACAAAAGTAATTAAAATATTTACAAAACTAAAAATAAAAAAAAAAACTAAAAAATAAAAATAAAAATTCTAGAGAGAGAAACTCTCTCCTTAGAGAGAATTTAAGAGAGAGAGAGGTACACATAATTCTGAAATTTGCGCAGTATTTATAGAAATATTTTTCACTGTTCGCGCGTCGCGACGCCAAGGAGCTCACCGTCGCGACGCTGGATTTGTCGACGTGGCATGCTGAGGAGGCGACACGTAGCATGGCGGCTGACTGTTCACGCGACACGTGTCAAGGCGGCTAATTCTCAATTATTGTGATGACGTCATTGATGATGTCATGCTGACGTGGCGATGACGTGGCGCTGACGTGGCGTGGCGGCTGACTATTCACTTGTCGGCACAATAGGATTGCGACACGTGGCGACACGTGTCAAGTTCTGATTGGCTGAGGCTGACGTGGCAAGTTGACTCGGTTGACCTGCTGACGTGGAAGATGATGTGGCACGACGCGTGGCAAGATTGACTTGTTGACCGATGATGTGGCTGACGACGAGGCGACACGTGTCAAGTCTGAGTGTCGGCAGCATATGATGTTGACACGTGGCACGGCGCACGTTAGCAGATTGGTTGTGATGGTGACACGTGGCACGGCGCATTTTAGCAAAGTCAAAACTTCTCAAATTGTTGACCGTTGACCAGGCGCATGTTAGCAGATTCGGCTCACGCTGGGCGTCGCGACGCGGAAGGTCTGGGCGGCGCAACGCTGGAAATTACCAAAATGCCCCTTTTCGCCAATTTTCACTGTTTTACTCCAAATCACCTCCAGAATGTCCTGAAACTTTATTTATCTACAAAATAACACAAAACACATCAAAACATTCACAAAACTCAAGAAACTATTCAAAATATTAGATTAAATGAGTGGGAAATAGTGATATAAATACCACTCATCAGTGACCATCATCACCACTATGACTGGAGTGATGCTTCAGTCTTGACATCACACCCAACACACTAGGATTCTCAATATACCCAGCAGAGGCGTACACAGAACCTATTAAAGCCCTGGACGACCAAAACCAAAGTATATTGATTGTCGCAAGTATTAGCGGTGCAAGTCTCAAGTTAAGACCAAATACACCTACCCTGATTTCGGACTTCCACAGACACATAGTCATACTACCAATGGAATTCCGAGGGGTCTATCCAGAGCGAAGCTATTTCCCGTACCATCGGTAAACACAACCTCATATTACACTTGCATGAGTATCATATACCGAAATATATGAGAACTATGCCGTTGTGCCCGCACAATGCGCACAAGTGTAATACTAGTCTTTTACGCATTATCGATGTCCAATCTCGATAATACTCTGACTAGGGATATTTAATGATTAATCCTTTGCGGACAGATACTGTCTCATATCATCTCAATCCAGGAACTAATCATAAGGACCTCATATCATTTATACATCTTGGTGATCTAATCACAAATGATAAGAGAGCAATCTCCTTTGTCATATAGTTAATTTGTACAACAACACCATGATCTGTACAAATAGTGACGCTATGGGTCATAACTGTCCAACAATCTCCCACTTGGCCTATAGCCAGTCACTCGAGTGTCCTACACCCGAACTATGTACGGTTGGCTCAAATTTCTGAGAAAAGGCATTCGTCAGTGGATTTACATGATTATCATCTGATGTGATTTATTCAATTATCACATCGCCACGATGTATGATCCGAACGAATTAGATGAATATCTGAAGTATATATATGGATCGTTGATGAGACCATTGATTCTTTAGCCTGTGCTGAAGCCTAGCTCAGCTGCTAACAGAACTATATCTAATCTAATTAGATTTATTGTCGACCCAAATGGCTTCTATTACTGCCTCAGCTGCAGCAATAACCCACTTTTGTTGTTTATTCGATAACAATATCTTGCTTGGAAGATTTCCAGCTCACTGTTTTGTTATTCAAACTATATAGTACCGTTTTGCGACTTATAGTCGTTATTGTCAGTTAGGAAACTTGCAGTAGTGATCCTAGTCACTTCAAGTTCTCCTTCTCCATAGTTTAACACAACATCCTTAGATCTCTAAGATACTAACGGATGTTCTTAACATCAATCCAATGACTATCACTTGGATTGGCCTGATTGTGACTCCATATGCTCAAAGCGTATCAGACACCAAGTCACGTACATTTTTCAATGTACGAGTTCTCGGAGAGTTTTTACAACTTTAAATCTATCCCAGTAGATCTTTATTCCTTGAATAAAGGTTGTTCTCCTAAGAATTCTACGGAGAATTTTCTCGAAAGCCAAGGTTTCGCCGATTGTTTTATGGGAATATCATTTCCAAGAAATGACACATTATCATTATTTATATATGACTGCCACTATCAGTGCACTCCCACCAACCTCCTTATATACACAAGAATCATTTTCGTTTTGAATTAAATCATAAACCATTATGATTCCATCAAAATGATAATTCCAAGAATGTAATGCTTGCTTCAATCCAATCATGGACCGAATAACCTGCAAACCATGTTTGGTAGTTTTGGTACGACAAAACCGTCAGGATGTTGTAAATATCCTCCAAAAGGTTTCCTTTTCAAGAAAGTGATTTTCCCGTTCAGCTGTCAAATTTCATAAATGAAACATGCAGCTTTAGCAAGCATTATCCAAATGGATTTACTGTGGCAACAGGTAAAAGGTTTCATCGTAATCGACACAATGTTGATAACGATACCTTTCCATTACAAGCCTAGCTTAGTACGTTGGTATATTGCCATCCATGTATGTCTCTCTTGAAGACTTATATAGTACCAATAGGCACAATGCCTTGCGGTACAATAACTAGTGTCTAAACATAGTTGGTATACATGGAATCCATTTCAGACTCATGGCACTTTGCCATAATAGGGAGCCGATACCTTGTATCACTTCCTCATTCATAGTCAGTTGGTATTCCTCAATAAGATTGACATCTTTATGAGGTGAGATCAGAAACACATACCCCAGGTTGTTTTCTGATTCTTTCCGACTTACGTGGTTCTTGTGTATTCGAAGATTATTGGTATAATTTCATTCTTGATGAACTATTTATGTTCCATTAAGGATTCGGTGCTTGGAAAAGTATTACTTCGATTTGCATCGAGTTTTACTATCCTCCCACATACCACTGCATATAGGTATTCCTCTTAGGAAAATCGCATGGCGAGCAACAATTAAATTGTTCTCTTGTGAGATGTATAAGTACTATACTTTGGTATCCCTAGGATAACCTCCAATTGGCACTTATCCAATTTGGGTTCTAGTTTGGTATCATCCAAACGTATGCCTAGCATCCCAAATCTTCAAGAATGAGAAACCCGGTTTCTTTCTTGTTCATATCTAATATGAAGTCTGTCAAACAGATTTTTATGGAACCTTATTCAAAATAAGTTTTGCACAATTTAATATGTATCCATTGAAGGAAATGGTAGCTCAGAGCGACTCATGATTAGCCTTATCATGTCTAACATAATTCAGTTTGTCCGGTTCGGACACACCTTCAATTGACGTGTTCCGGAAGGTGTCCTCATTGAAAGAATACTATACTATTTCAAGTATTTGAGAAACTTATTGCTTAAGTATTTTCATTAAGGTCTAATCGTGATGGTTTAATACTTTAGCCGATCTGTCTTTCTATTTCGTGTCGAAACTATAAAAGTTTTGGATTCGTGTTTCAAAAGAAACTCATAACCATAACGTGATTCCACATCTGTAAAGGTCACAAAATATTCATATCCACCTCTAGCCTAGCTAGACATGGGCCCACGTGCTTCACTATGAACTAGGGCTAACAGATCGGTGGCACTTGCACTTTTACCGTGTAAATAGTGTTTTAGGCACTTTGCCTAATAAACTAGATTTGTAGACTTTATTTGAATAGAATCAAATCAGTCATAGTACCCACTATTTGAAAGTGTGGATATACGAGTCTTGTTTTAATTGTGTCCCAGAAAACAATGCCACAATATGTTTCGACTGATTAAATCAGTTTGAGCTATTTGTTTGTCATGTTATATGTTTGAGATTTATTTATATTCAAAATATAAATACTGTTGTTCATATTTAATGTGTTTATCTCAATATCATCTTTATATAATAAAACACTTAAGTGTTCTAGAATATAAAGGTACACCCACAGCGGGTTAAACACTGATATAGAGATAATGTTTCTAGTCAAACTAGTTACATTATAACAGTTTCCTAATTTAAGTACGCACCTGAGGGGTAGTTCCTAAATATAGGTATCTACGGTTAAAACAGCGACAATTGTCCCGTTTCCGATTCACAGATAAATCTTAACTGAAGTCAGTATCCTGCTCATAGCAGATTCTACACATCAGTACATATTTATTTATCACACTAAGTAGCTAAAATCCAATTTTAATACTAGTAGTGAACATATTTATGACAAACATATTTGAAGTCAAAGCCTTGCCCCGTCTTCAATTCCTTCATGTCTGCTTTGTCCAAACGGTAGTCACGCTTCCGCGATCCCGTTTGCCACATTTTAGGCAGACATTTTTGGATATGTCATTTGTCTTCCCAGAAGATTATAATGATTTTTCCTTCGTCCTTTTCCATATACAGAAGCGTTCGGCCTAGCCTTGGCATTCAGGAATGTCGAAGTAAGGTGCACCTTGCGCTTCTTGCCTTATTGCAAACTTTGGCTTTGTCTCCTTGAGAATGGTCATTAACTCTCCAAGAGTTATTTATTGCAATTTATACTTCTAAGATCTAAGAATAGATCTATGAAGATCATTCAATTTCTTTATCATACTATAAGGATCTAATCCTTAGTTCTGATTAAGAAATTAAGAGTCTATTTGGCAAGTTTAATGGATTAAGCACTAAAGTTATCATCACATAAATATACCAAATATCATGCTCTACTATTTGCTTAACTCCGGGCTTAGGCCTAATATGTTATTTTATCAAATAAAGTAACTTATTAAAGCCGCTTAAATACATTTTCACCCAGGATTATGTTTTAAACACTAATCTTTCAATTATCTTGATTCCAATAGTCCAACTATCGAATCAACGATTTTAGGTACTATTAAATATAATGATTACTATAGTCTAACTATATAATCAACTATAATTTAATAGATTAAATTCAATTATATTGATTACTATAATCCAATTATAAAATCAACTATAATTAATTAAATCAAATATATTGATTACTATAATCCAATTATATAATCAACTATAAATGAATAGTTTGAATACAGTCCAACTGTTTTATTAAAACAACAATTAAATATTAGTCCAACTAATAAATAATTTATTTGACGAATGATATGATTGAGCGCGTGTGGCAAGTAATTAAACGAATATTGCAAATTTAATTCTTGCCTCCCACTATTTTTCGGAGAGCCTCTAACCCTCTGTCAAGTACTCGGGAAACTGTGTTTCCTAGTGGGCTAGGATCCCGTTAAATAACACACAATCTTGACTTTGGCCAACAAATTGTATGATAATTAACTAGGTAGATCTCTAAGATCAATTGGATCCCATCCAATTCCTAGATCCAGTAGGGGGACATCCAAGTCCGAAATATATATCTTATATATGCCAATATATCCAATATATTGCCTAACCTTTTTCCTCTGAATCAACTAAGCCTTGGCTTTGGCACAACAAACTTAGTGATCCCAGTTAAGCATGACCCATTGACCTATGAAAGCTTCGTAATCAATGTCGATGGACAAGAAGTGATCTTGACTTTGGCCAACAAATCACAACTTGGACAAGACATTGATATGGAACAAAGCCTTCATGATTCAAACACATCCTCGACGGACAAAGGCCTTGACTTTGGCCAACAAACCAATGCCAGTTTTGGATCTTGAGTAAGAATCACTCAATGAAAGGAAAAACGCTTAATATTTTGTGAGGGTTTTTCGCGTGCAAATTGGCAACCAATTTATTATATTTGATAAGGTCTCATCATCATACACCCTTAAGCATGCATTCTAAATACATAATAAGGTGCGTAAAAATATATAATAATGATATGCGGATGGATATTTAACACATTGATCCTAGATCAAATCTCTCCATTTCCTCTCTCCCGCTAGCACATGTATTACTTCTACCCGTTGCATAACACTTCTAAAGAAACCTCATTTACATTGAAGGGAATATGTGAGAAGAGAAATACAAAGAGTAAAGAGGTAATAGGCGAGACACGCAGGTCCAATTAATAAATTCTAAATTTATTACAATTTCCAAAATTGCCTCACCCATCTAATATCCATCCGATATACATTATTCATGCATCACAACCATGTATTCCCACAAGCATGTTATCAATCAATCTAATCCAATTAATTAATCTGATAATTAATGACCATCCAATGTTCAAACAACGATTTGATTTTGCGCGAGTCAAACTCCTTTTGCGAATAAGTACTCAAAGTACGAATTCTTGAATTAAATTAAACTACAAAATTAAATCCAATTTAATTTGTATTTAATACTAATTCATTATTTAATTCCAAATTAAATATTACACTTTATTAACGAACCTTTACGACTTAAATTCCAAATTTAATCGTTACGGGTCTCAAGCCCGATTAACGTCCAACGTTAATTTAATTAAAGTCCAATGGGCTTTCAATTAATTTCTTTAAGGCATGGACTTTTGGTCAACTTAGGTCAAACCCAATAACCAAAGCACAATCAAGGAATAACCCCATAAGCCTAGAAATCAATTTAGGTCCATTAGGCCCAATTAAAGTTAAATGTCCATTAGTCGCATTTGGGCTTTATGGAAATGGTTTTGGGCCCAATTGGATCCAACCAATTTAGCCTAAACCTAACTTGGTACAACCAAGCCCAATTAGCCCATTAACAACTTTAAGCCCAATTTTCAAAATTAGCCCAATTAATTAAATTACAAAATTCCAATTTCACAATTTAATTAACCAAAGTGTATAGCATAATTAATTACCCAAATTAATATTTCCAAAACACCAATTAGCCTAATTAATCATGCTCATTAACAAAATTAGTGTCCAACACAATTGATCAAAAATCAAACCCATTTCATGCTAGTAAGCTCTCGACAATTGGGGTTATTTATGTCCGATTCGGTTTCAATCCAATTAAATCCACAATTGATATTAAATCAACATTTCCCAATTGTTTCAAGTCATCCAATGATCAACGAAACAAAAAATACTAAGAATTATGGCACTATCATCATTCTCGGCCAAGCCTAAAATTTGGGAAAAAATTGTTCCAAACAATATTTCTTGAAATTGATCCAATCAAACTTCAATTAAACTACATTTAAGCATACTCAATCATCCAATTTCATCAAATCATGCTCAAATACATTTTACCCAATTTTAACCCTAAATTCAAGTTTCATGCTTTTACTCGCTCTGATACCATTGTTGGAGTTTCTACGGTCCCGAGGATCGATTCAAGCAATGAAACATAATGCGAATACATCGAGGAAGTTGCGGAATACTTACATCGATCGGTTGAGGTGATGCGTCGAAGAACAAAATTCCATTTTCTGCCATTCTTGAGTTCACGGCAGTGCAAGTTTTTTTGTCTCCTCAAATTTGGCTTTTGCATGATCCATCAAGCTCCAAGCTTGGTTTGGTGATTCCTAGCTCACAAGTGGATTTCTCTATCACCTTTGTATGTCTCCATTGTGTGCTAGCATTCTTGATTTTGCAACAAAATCATCATGTTTTCTTCTCCTAGACTCTCGGCAGTGGCCAAAATACCAAAGAAAAACAGCCCATTTGGGCGTGAAATGGAGAGGAAGAAAGAGAGAAGAGTGTTGTGTGTTTGTTATTGAATGATTTTTGTATATCTAATACACAAAAATAATAAAGTCAAATACCAAAAATTAATAAATGGTAAATGATTTTTCAAACAACCAACCACTACCACCAACTTCGATCAATCACATCAAAAGTGACAAGTTGTCACATCAATTGATTGACTAGTGATTTGACTCTTGATGTGACTTGCGGGCCGCACTTGAATTCTAAATGTGAGTGCACTCGCAAACACTCCCGGGCTCGGGTTCACTAATTCCAAATTAACGAATTTTCCATTGCGACGCAATTAAATAATTGTTCCTAGCAAAATCACTATTCACATCGCTAACGAATTAATTCTAAATTAATTCGTTTGCCCGAATTAAAATCTAATTTTAATTCCGCGTCGAAATCCAATTTCGTAAAATATATCGAATATATTATTTTATCGATTAATTCCAAATTAATCATTTTCTCTCTTTAAATAATATTTTATCCCAGATAAAATATCTCCGCAATTAATCCCAGATTAATTTTCTCTCTCATCTAATTAATCCCAGATTAATAAAGTGCGAGTCATACATTATCGGCGAATCTTCGGGAAGCGACCCGTGAGTTCCCCGGATATGTTGGCAGTAAATTCGGTCGTCGGACTATCCGAACACGTAAGTACCTAGTACTACGTTTGTAACGATTTACAAGACAAGGTTGGCTTCTAGCAAAGCGCCATGCCTACCCAATTCTCCAGAAACATCCTTACATGAATATGTGATCTATATCAGGCGTAGTATACGTAGTATTGCATATTTCGATCCAGTATCGGATGTCACATGCTAGGCCTAGGGCTGGAATTGTGTCTGCCCCGTACGAAGCACATATCAGATCTTTGGTAACTAGTCTCTATAATCGGATATACATGACCTAGTCATAATATCCCGATAGCTGTAGCATATAAGAGAACCAGTCCCGTATCCTACGTGACCATCATCTCCACTATGACTGAAGTGAAACTTCCGTCTTGACATCACACCCAACATACTACGATTCTCAATATACCCAGCAGAGGCGTACATAGACACATAGTCATACTACCAATGGAATTCCGAGGGGTCTATCCAGAGCGAAGCTCTTTCCCGTACCATCGGTAAACACAACCTCATATTACACTTGCATGAGTATCCTATACCCAAATATATGAGAACGATGCCGTTATGCTCTCACAACGCGCACAAGTGTAATACTAGTCTTTTACGCATTATCGATGTCCAATCTCGATAATACCCTGACGAGGGATATTTAATGATTAATCCTTCGTGGACTGATAATTTCTCATATCATCTCAATCCAGGAACTAATCATAAGGAACTCATATCATTTATACATCTTGGTGATCTAATCATAAATGATAAGAGAGCAATCTCCTTTGTCACATAGTTAATTTGTACAACAACACCATGATCTGTACAAATAGAGACGCTATGGGTCATAACTGTCCAACACCTTCCTACACGGCTTTTGAAACACATCCCATTAATCCAAGGCTGCCACATGCGTATACTAAGTGCATGTTTCATTCCGCTATGGCTCTCCCCAATGTTTTTGCCGCTTCAGAAAATTCTGGTTTAGACCTAGAGTTAGATCCACAAAATACACAGATATGAGTAACTCATCGATTGGAAGAGGTTTCCATTTTCTCTCTTCTCTGAATTTTTTATCTTGATATGTCGAAGAGAGGAATAACGAGCTGAATTTAAAGATCCTGAAAAAGGGTGAGTAATAATTACACTAGTACCTGCCAAATGACAATTATTAAATGAACGTTAAAAAAAATTGTGAAAATCAAAAAGTTAGATCTTGTCGGCGAAAATAAAAAAAAATCACAACAGAAAAGAAAATCAAAGCAATTATTTAAGGCAATAGAATTGTGTACGCAATACTCGACTCGCTTGGTATATAAATCCATTAGGATACGTCTCAAGGATCCATTCCTTACTCAACAATCTCTAATGAATTGAATCTTTTCTCCACAATTTCTCAAACACCATTCCTTGATATTTCATGTGTTGCTCTGCCTCAAATACTCATTTTGTGCTTGTTCCTAAAAAAATAACACACAAAATAAAAAAATCCACAACATGTTTACACAAAATTACGAAAACAGAAACTACAACAATGATAAAAATTACATGGGTTACCTCCCTGCTAGCGCTAAATTTTACGTCTTCAGCTAGACGTGACTGAACTCCATCTGTGAAGAAGGTTTCAGCGTGGTTTTGGACGTCCGATCAAAGACAATCCCATGAGCGTTGCTTTTGAAAGGTCTCTTCCAAAGATGATGTGGCAAAAAAAGTTTTGTCTCATTCAGTGCTTGTGCCACCTTTTTTTATCTTTGTCGGTCCAATGATTCCTGAAAAGAGAGAAAGAAAATCAGGAGGTCTCGTATGGTGCTTGACTTGGAATGAGAGTTTCATTCTGTCAAGTTTTGGGTGATATCTCTGATATATACTCCCCAAAACAGTGATGTGTCTTATGAATTCACTGGATCTTCAATATATTCAGACATTTGCTCCTCCATTTGCTCTGCTTTTTTTCTCCATATTTTCTTCACAGATGTATTTTAGGATTTCCGCATTCAATTCTTCATCTGTCTTCTGTGAAATGTATGCTCCATAAGTGTCAACCTGAAGATGTAAAAATGTGTCTGATTTTAGGTCTTCATCCTCTGAGATTGATGTGACTAGCTCAGGTAGATCTTCTTCAAACATTAGTGCAATGGAAGCTCCAAGATCTTCGTTTTGAGGATACAGAATTTCATCCTCAATTTTTATTGTCATAAACAGCTCTACTTCTTCATCCTCGTCAGAGTAAGAATAATAAAAATAAAACAGAGACTTCACTGGTTTGGGATCCCGAACTGATACCTCAGATTCCTGATACTGTTAGCCTCCTCATCTGCTAAAGTGTCATCGTGAAATGCATGGTACTCGAAGGCTTCATCAGTATCATCTGAAAATGCTCCTTGAGGTATGTAGTTCTGGTTTTCTGTTAATTGTCTGATTTGATCTGTCATTCTCTGTATGAATTCTGCTTGACTCTGAAATTGTGCATCAATTATTGCTTCCCGTTCCTTGAACCATTCTTTGAACATGTGAATTATCTGATCTTCCTCTGATGGTTCTGGTTCTTGAGGAGGATCATAAGAAGATGGTGGATAAGATGAAGAAGATAGTTCAATGAAATATGATGGTTCTTCGTACCTTGAATGATTCCGATAACTCTGCCACCCCGAATTGTAAAGGTATATGCATTGATCGCTCGGGTGGTTACCATCACATACCTTACATCTCCCAATTGCATTCTGTTGAGCAAATGTAGTATTGCTTGGTTCTGGCATCCATTGATAATTATTGGGCTGGACAACAGGCCTCAGAAAACTGAACTGTTGCTCCATGATTTAAGGTATATCTTCTTCTAGTAAAGCTCGTAATCTTTCTATCTCCCAAAAAGATCCATGTCAACCACCTGAAAAATAAAAGAAAATAATAATTATAGGCAAAAAATAAAGAAAATTAGATATAAGTAAATTAGATAGATTTAAAATTAATAACTCAAGAAAAATAAGTCCCCGGCAACGGTGCCAAAAACTTGACCGGTGTGATCACACACGTATAACGCAAGCGCACTTATCATTCAAGTAGTATAAAAATATCGATCCCACGAGGACTTAATTCCTACTGTTGTTATTAATTGTTGATTATATTTATTTACAAGTATCTAATTAGAGGGAGAATAGAATGATTGCTGAGTTGGTTGATTGAAGTAGGATTTGCTAAATAAATAAATAAAAATAAAAGATAAAATAACGGAAATTAATAATAAAGAAAATAAGTTTCTAGGGTTGTTATTCCACATAATATTATTCCAATGATGAATTCATTCTCTTATATATGTGTAATAAATTAGATTGCTAACCTGGAACACGAAGATATGAAAAAACCTATGTCGATGGTCAGATGCAAACACCCAGTTTAACTCAATTAATCATATGTCTATGTTAACCAAGTTACCTGGATTCATTAAGTCCAAGATCTAATTATGGCTACCCATGCCCGATAGGCATATGTCTATCCTGTAAGGAAATCTATTAAGGTGTTATCTATCCACAAGGAAGATCGTGAGCTATTGAGTCTAAGGCTAAACCTAAAATCCCTTTGTCAAGTTCATTTTAAATTTTCCAAATCAATCTTATTGGTGATCAAACAACAAGAAGCATTAAGATCAAGACTCAATAAACAAACCTTAAGTATTACCCAATATATTAAAAAATCAATTATTAAACTCGTAAATATTGTGCTTCATTACTTCCTTAGAATAAAAATAAAATGTTGGGTGTTAGGGGATCCACCTTTACTAATTCTAATTTAGAAATCTCCCTTATTATAATATTGAAATTATCAGTGATATTACCATCGACCATATAGGCAGTATCCTTATTAAGTTAGATTTTCAATTAAGTCCAACCAGCCATAAAGGCGGTGTTATAATCTGTACATAAACCAGCCATATAGGCGGTAGTCATCTGTCACATAAAAACCGACCATATAGGCGGTGTCACATTATGTCAAATAAATAAAACCAGCCATTAATGCGGTATAACATTAAATCTATATTATAATTTCCATATTATAATTAAGGGATATTAATCTAAATTAAAATAATAAAAACTTCACCCTTCTCCGAGCGGAAATTTAACTACTAAACATAAAAGAAAAGAGATGAAAAGAAACAACTACTATTGCTGAAAATAAAAATACATAAATTAAATACTGAAAAAAAATACAAACAAGATGCAATCCTTAAAATCCTCACAAAACTCTAAGGAAGGCATGAGAATTACAAATGAAATTGCTTGGTATTTTAGGAAAATCTAAAGGCTTCCACCAATTTCTCCACCAATTACTCCACCAAACACTCTACCAAACACTCCACAAAATCCTCCACCATACACTCCACCAAACATGCCACATGACACTCCACAAAACACTCCACCAAACATGCTAGCATGTTTTCTGGAAGTTTGACAATTGTAAATTGTCATTTTCTATTTGTTTTTATTTTTTTGATATTGAATTTAGTAATTACACAAAACACATTAGATTATTGTTAATTTCGGTCTTGAAAACTTCAGAATTCTAAATATTTAAAACTTCAAAGTTGTAGATCTTTGAGTCTTCTTTAATCTGAAACTTGAATCAGCTCAATCATATATCAGATGAAAAGGTTATGGCCAAAATACTAAAATTGCGCAAAACTGGAATTTAGGACTACACTTCGTGACACGTAAAGTAAATTTTCGTTTTTGACCCATTTTTTCTCTAGATTTCATCGTTTTAGTGCCGAGTTGATTCCATTAAATCCCAATATTATTTTTATCTGCAAAATAAATTAAATACCTCAAAATGTTCATAAACCTTGAGAAACTATACAAAATATTAAGGTTAAAATAGTGATATAATTACCACTCATCACACCCCCAAACCTGACATTTTGCTAGTCCTCGAGCAAAACAACAAAATAAAATAACATAAAAATCTTTGAAATAAAATTAAGCTAAGCCACTTTCGTAGGGATCATAGTTGCATTTAGTAAATGCAACAAGCCTTTAAACCCCTAGGTGTCCATAGTGGACAAGTTGTAGTCTCGTGAGAACTTACATCAATGATACCAACAAACGTTTTACAAAAGTAAAAAAATAGTAAAACTAATGCACACAAAAGCAAAAGAAAAGAGAATAAAAAAGTTAGTGACTAAACAGGTGAAATTTCTTATCCAAGTTACTATTTGTTTTCTTTCTTTATACATTACCAAATAAGTAAATTCTCCTATGTTTTTTACCATTCTCCATATACACAATTAACAAGGTATTAATAAATTCATTGTGCCCATAATTTTCACAAGTGTATTTGAAAATAGAGTAATATTTTTTTCCTAAAGTTTTGTTAGAGTTCACACCTTTTGGTAATGAAAGTTTATTTACATAATAAGCAAATTATATATTTTTTTTAATTTTCGAGCTTTACCGTTTGACGCGAATGATCACTGCTTACTGAGGCAAGATTTCCGGTTACTGAGTAAAACCTTTATTGAACTAGCTAAGCTCTACCGTTTGACGTGAACAGTCACTGCTTACTGAGGCAAGATGTCCTGATACTAAGTAGAAACTTTTTATTAAGAAACTAACTCAAGTCATACCGTTTGACACGAATAGTCACTGTTGGCCAGGCAAGACACCCGGTTACTAAATAGAAGCTTGGTCAGTTTTTATTCTCACTTTTTATTTATTTTATTTTATTTTTCTGAAATAAAAACACTTTTCACTACCTTTGGGTACTTCCTCTAGTGAACCAGAGAACTGAATATTACAATTTTTCACTTACACCCATGTTCATATGTTACCATGTATTTTGATAATACCTATCAAATGAGCATATGAAGTTCCAATTTAATCAATATTATGGAGAATTAACAAATTTAAATAATTTAAAAGGAAATAAACAAAAATTAACTTGTTACGAATGAGTCTGAGATATGTCTCAAGAGTGGAAAATCCTTACTCAGCTATCTTAAAACCCCTATTTCACCTGGTTAATCAAAAATTTTAGACAGAAAACAAAAAAAAAAAAAAAAATTTTACAAAAACACAAAAATAAAAATAATAAAACAAATAAAAACACGCAAGTCAAATATTCCATCCCCCAAACCTAATCGAGACATTGTCCCCACTGTCTGAAAAAAAAAGAAGAAAAGTTTAATATATATCACCTGGTTAACGCGGATTTGACAAATACGGCTACAACTAATAGTTACTGATTAAGATCTATGTCTAATTTGCTCTTCTTTCCACGATCGCTATCAGACCAGTTCAACTTGGAAAAAATGGGATCAACTTTTGGTTCATAGGCTAAGATTTGGTCGATTAATTCATCTGCCTTTCTAGCAGTTAGAAATATATCCTTCACCGATTTCGAGAGGAACCATGTTCGGTTGCATCTGCAGAACTACAAAAAAGAAATCGAAAAATCCATCCATGTTAAGTAGTCCAATGGGTTTCTGGTGGATGTTCAAATTTGCCCATGATGCAATTGTGAATATCTCTTCCAACTTATCCAGCCCACCTGGCAATGTAATGAAAGCGTCAACATGATTGACCATTTCAATAAGTTGTTCAGACATACCTGAAATAATGAACCTCTCCATTTGATTTCCCGATGAGGTTTGTCTCTGCTAATGGTTTTCGAATGATTCCTAAAACATGGCTGCCACCTTCCTGTACGGCTTTTGAAACACATCCCATTAATCCAAGACTGCCACCGACGTATACTAAGTGCATGTTTCGTACCGCTATGACTCTCCCCAATTCTTTTGCCGCTTCAGAAAATTCTAGTTTAGACCCAGAGTTAGATCCAAAAAATACACAGATACGAGTAACTCATCGATTGGAAGAGGTTTCCATTTTCTCTCTTATCTGAATTTTTTATCTTGATATGTCGAAGAGAGGAATAACGAGCTGAATTTATAGATCCTGAAAAAGGGTGAGTAATAATTGTACCAGTACCTGCCAAATGGCAATTATTAAATGAACGTTAAAAAAAATTGTGAAAATCAAAAAGTTAGATCTTGTCGGTGAAAATAAAAAAAAAATCACAATAGAAAAGGAAATCAAAGCAATTATTTAAGGCAATAGAATTGTGTACGCAATACTCGACTCGCTTGGTATATAAATCCATTAGGATACGTCTCAAGAATCCATTCCTTACTCAACCATCTCTAATGAATTAAATCTTTTCTCCACAATTTCTCAAACACCATTCCTTGATATTTCATGTGTTGTTCTGCCTCAAATACTCTTTTTTTGCTTTTCCCTAAAAAAATAACACACAAAATAAAAAAATCCACAACATGTTTACACAAAAATATGAAAATAGAAATTACAACAATGATAAAATTACATGGGTTGCCTCCCTGCTAGCGCTAAATTTTACGTCTTCAGCTAGACGTGACTGAACTCCATCCGTCAAGGAGGTTTCAGCATAATTTTGGACGTTCGATCAAAGACAATCTAATGAGTGTTGCTTTTGAAAGGTCTCTTCCAATGATGAGGTGGCAAAAAGAGTTTTGTCTCATTCAGTGCTTGTGCCACATTTTTTTTATCTTTGTCGCTCCAATGATTCCTGAAAAGAGAGAAATAAAATCAGGAGGTCTCGTATGGTGCCTGACTTGGAATGAGAGTTCTATTCTGTCAAGCTTTTGGGCGATATCTCTGATATGTACTCCCCAAAATAGTTATGTGTCTCATGAATTCACTAGATCTTCAATATATTCAGACATTTGCTCCTCCATTTTCTCTGCTTTTTTCTCCATATTTTCTTCACAGATGTATTTTAGGATTTCTGCATTCAATTCTTCATCTGTCATCTGTGAAATGCATGCTCCATAAGTGTCAACTTGAAGATGTAAAAAGTGTCTAATTTTAGGTCTTCATCCTCTGAGGTTGATGTGACTGGCTCATGTAGATCTTCTTCAAACATTAGTGCAATAGAAGCTCCAAGATCTTCATTTTGAGGATGCAGAATTTCATCCTCAATTTTGTTGGCACAAACAGCTCTGTTTCTTGATTCTCGTCAGAGTCAGAATAATAAAAATCAAACAGAGACTTTGTTGGTTTGGGTTCCTGAACTGATACCTCAGATTCCTGATACTGCTCAGCCTCCTCCTCTGCTAAAGTGTCATCGTGAAATGCTTGGTACTCGAAGGCTTCATCAGTATTATCTGAAAATGCTCCTTGAGGTATGTAGCTCTAGTTTTCTGTTAATTGTCCGATTTGATCTGTCATTCTCTGTATGGATTCCGCTTGACTCTGAAATTCTGCATTAATTTGAGCTTCCCGTTCCTTGAACCATTCTTTGAACATGTTAATTATCTGATCTTCCTCTAATGGTTCTGGTTCTTGAGGAGGATTATAAGTGTTGGACAATTATGACCCATAACATCACTATTTGTACAGAACATGGTGTTGTTGTACAAATTAACTATGTGACAAATGAAATTGCTCTTTTATCATTTGTAATTGGATTACCGGGATATATATAAATGATAAAAGTCCATATGATTAGTACCGGATTAATAAGATGTGAGACGGTATTAATCCACTAAGGTTTAATCATTAAAATATCATTAGTCGTAGTATTATCGAGATTGGACATCGATAATGCGGAATAGACTAGTATTGCACTTGTGCGTGTGTGGGAGCATAATGGTATAGTTCTCATATATTTAAGTATTGGATACTTATGCAAGTGTAATCGGAGGTTGTGTTTACCGATGGTACGGAAACAGCTTCGCTCTGGATAGACATCTCGGAATTCCATTGGTAGTATGACTGTGTGTCTTTGGAAGTCCGAATCATGGTAGGTGTATTTAGTCTTAACCTGAGACTTACATCGCTAATACTTGCGACAATCAATGTACTTTGGTTTTGGTCATCCAGGGCTTTAACAGGTTCTGTGTACGCCTCTTCTGGGTATATTGAGAATTGTAGTGTATTGGGTGTGATGTCGAGATGGAAGTATCACTCCCGTCATATGGAGGTGATGGTCACGTAGGATACGGAACTAGTACTCTTATGTACTACAGTCAACGGGATAATATGACTAGGCCGTGCTTATCCGATTATAGAGACTAGTTACCAGAGATCCGATATGTGCTTTGTACGGGGCAGACACAATTGCAGCCCAGACCTAGCACGTGACATCCGATACTGGATCGCAATACATAATACTACATATAATACGCCTGATACAGATTATATATCCTTTAAGAATTGTTCTGAAGAATTGGGTAGGCACGGTGCTTTGCTAGATGCCAACCATGTCTTGTAAATCGGAAAAATGTAGTACTAGGTACGTACGTGTTCGGATAGTCCGACGACCGGATTTACTGCCAACATATCCGGGGATCTCATGGTCACTTACCGAAGATTCACCGATGACGTTTGACTCGGACATAATTAATCTAGGATTAATTATAAGAGAGAGAAAATTAATCTAGGATTAATTACAGAGAAATTTTATCTGGGATAAAATTCTATTTAGAGAGAGAGAAAGATTAATTTGGAATTAATCGATTAAAATAATATATTCAATATATTAAACGAAATTAGATCTCGACGCGGAATTAAAATTAGATTTTAATTCGGGCGAACGAGCTAATTTAGAATTAATTCGCTAGCAACCTGAATAGTAATTTTGCTAGGCATAATTATTTAATTAAATTTGATTTAATTACGCCGCAATGGAAAATTCATTAATTCAGAATTAGCAAACCCGAGTCCGGGAGTGTTTACGGGCCCACTCGCTTTTTGAATCAAGTGGGGCCCAGAAGTCACATCACGCGTCACATCATTAGTTATTCTTGTGAGGGAAGTCACATCAACTTTGAGTGATGTGATGCTTGTCACTTTTGTGATTAATGGGAGTTGTTGGAAGACTTTAAAGCCTTGTACCACTTTTTGAAAAGTGTAAGAAGTATTGATTTTTGAAATCAAAAACAACACAACACATCTTCTCTCCCTCTCCCCTCCTCATGGCAACAAGCCATTTTCTCTCATTCTCCACTTTCTCTCATAGCCGAGAGTTAAACAAGGGGAAATAGAAAAATTGTTGCAATTTTCCAATGATGATATCACATACAAGGAGTCTCACAAAGGTGATAGGGAAACCCATTCATGATCATGGAATCATCATTCACAAAGCTTGGAGCTTGAAGAACAACACAAGAAGGACTACCATGGAGGGCTTGGCCGAAACTCATGAAGAAATTTTGTGTTCATCGCATCTAAAAGCCGATCAAAGTGAGTATTTCCACTACTTTATTTTGATGTATTCACATGTTTCATCACTTAATTTGATCTTGGTTTGACTTAGAAAACCCAACAATGGTATCAGAGCCATTATTAAACATGAAATTGAATTAGGGTAAAATTTGGGTAAAATTGATTTGAGCATGATTTGATAAAATTGATTATTGAGTATGCTTGAATGATGATAACTTGGAGTCATGCATAATCAATTTGATGAAAATTGAATTGGATTATTTTCCCCAAAAATTTGGCTTGGCCGAATATGAAGCCCTAGTATAGCTCATGGTGATTTTGATTTTTGGACCATTGGATGTGTTTGAAATGATGTATAAATTGATTTGTGATTTAATTGGATTGAAATCAAAATTAATTAAGAAAAATCCCTCTTATTGTCGTGAACTTCAAAGCATGAAATGGGATTGATTTTGCTTCAATTATGTTGGACATGAATTGATAATTAGAAAGCATGATTAATTTAATTATGTAAATTGGTATTTTGGAAATGTTAATTTGAATAATTAATTATGGCTAATACACTTTAGTTAATTTAATTGTGATAGTTGGAATATTGTGATTAAATTAGTTGGGTAAAATTTGGAATTGGGCTTATAAAGTTGTATTTGGGCTTAATGGGCTTGGTTGGGCCAAGTTTGGTTTAGGTTAATTGGTTGGATCCAATTGGGCCTAAAACCATATCCATAAAGTCCAAATATGATTAAATGGGCCTTTAAAATTTTAATTGGGCCTAATGGGCCTAAAATGATTTTTGGCAAATGGTGATTCCTTATTGGACTTTGGTTGCCAAAGTCCATGCCTTATAAATTAATTGAAAGCCTATTGGACTTTAATTAAATTGACATTGGATGTTAATTGGGCTTTGAGACCCGTAAAGATTGGATTTAAAATCTAAGTCGTAAAGGCACATTAAAAAGTGTAATTATTTAATTTGGAATTAAATAAGAACTAGTATTGAATACGAATTAAATGGATTTAACATTGTAGTTTGATATAATCAAGAATTCGTACTTTGAGTACTTGTTCTAAAACGAGTTGGACTCGAGCAAATCAAATCGTTGTTTGAACATGCTTTGTATGAATACATGGATGTGATGTATGAATAATATATATCAGATGGATATTAGATGGGTGAGGGCAATTTTGGAAATTATTGTAATAAATTAGAATTTATAAATTGGACCTGCGTGTGCAGCCTATTACCTCTTGATTCTTTATTTCTCTTCTCACCTATTCCCCTCTATGTAAATGAGGTTTCTTTAGAAGTGTTATGTAATTGGGTAGAAGTAAGATTTGTGCTAGCTGGAGAGAGGAAATTGAGAGATTTGTTCTAGGAACAAAGTGTTTTAAATATCCATCCGTATATCATTATTAATTATTTATCGCACCTTATTATGCTTTTAGAATGCATGTTTAAGGGTGTATGATGAGACCTAATCAAAGATAATTAATTGGTTGCCAATTAAGTGAAAAACAACCTCAACAAATATTAAGCGTTTTCCTTACATTGAATGATTCATTCTCAAGATCCAAGATAGGCACTGGTTTGTTGGCCAAAGTCAAGACATTTGTCCATCGCTGATATGTTCGAATCATGAAGGCTTTTTTCCATATCGCATGTCTTGCCCAAGTTGTGATTTGTTGGCCAAAGTCAAGATCACTTCTTGTCCATCGACATCGATTACGAAGCTTTCCAAGGTCAATGGGTCCCGCTTAACTGGAATCATTAAGCTTGTTGTGCCAAAGCCAAGGCTTAGTTGATTCAGATGAAAAAGGTTAGGGAATATATCGGATATATTGGCAAATATTATATATATGTTTCAGATTTGGATGTCCACCTACTAGATCTAGGAATTGGATGAGATCCAATTGATCTTAGAGATCTACCTAGTTAAATATCATACAGCTTGTTGGCCAAAGTCAAGGTTGTGTGTTATTTAACAGGATCCTAGCCCACTAGGAAACTAGGTTTCCTGAGTACTCAACAGAGGGTTAGAGGTGTTGGACAGTTATGACCCATAGCGTCACTATTTGTACAGATCATGGTGTTGTTGTACAAATTAACTATGTGACAAAGGAGATTGCTCTTTTATCATTTTTGATTAGATCACCAAGATATATAAATGATGAAAGGTCCATATGATTAGTTCCGAATTGAGATGATATGAGACAGTATCAATCCAAGAAGGTCTAATCATTAAATATCCCTAGTCAGAGTATTATCGAGATTGGACATCGATAATGCGGAAAAGACTAGTATTACACTTGTGCGGGTTGTAAGGGCACAACGGTATAGTTCTCATATATTTGGCTATAAAATACTCATGCAAGTGTAATAGGAGGCTGTGTTTACCGATGGTACGGAAACAGCTTCGCTCTGGATAGACCCCTCGGAATTCCATTGGTAGTATGACTATGTGTCTATGGAAGTCCGGATCAGGGTAGGTGTATTTGGTCTTAACCTAAGACTTGCACCGCTAATACTTGCGACAATTAATATACTTTGGTTTTGGTCGTCCAGGGCTTTAACAGGTTCTGTGTACGCCTCTGCTGGGTATATTGAGAATCGTAGTGTATTGGGTGTGATGTCAAGACGGAAGTATCACTCCAGTCATAGTGGAGATGATGGTCACGTAGGATACGAAACTTGTTCTCTTATATGCTCCAGCTATCGGGATATTATGACTAGGTCATGTATATCTTATTATAGAGACTAGTTACCAGAGATCCGATATGTGCTTCGTATGGGGCAGACACAATTCCTGCCCCAAGCCTAGCATGTGACATCCGATACTGGATCGTAATACGCAATACTACGTATACTACACCTGATATAGATCATTTATTCCTGTAAGGATAATTCTGGAGAATTGGGTAGGCATGGCGCTTTGCTAGAAGCCAACCTTGTCTTGTAAATCAGTAAAAATGTAGTACTAGGTACGTACATGTTCTGATAGTCCGATGACCGAATTTACTACCAACATATCCGGGGATCTCATGGGTCGCTTCCCGAAGATTCACCGATGACGTATGACTCGCACTTTATTAATCCGAGATTAATTAGATGAGAGAGAAAATTAATCTTGGATAATTACGGAGATATTTTATCTAGGATAAAATATTATATAAAGAGAGAAAACGATTAATTTGGAATTAATTGATAAAATAATATATTCGATATATTATATGAAATTGGATTTCGACGCGGAATTAAAATTAGATTTTAATTCGGGCGAACGAGTTAATTTAGAATTAATTCGTTAGCAGCGTGAATAGTTATTTTGCTAGGCTTAATTATTTAATTGCGTCGCAACAGAAAATTCGTTAATTTGGAATTAGCGAACCCGAGCCCGGGAGTGTTTGCGGGCTCACTCGCATTGCGAATTTAAGTGCGGCCCACAAGTCACATCAAGCGTCAAATCATTAGTCACATCAAGCGTCAAATCACTTGTCACTTTGAGTGATGTGACAATTTGTCACTTGATTGATTGATGGAAGTGGTTGGCATTATTGCCTTGACTTTTTGAAAATGGTAATTGTTTTTGTTATTTTGATTTTTGGAAAATCAAAAACCATATATACAAAACATATTTTCTCTCTCTCTTTTTCTTCAACACACACGGTTTGGAGCCATTTCCCTCCTCCCTCTCACGGTCTTGGACCACACTTCTTCTTCTCCATTTTTCGCTACTGTCGAAAACAAAGGAGAAGCAAAGTGAAGATTTTGTTGCAAAATCATGAGTGCTAGCACACTTCCGGGGTCTTGCGAAAGTGATAGGGAACCGCACTTGTGAGCATGGAATCACCAAATGAATCTTGGAGCTTGGAGTATCCATGGAAGGGGCATGATCGAAAATCACAAGGACAATAAGGAGTAAAACCGAGAGCTTCAAGGGAGCTTGGAGGAATTTTGTTCTTCGCATCGCTCAACCGTTCAATGTAAGTATGTTTCCGCCATTCTTTGTTGAGTATTCACACGATGTTTCATCGCTTGAATCGATCCCGGTTAGACCGTAGAAACCCAACAATGGTATCAGAGCGAAGTTGAGCATGAAACTTGAACTTAGGGTTAAAATTGGGTAAATTGATTTTGAGCATGATTTGATTAAATTAATTGATTGAGTATGCTTGAATGATGTTTAATTGAAGTTGTATTGGATCAATTTCATGAAAAGTTGATTGGATCATTTTTTCCCCAATTTGATTGGCTTGGCCGAATCTATGGCATGCCCTAATGTCTTGGTATTTTGTGTTTTTTGATCACTGGATGTGTTGGAAAACATTGGGTAATGTTGATTGTGGATTCAATTGGATTGAAATCGAAATCGATTTGAAAAACCCCAAATTACCGAGACTTATAGCATGAAAATGATTGATTTTTTTATTAAAATGTGTTGGACATGTTTTGATGATTAAGAGCATAATTAATTGTTCAAATTGGTGTTTTGGAAATGTTAATTTGGGTAATTAATTATGGTAATACACTAAGGTTAATTAAGTTATAAAATTTGGAATTTGGTAATTTAATTAATTGGGCATATTTTGGAAATTGGCCTTGAAAAGTTGTAATTGGGCTTAATTGGGCTTGGTTGTACCAAGATTGGTTTAGGCTAAATTGGTTGGATCCAATTGAGCCCAAAACCATTTCCATAAAGTCCAATTATGACTTAATGGACCTTTAACTTTAATTGGGCCTAAATTGGTTTCTTGGCACATAAGGGTGATTCCTTAAATGGGCTTTGGTAATTGGGTTTGACCCATGTTGACCAAAAGTCCATGCCTTAAGAAATTAATTAAAAGCCCATTGGACTTTAATTAAATTAACATTGGATGTTAATCGGGCTTTGAGACCCGTAACTGTTAGATTTAAAATCTAAGTCGTAAAGGTTCGTTAATAAAGTGTAATATTTAATTTAGAATTAAATAGTGAATTAGTAATAAATGCAAATTGAATTGGATTTAATTTTGTAGTTTAATATAATTCAAGAATTCGTACTTTGAGTACTTATTCGCAAAACAAGTCGAACTCGCTCAAAATCAAATCGTTGTTTGAACATTGTATGGTCATTAATTATCAGATTAATTAATTGGATTAGATTGATTGATAACATACTTGTGTGAATACATGGTTGCTATCTATGAATAATGTATATCGGATGGACATTAGATGGGTGGGGCAATTTTGGAAATTGTTGTAATAAATTTAGAATTTATTAATTGGACCTGCGTGTCCAGCCTATTACCTCCTTACTCTGTGTATTTCTCTTCTCACCTATTCCCCTCAATGTAAATGAGATTTCTTTAGAAGTGTTATGTAATCGGGTAGAAGTAATACTTGTGCTAGCGGGAGAGATGAAATGGAGAGATTTGTTCTAGGAACAATGTGTAAAGTATTCATCCGCATATCATTATTATATTTATTTACTCGCCTTATTATGTGTTTAGAATGCATGTTTAAGGGTGTATAATGATGAGACCTTAACAAAGATAATTAATTGGTTGCCAATTACGCAAAAAAACCTCAAATAATATTAAGCGTTTTTCCTTCCATTGAGTGATTCTTACTCAAGATCCGAGACTGCCATTGGTTTGTTGGCCAAAGTCAAGGCTTTTGTCCGTCGTGGATGTGTTTGAATCATGAGAGCTTTGTTCCATATCGGTGTCTTGTCCAAGTTGTGATTTTTTGGCCAAAGTCAAGATCACTTCTTGTCCATCGACTTTGATTACGAAGCTTTCCAAGGTCAATGGGTTCCGCTTAACTGGGATCACTAAGTTTGTTGTGCCAAAGCCAAGGCTTAGTTGATTCAGAAGAAAAAGGTTAGGCAATATATTGGATATATTGGCATATATAAGATATATGTTTCGGACTTGGATGTCCCCCTACTGGATCTAGGAATTGGATGGGATCCAATTGATCTTAGAGATCTACCTAGTTAATTATCATACAATTTCTTGGCCAAAGTCAAGATTGTATGTTATTTAACGGGATCCTAGCCCACTAGGAAACAAGGTTTCCCGAGTACTCAACAGAGGGTTAGAGGCTCGCCGAAAAATAGTGGGAGGCAAGTATTAAATTTGCAATATTCGTTTAGTTACTTGCCATACGCGCTCATTCAAATTATTCGTCAAATAAATTAATTATTAGTTGAACTAATATTTAATCGTTGTTTTAAAACAGTTGGACTGTATTCAAACTATTTCATTTATAGTTGATTATATAATTGGATTATAGTAATCAATATATTTGAATTAATAAATTGAATTATAGTTGATTTTATAATGGATTATAGTAATCAATATAATTGAATTAAACCTATTAAATTATAGTTGATTATATAATTGGACTACAGTAATCATTATAATAAATATTACTAAAAATTGTTGATTAAATAGTTGGACTATTAGAATCAAGATAAAATTGAAAGGTTAGTGTTTAAAACATAATCCTGGGTGAAAATGTATTTAAACGACTTTAATTTTCAAATTGGGAATAAAACTTCAGGATGGTCCTGAAAAAATAAGAAGTTACTTTATTTGAATAAAATAACATCTTAGGCCTAAGCCATAAGTTAAGCAAATAGTAGAACATAATCTTTGGAAGATTTATGTGATGATAACTTTAGTGCTTAATCCATTAAACTTGCCAAATAGACTCCTTAATTTCTTAGTCAGAACTAAGGATTAGATCCTTATAGTATGATATTGAAATTGAAGGATCTACTTTATAGATCTATCCTTAGATCTTAGAAGTACAATTTGCAATAGAAAACTCTTGGGGAGTTAATGGCTATTCTCAAGGAGACAAAGCCAGAGTTGCAATAAGGCAAGAAGCGCAAGGCGCACCTTACTTCGATATTCTATAAGGCCAAGGTTTGGCCAAAGGCTTATGGAGTGTGGAAAAGGGCAAAGGCAAAATCATTATAATCTTCTGAGAAGATAAATGACATATCCCAAAATATCTGCCGAAATTGTGGCAAACGGGGTCACTGAATCGTGACTGCCGTATGGACAAGGCAGACATGAAGGAATTGAAGACGGGGCAAGGCTCTGACTTCAAATATGTTTGACATAAATATGTACTGATGTGCAGAATCTGCTTACAAGCAGGATACTGACTTCAGTTGAGATTAATTTGCGAATCGGAAACGGGACATAAGTCGTTGTTTTAACCGTAGAAACCTAAGTTTAGGAACTACCCTTCGACTGTGTACTTAAATTAGGAAACTCTTAAAATGTAACTAGTTTGACTAGAAATATTATCTATATATTAGGGTTTAACCCGTTACGGGTATACCTTTATATTCTAGAACACTAAAGTGTTTTATTTTATAAAGTGATATTGAGATAAACACATTAGATATGAATAATGGAATTTATATTTTGAATATAAATAAATCTCAGACATATAATATGACAAACTAATAGCTCAAACTGATTAATCAGTTGAGACTTATATGTGGCTTTGTTGTCTGGGACACATTAAACAAGACTCGTATATCCACACTTTTGAAGAGTGGGTACTAGGACTAATTTGATTCCAATCAAATAAAGTCTACGAATCTAGTTTATTGAGCAAAGTGCCTAAAACACTATTTACTTAGTAAAAGTGCTAGTGCCACCGATTTGTTAGCCATTGTTCATAGTGACGTAGGTGGGCCCATATCTAGCTAGGCTAGAGGAGGAATATGAATATTTCGTGACCTTAACGGATGTGGCATCGCGTTGTGGTTATGTGTCTCTTTTGAAACTCAAATCGGAAACTTTTATAGTTTCGACACAAAATAAACAAACAGATCGGCTAAACTATTAAAACATCACGGTTAGACCATGATGAATACTTAAGCAATAAGTTTCTCAAATACTTGAAAGAGTATAGTATTCTTTCAATGAGGACTCCTCCCGGAAAACATCAATTTGACAGTGTGTCCAAACGGAGAAACTGAATTTTGTTGAACATAATAAGGTTAATCATGAGTCGCTCTGAGCTACCATTTCCTTCAATGGATACGCATAAACACTACAAGACTTATTTTGAATAAGATTCCATTAAAATATGTTTGACAGACTTCATATTAGATATTAACAGGAAAAAACTGGGTTTTCTCATTCCTGAAGATTTGGGAATGTTGGGCATATGTTTGGATGATACCAAACTAGAACCCAAATCGGATAAGTGCCTAAATTGTAGGTTATCCTAGGGAAACCAAAGTATAGTACTTATACAACTCACATGAGAACAATTTAATTGTTGCTCACCATGCGGTTTTCGTAAGAGGAATACCTATATGCAATGGTAAGTGGGAGGGTAGTAAAACTCGATGAAAATCGGAGTAATACTATTCCAGGCACCGATTCCTAATTGAACACAAATAGTTCATCAAGGATGAAACTATACAAATAATCTTCGAATACACAAGAACCGCGTAAGTCGGAGAGAGTCATAAAACAACCTAGGGTATGGATTTCTGATCTCACCTCAGAAAGATGTCAATCTTATTGAGGAATACGAACTGACTACGTATGAGGAAGTGATACAAGGTATCGACTCCCAATCATGGCAAAGTGTCATGAAATCCGAAATGGATTCCATGTATACTAACCAAGTTTGAACACTAGTTGTTGTACCGCAAGGCATTGTGTCTATAGGTACTATATAAGTCTTCAAGGAAGACATACATGGATGGCAACATACAAACGTACTAAGCTAGGCTTATAGCGAAAAGGTATCGCTATCAATATTGTGTCGATTACGATGAAATCTTTTACCTGTTGCCGCGGTAAATCTATTTGGATAATGCTTGCTGATGCTGCATGTTTCATTTATGAAATATGGCAGCAGAACGTCAAAATCGCTTTCCTTAAACTGAAACCTTTTGGAGGATGTTTACAATATCCTGATGGTTTTGTCGTACCATAACAAGCAAACAAGGTTTGCAGGTTATTCGATCCATGTGTGGATTGCAGCAAGCATTAAGTTCTTGAAATTATTGTTTTGATGTAATCATAATGGTATATGATTTAATTTAAAACGAAAAGGATTCTTGTGTATATAAGGAGGTTAGTGGGAGCGCACTGACAGTGATGTCCTATGTAATGATGACATGTCATTTCTTGGAAATGATATTCCCAAAATACAATCGATGAAAGCTTGGCTTTCATGAAAATTCTCCGTAGAATTCTTAGGAGAAACAACCTTTATTCTAGGAATAAAGATCTACTGGGATATATTTAAAGTTGTTGTCACTCTCCGAGAACTCGTACATTGAAAAATATATGCGACTTGGTGTGTCATACGCTTTGAGCTTATGGATTCACAATCGGGCCAATCCAAGTGATAGTCACTAGATTGATATTAAAAACATCCTTTAGTATCTCAGAGAACTAAGGATGTTGTCTTAAACTATGGAGAATGAGAACTTGAAGTGACTGGGATCACTGTTGCAAGTTTCCTAACCGATAAAATGATTATAAGTCGTAACAACAGTACTATACAGTTTGAATAACGGAACAATGAGCTGGAAATCTTCCTGACAAGATACTGTTACCGAATAAACAACAAAAACAGGTTATTGCTGCAGCTGAGGCAGCAAAATAAGCCATTTGGGTCGATAATAATCTAATTAGATTAGATATAGTTCTGTTAGTAGCTGAGCTAGGCTTCAGCACAGACTAAAGAATTAATGGTCTCATCAAAGATCCAGATAAATACTTCGACTATTCATCTGATTCTTTTGGATCATATATCGTGGCGATGTGATGATAGAATAAATCGCATCAGAAGATAATTATGCAAATCCGATGAGGAAAGCCTTTCCTCAGTAGAAGTTTGAGCGGACCGTACATAGTTCAGGTGTAGGACACTTGAGTGACTGGCTATAGGCCAAGTGGGAGATTGTTGGACAATTATGACCCATAGCGTCACTATTTGTACAAATCATGGTGTTGTTGTACAAATTAACTATGTGACAAAGGAGATTGCTCTTTTATCATTTGTGATTAGATCACCAAGATATATAAATGATGAAACGTCCATATGATTAGTTCCAGATTGAGATGATATGAGACAATATCAATCCAAGAAGGTTTAATCATTAAATATCCCTAGTCAGAGTATTATCGAGATTGGACATCGATAATGCGGAAAAGACTAGTATTACACTTGTTCGCGTTGTGAGGGCACAACGGCATAGTTCTCATGTATTTCGGTATAGGATACTCATGCAAGTGTAATAGGAGGTTGTGTTTACCGATGGTACGGAAACAGCTTTGCTTTGGATAGACCCCTCGGAATTCCATTGGTAGTATGACTATGTGTCTATGGAAGTCCGAATTAGGGTAGGTGTATTTGGTCTTAACCTGAGACTTGCACCGCTAATACTTGCGACAATCAATATACTTTGGTTTTGGTCGTCCAGGGCTTTAACAGGTTCTGTGTACGCCTCTGCTGGGTATATTGGGAATCGTAGTTTATTGGGTGTGATGTCAAGATGGAAGTATCACTCTAGTCATAGTGGAGATGATGGTCACGTAGGATACGAAACTTTTTCTCTTATATGCTGCAGCTATCGGGATATTATGACTAGGTCATGTATATCCGATTATAGAGACTAGTTACCAGAGATCCGATATGTGCTTCGTACGGGGCATACACAATTCCAGACCCAGGCCTAGCATGTGACATCCGATACTGGATCGTAAAACGCAATAATACGTATAATACGCCTGATATAGATCATTTATTCCTGTAAGGATATTTCTGGAGAATTGGGTAGGCATGGCGTTTTGCTAGAAGCCAACCTTGTCTTGTAAATCGATAAAAATTTAGTATTAGGTACGTACGTGTTCGGATAGTCCGAAGACCGAATTTACTACCAAGATAACCAGGGATCTCATGGGTCGCTTCCCGAAGATTCACCGATGCCGTATGACTCGCACTTTATTAATCTGGGATTAATTAGATGAGAGAGAAAATTAATCTGGGATTAATTACGGAGATATTTTATCTGGGATAAAATATTATATAAAGAGAGAAAACGATTAATTTGGAATTAATCGATAAAATAATTAATTTGTTAGCAACGTGAATAGTGATTTTGCTTGGCATAATTATTTAATTGCGTCGCAATGGAAAATTCGTTAATTTGGAATTAGCGAACCCGAGCCGGGAATGTTTGCGGGCGCACTCGAATTGTGAATTTAAGTGCGGCCCACAAGTCACATCAATCGTCAAATTATTAGTCACATCAAACGTCAAATCACTTTTCACTTTGAGTGATGTAACAATTTGTCACTTGATTGATTGATGGAAGTGGTTGGCATTATTGCCTTGACTTTTTGAAAATGGTAATTGTTTTTGTTATTTTGATTTTTGGAAAATCAAAAACCATATATACAAAACACATTTTCTCTCTCTCTCTTTCTCCAACACACACGGTTTGGAGCCATTTCCCTCCTCTCTCTCACGGTCTTGGACCACACTTCTTCTTCTCCATTTTCTGCTACTACCGAGAACAAAGGAGAAGCAAAGTGAAGATTTTGTTGCAAAATCATGAGTGCTAGTACACTTCCGAGGTCTTGCGAAGGTGATAGGGAACCACACTTATGAGCATGGAATCACCAAATGAAGCTTGGAGCTTGGAGTATCCATGGAAGGGGCATGACCGAAAATCACAAAGACAACAAGGAGCAAAACCGAGAGCTTCAAGGGAGCTTGGAGGAATTTTGTTCTTCGCATCGCTCAACCGTTCAATGTAAGAATGTTTCCTCCATTCTTCGTTGAGTATTAACATGATGTTTCATCGCTTGAATCGATCCCGGTTAGACCGTAGAAACCCAACAAGAGGCTCGCCGAAAAATAGTGGGAGGCAAGTATTAAATTTGCAATTTTGTTTAGATACTTGCCAATACGCGCTCATTTCATTTTTCGTCAACACGTAAATATTTATTAGTTGGACTAATATTTAATCGTTGTATTAATTAAACAATTGGATTGTATTCAAACTACTACAAATTATAGTTGATTATATAATTGGATTATAGTAATCAATATATTTGAATTTAACCAATCAAATTATAGTTGATTATATAGTTAGACTATAGTAATCATTATATTCAATAGTACCCGTTATCGTTGATTTGATAGTTAGACTATTAGAATCAAGATAACTGAAAGATTAGCGTTTAAAACATAATCCTATGTGAAAATGTCTTTAAACGGCTCTAATTTTCAGATTGGGAATAAAATCTCATGATAGTCCTGGGAACCGAGAAGTTACTTTATTTGATAGAGTGACATCTCGGGCCTAAGCCCGGAGTTGAGCAAATAGTGGAGCATGAGTTTTGGATGACTCATGGTGATGATAACTTTAGTGCTCAATCCTTTATGCTTACCGCAATGACTCTTTAATTTCGTCGTCAAAATCAAGGATTAGATAGTTGTACCATGATGTTGAAATTAAAGAATCTATATATATCTATTATTAGCTCTTCGAAGTACAAATTGAAAAAGAAGCTCTTTCGCTCGTGTATGTCAGATGGTACATCTGTCGAGCACTTGGTGTCACAGATGATTGCTGACATCGATCAGTTAGGTTAGCTGGGTATTACCTACGTGGCCGAGACTACCAAAGATTTGATCTTATAGTCTATATCTGAAAGTTGAGGCAGGTTCATTATGAACCAAGAGAAAACTCTTGGAGAGTTGATGGCTATGCTTTAGGAGACAGAGCCAGAGCTTCTAAAAGGGGAAAAGGCAAAATCATCACAGTCTTATGGGAAGACAAAGGACATATCCCAAGATGTCTGCCTAAACTGTGGAAAACGGGGTCACTGGAAGCGTGACTGCCGTATGGATAAGGCAGACATGAAGGAAGAGAAGACGGGCAAGGCTCCAACTTCAAGTATGTTTGTCATAAACATGTTCACTATCAGTTTCAAAATTGGATTTTGAAACTGAGTGTTGTACATAGATATATACTGATATGCGGAATCTGCTGATAAGCAGGATACTGAGTTCAGTTGAGATCAAACTACGAGTCGAGAGCGGGACGAGAGTAGCTGTTTTAACCGTAGAGACCTAAGTTTAGGAACTACCCTTCGGGTGTATACTTAAATTAGGAAACTGTTAAAATGTACCTAGTTTGACTAGAGACATGATCTCTATATCTTAGTTTAACCCGTTGTGGGTATACCTTTATATCCTAGAACACTAAAGTGTTTTATTTTATAAAGATGATATTGAGATAAACACATTAGATGTGAATAAGAGTATTTATATTTTTACTATAAATAAATCTCAAATGTATAACATGACAAAAAAATAGCTCAAACTGAATTAATCAGTTGAGACTTATAAGTGGTATTGTTGTCTGGGACACATTAAACAAGGCTCGTATATCCACACTTTTGAAGAGTGGATACTAGGACAGATTTGATTCTATTCAAATGATGTCTACGAATCTAGTTTATTGGGCAAAGTGCCTAAAACAACTTTACTTGGTAAAAGTGGAAGTGCCACCGATCTGTTAGCCCTCGTTCATAGTGACGTAAGTGGGCCCATGTATAGCTAGGCTAAAGGTAGATATGAACACTTCGTAACCTTTAAAAATGTGGCATCGAGTTATGGTTATGTGTTTCTTTTGAAACACGAATCGGAAACTTTTGATAAATTCAAAGAGTTTTGACACGAAGTAGACAGACAAATGGGCTAAAGTATTAAAACATCAAAATTGGACCATGATGAAAATACTTAAGCAATAAGTTTCTCGATTACTTGAAAGAGTATAGTATTCTTTCAATATGAACTCCTCCTGAAACACCTCAGTTTGACGGTGTGTCCAAACGGAGAAACCGAACCTTGTTGGACATAGTAAGGTTAATCATGAGTCGCTCTGAGCTACCATTTTCCTTCTAGGGATACGCATTAAACAGTGCAAAACTTATTTTGAATAAGGTTCCATAAAAATCTGTTTGACAGATTTCATATTAGATATGAACGGGAAAGAAATCGGGTTTTCTCATTCCTAGAGATTTGGAGATGCTAGGTATATGTTTGGATGATACCAAACTAGAACCCAAATCGAATAAGTGCCTACTTTATGGGTTATCCTAGGGAAACCTAATTATAGTACTTAAACAACTCACAAGAGAACAATGTAATTGTTGCTCTCAATGCGGTTTTCCTAAGAGGAATTCCTATATGCAATGGAAAGTGGGAGGAAAGTAAAACTCGATGAAAATCAGAGTAATACTATTCCAGGCATCGATTCCTTAATGGAACACAAACAGTTCATCAGGGGTGAAACTGTACCATAATCTTTGAATACAAAAGAACCGCGTAAGTCGGAGAGAGTTAGAAAACAACCTGGGAGGTATGGGTTTTTGATCTCACCTCGTAAAGATGTCAATCTTAATAAGGAATACGAACTGACTACGTATGAGAAAGTGATATAAGGTATCGACTCCCTATTATGGCAAAGTGCCATGAAGTCCGAAATGGATTCCATATATAAGTCTTCAAGGAAGACATACAAGGATAGCAACATACCAACGTACAAAGATAGAATTTTAGCGAAAAGGTATCGTTATCAACATTGTGTCGATTACGTCAAAACCTTTTAATCATTGCCATGATTAAATCCATTCAGATAATACTTGCTGATGTTGCATGTTTCATTTATGAAAAATGATAGCTCAACGTCAAAATCGCTTTCCTTAAACGGAAACCTTTCGGAGGATGTTTACAATATCCTGACGGTTTTTTCGTACCAAAACATGCAAACAAGGTTTGCAAATTAATTCGATCCATTTATGGATTGAAGCAAGCATTGCGTTCTTGGAACTATCGTTTTGATGTAATCATAATGGTATATGATTTAATTCAAAACGAAGATGATTCTTGTGTATATAAGAAGGATAGTGGGAGCGCTCTGACGATGATTGTCCTATAAATAATGATGATATATCATTTATTGGAAATGAAATTCCCATAAATACATTCGGTGAAAGCTTGGCTTTCATGAAAAATTCTCTGTAGGCTACTTGGGAGAGACAACCTTTATTCTAAGAATAAAGATCTACTATGATAGATCTAAAAGTTGTTGGTACTCTTCGAGAACTCGTACATTGAAATATATGTACGCGACCTGGTGTCTCATATACTTTGAGCATATGGAGTCACAATCAGGCCAATCCAAGTGATAGTCACTGGATTGATGTTAAGAACATCCTTAAGTATCTTAGATGAACTAAAGATGTTGCCTTATACTATAGAGAAGGAGAACTTGAAGTGACTGGGTTCACTGCTGCAAGTTTCCAAAACCGACAAAAACGAATATAAGTCGTAATAAAAGGTACTATATAGTTTGAATAAGAGAACAATGAGCTGGAAATCTTCCAAGCTAGACACTGTTGCCAAATAAACAACAAAAGCGGAATATTGATGCAGCTGAGGCAGCAATAGAAGCGATTTGGATCTATAATAATCCTAATCAGATTAGGTGTAGTTCTGTTAGCAGCTGAGCTAGGCTACAGCACAGGCTAAAGAATTAATGGTCTCATCAACGATCCAAATATATACTTCAATTATTTCATCTAATTCATCGGATCATACATCGTGGCGATGTGATGATCGAATAAATCACATCAGATGATAACATTTGCAAATCCGCTGATGAAAGTAGTTTCTCAGCAGAAGTTTGAGCGACCAGTACATAGTTCATGTGTAGGACACTTGAGTGATTGGCTATAGGCCAAGTGGGAGATTGTTGGACAATTATGACCCATAGCATCACTATTTGTACAGAACATGGTTTTGTTGTACAAATTAACTGTGGGACAAAGGAAATTGCTCTTTTATCATTTGTAATTAGATAACTGGGACATATATAAATGATAAAAGTCCATATGATTAGTACCATATTAATAAGATGTGAGACAGTAATAATCCACTAAGGTTTAATCATTAAAATATCCATAGTCGTAGTATTATCGAGATTGGACATCGATAATGCGAAATAGACTAGTATTGCACTTGTGCGCGTTGTGGGAGCATAACGACATAGTTCTCATATATTTAAGTATTGGATACTTATGTAAGTGTAATAGAAGTTTGTGTTTACCGATGGTACGGAAACAGCTTCGCTCTGGATAGATCCCTCGGAATTCCATTGGTAGTATGACTATGTGTCTATGGAAGTCCGAATCAGGGTCGATGTATTTAGTCTTAACCTGAGACTTACATCGCTAATACTTGCGACAATCAATGTACTTTGGTTTGGTCGTCCAGGGCTTTAATAGGTTCTGTGTACGCCTCTTCTGGGTATGTTGAGAATCGTAGTGTATTGGGTGTGATGTCGAGATGGAAGTATCACTCCAGTCATATGGAGATGATGGTCACGTAGGATACGGAACTAGTACACTTTTGTACTGCAGTCATCGGGATAATATGACTAGGTCATGCTTATCCGATTATAGAGACTAGTTACCAGAGATCCGATATGTGCTTCGTATGGGGAAAACACAATTCCAGCCCAAGGCCTAGCACGTGACGTCCGATACTGGATCGCAATACGCAATACTACGTATACTACGCCTGATACAGATTATATATTCCTTTAAGAATATTTCTGGAGAATTGGGTAGGCATGGTGCTTTGCTAGAAGCCAACCATATCTTGTAAATCGGTAAAAACGTAGTACTAGGTACGTACGTGTTCAGATAGTCCGACGACCGAATTTACTACCAACATATCCGGGGATCTCATGGGTCCCTTCCCGAAGATTCACCGATGACGTATGACTCGGACATAATTAATCTAGGATTAATTATAAGAGAGGGAAAATTAATCTAGGATTAATTACGGAGAAATTTTATCTGGGATAAAATTCTATTTAGAGAGAGAGAACAATTAATTTGGAATTAATCGATTAAAATAATATATTCGATATATTAAACGAAATTAGATTTCGACGCGGAATTAAAATTAGATTTTAATTCGGGTGAACGAGTTAATTTACAATTAATTCACTAGCAACGTGAATAGTAATTTTGCTAGGTATAATTATTTAATTAAATTTGATTTAATTACGCCACAACGGAAAATTTGTTAATTCGAAATTAGCGAACCCGAGCCCGGGAGTGTTGCGGGCCCACTGGTATTTTGAATCAAATGAGGCCCACAAGTCACATCACCCGTCACATCATTAGTCATTCTTGTGATGGAAGTCACATCAACTTTGAGTGATGTGATGCTTGTCACTTTTGTGATTGATGGGAGTTGTTGGAAGACTTTAAAGCCTTGTACCACTTTTTGAAAAGTGTAAGAAGTATTTGATTTTTGAAATAAAAAACAACACAACACATCTTCTCTCCCTCTCCCCTCCTCAAGGCAACAAGCCATTTTCTCTCCTTCTCCATTTTCTCTCATGGCCGAGAGTTACACAAGGGGAAATAGAAAAATTGTTGCAATTTTTCAATGATGCTAGCACATACAAGGAGTCTCAGAAAGGTGATAGGGAAACCCATTCATGAGAATGGAATCATCATTCACAAAGCTTGGAGCTTGAAGAACAACACAAGGAGGACTACCATAGAGGGCTTGGCTGAAACTCATGAAGAATTTTTATGTTCATCGCATCCAAAAGCCGATCAATGTGAGTATTTCGGCTACTTTATTTTGATGTATTCACATGTTTCATCGCTTAATTAGATCTTGGTTTGACCTAGAAAATCCAACATTAAGAATATGATGGATAAGATGGAGAAGATAGTTTAGTGAAATATGATGGGTCTTCGTACCTTGAATGATTCCGATAACTCTGCCACCCCGAATTGTAAAGGTATATGCATTGATCGCTCGGGTGGTTACCATCACATAACTTACATCTCCCCATTACGTTCTGTTGAGAAAATGTAGTATTGTCTGGTTCTGGCATCCAGTGATAATTGTTGGGCTGGACAACAGGCCTCAGAAAACTGAACTGTTGCTCCATGATTTGGGGTGTATCTTCTTCTAGTAAAGCTCGTAATCTTTCTATCTCCCAAAAAGATCCATGTCAACCACCTGAAAAATAAAAGAAAATAATAATTATAATAAAAAAATAAAGAAAATTAGATACAAGTAAATTAGATAGATTCAAAATTAATAACTCAAGAAAAATAAGTCCCCGGAAACGGCCCCAAAATCTTAACCGGCGTGATCACACACGTATAACGCAAGCGCACGTATCTTTCAAGTAGTATAAAAATATCGATCCCACGAGGACTTAATTCCTACTGTTGTTATTAATTGTTGGTTCTATTTATTTACAAGTATCTAATTAGAGAGAGAAGAGAATGATTGTTGATTTGGTTGGTTGAAGTAGGATTTGCTAAATAAATAAATAAAAATAAAAAGATAAAACAAAGGAAATTAATAATAAAGAAATAAGTTTCTAGTGTTGTTATTCCACAGAATATTATTCCAATGATGAATTGATTCTCTTATATATGTGTAATAAATTAGATTGCTAACCTGGAACACGAAGATATGATGAAAAAGCCTATGTCGATGGTCAGAAGCAAACACCCAGTTTAACCCAATTAATCATATGTCCATGTTAACCAAATTACCTTGATTCATTAAGTTCAAGTTCCAATTGTGGCTACCCACGCCCGACAGGTATACGTCTATCCTGTAAGGAAATCTATTAAGGGGTTATCTATCCTTAAGGAAGATTGTGAGCTATTGAGTCTAAGGCTAAACCTAAAATCCCTTTTGTCAAGTTCATTTTAAATTTACCAAATCAATCTTATTGGTGATCAGACAACAAGAAGCATTAAGATCAAGACTCAATAAACAAACCTAAAGTATTACCCAATATTTGAAAATCAATTATTAAACTCATAAATATGTGCTTCATCACTTCCCTAGAATAAAAATAAAATGTTGGGGTTAGGGGATCCACCTTTACAAATTCTAATTTAGAAATCTCCCTTATTATAATATAGAAATTATCAGTGATATTACCAACCGACCATATAGGCGGTATCCTTATTAATTCAGATTTTCAATTAAGTCCAACCAGCCATAAATGCGGTGTTATAATCTGTACATAAACCAGCCATATAGGCGGTATTCATCTGTCACATAAAAATCGGCCATATAGGCGGTGTCACATTATGTCAAATAAATAAAACCAGCCATTAAGGCGGTATAACATTTAATCCATATTATAATTTCCATATTATAATTAAGGGAGATTAATCTAAACTAAAATTATAAAAACTTCACCCTTCCCCAGCGGAAATTTAACTACTAAACATAAAAGAAAATGGATGAAAAGAAACTACTACTATTGCTGAAAAGAAAAATAAATAAATTTAATACTGAAAAATAAATACAAACAAGACGCAGTCCTTAAAATCCTTACAAAACTCTAAGGAAGACATGAGAATTACAAATGAAATGGCTTGGTATTTTTAGGAAAATCTAAAGGCTTCCACAAATTTCTCCACCAATTGCTCCACCAAACACTCCACCAAATGAAATGGCTTGGTATTGTGCGCATCTCAGGAGTATAGACGTGCTATGGTTGAGGCCTTAAGCAAGATAATAGTATCAAAGGATGCCAATCCTACAATGTTGATGGGATCGGTGCAGAAGAAAGCCCTACAAGTGATAACATTTTCTGAGGAAGAACTTCCGGTGGAAGGAAGGAATCAAAACAGGCCACTATTCATAAGAGCGAATGTGAGGAGCAAGAAGACGTCTTGTGTAATGGTGGATGATGGATCGTCTATCAATGTTTGTCATTTGAAAATTTTATCGAAGTTGGGTATTAAGGCAATAGATCTTAGTCTCTCCAACATGACTATCAAGGCATATGACGATAATAAGCGAGTAGTTGAGGGCACTTTCACTGCAGTGGTCAAAGTGGGCCCAATAGAGGATGAGGTTGAGTTTATAATGTCTGATATCTCGACCACTTTTGCTTTGCTGTTAGGGAGGCCATCATTTCAAAAACTTGGGGGCGTGCCCTCCACCTTGCACCAGGCCATCAAGTTTCCGTATGGGGGAGAGGTTATCACCATTAAAGCTAAAGTAGATAATACTGTGGACGCCTTGGAGATACAACCTTTCACGAGTTTCCAAGTGTCGGCATGCTTTGAAGAGTTGGTGGATCTTAAGGTGGCTAGGATCATGGAGAAGATAAAGTTCGAGCCAGGTCAAGGCTCTCGGGTGTCAGAGGAACATTGCCAAACTTTAAAGGACAAACCACCTGGAGGGGATTGGGATATAAGTCTGATGAGGATAAGCCGAAGGCTAAGAAGAAAGGGTCGAAGCTGACAGATTATTTTGTGAAGGCAACGAGGCATCAAGGAGAACCTGAACCAGTAGAGGTCAATGGGATCGTGGTGCCAAGGTTTGAAATCTTTCAGGATGTGATGGCCGAGAAACCTTTGGCAGTGGAAATTGCTAAGGAGGAAGACAAGTGGGAGGAGGAGCTGATGAAGCTGGAGAGCCTGACCCTCGAGGAGAGCGGGAAAATTAAGGAAGATCTGGCTGTAGGAGATGAAACATCTGTGGAGGATGAAGATGTTTATCTCTCTAATTTATTTGAGTGTATTCCTACATTCTAGTAATAAAGACATTAATTTCGCTTACTTGCCCAAGTCTTTTCCTTTCAATTTTCACGACTTGAGTATATTTGACATCAACTCAACCAAAACAAATGCATTTAACCTCGGTACACTTGAAAGACCCAAGGAGATTTTAATTGCAAGTGAGGTTGCCCTTGAGAAACGGGAGAAATTATAAGAGATGTTAGTCAAATATGCCGAAGTATTCACTTGGTCCTATGAGGACATGCCTGGGGTAGACAGAAGCATCGCCCTACATACAATACCGACTTACCCGAACATGAAGTCGGTAAAGCAGAAGCTCCAAAGGATGAGACCTGAGTGGGCCGAGAAGGTCAGAGAAGAAGTCAAGAAGCAGATAGATGTGGGATTTCTATAAATGGTGAAATATCTGTGTGGTTGGCAAAAATTATGCCAGTACCGAAGAAAGATGAGAAGGTTAGAATGTGCGTGGATTACAGAGATCTTAACAAAGCTTGCCCAAATGATGATTTTCCTTTACCCTATATAGATGTGCTTGTTGACAGTGCGGCTTTATCTGCTATGTACTCATTCGCGGATGGGTTCTCAGGATATAATCAGGTTCTTATGGCCGAAGAGGACAAGCATATGACTGCCTTTGTCACTTAGTGAGGTACATATTGCTACAAGGTGATGCCGTTTGGGCTCAAGAATGTAGGAACCACTTACCAGCGGATGGCTACCACTTTATTCCACGACTTGATGCATAAAGAGATCAAGGTATATATGGATGACATGATGTTAAAGTCAGAGACGAGAAGTAGACACATAGAAGCACTGGAGAAGTTCCTTCAGCAAGTCGACAAATAAAACTTACGGCTAAACCCCAAGAAGTATGTGTTCGAAGTAAATTCAGGGAAATTATTAGGCCACATTGTGTGAATGGGAGGAATAGAAGTAGACCCTAAGAAGATCAAGGCAATCACCGAAATTCCAGCACCGAAGAAAGAGAAAGAAGTCAGAGCATTCCACGGGAAAATTCAATACATCATTCGGTTCATCGCCAAGTTGACGTCAATATGCGAGCCTATCTTTAAATTGCTGAGGAAGGACTAGCTAGTGAAATGGAACTATCAATGCCAAGAAGCCTTCGACAAGGTCAAATAATACTTGGTGAGGCCTTCTGTTTTGAAACCTCCGAGACCAGGCAAGCCCTTGGTATTATATTTGCCCATAGAACTAGAAGCGCTGGGGGCGATGATGGTACAAGTAGACGAAATGAGGTAGAGCATTGACTGGTGCATTCACACGCGTATAACGCAAACGCACGTATCGTTCAAGTAGTATAAAAATATTGATCCCACGAGGACTTAATTCCTACTATTGTTATTAATTATTGATACTATTTATTTACAAGTATCTAATTAGAAGGAGAGAGAGAATTATTGGTTTTGTTGGTTGATAGTGGATTTCAATAAAAAAAGTATAAAAGAAAATACTAGGAAAATAAACAAAACACTCAAAATATCTAGGGTTGTGATTCCACACAATATTCTTCTAAAGATGAATTGATTCCCTTATATATGTGTAATAAATCAGTTTACTAACCTGGAATACGAAGATCTGTAAAAGCCTCAATCGATTGTCAGGTGCAAAAACCCAGTATAACCCAATTGAACCATATGTCAATGTCAACCAAATTACATGGATTCATTAAGTACAAGTTCCAATAATGGCTACCCCCACCCGACAGGTATATGTCTATCCTGTAAGGAAATTTATTAAAGGGTTATTTATCCTCAAGGAAGATCGTGAGCTATCAAGTCTAGATTCTTTAACCTAAAATCTCTATGTCTAGGTTTATTTTAAGTTTACCTAATCAATCTTATTGAGCTATTAAGTCTAGAGTCTTTAACCTAAAATCTCTATGTCTAGGTTCATTTTAAGTTTACCTAATCAATCTTATTAAAGTCCAATTAACAAGAAGCATTAAAAATAAGACTTAATAAATAAACTAAAGAATTACCCATAAAAAGAAAATCAATTATTAAGTGTGTGGATGTAACATCCCGCCTAGGCTAGGATGCTACCGGTAGAAGACATGAAAATCCATCTCTAAAAGCCTCTGATTTTGATGAAATTTCGACATGATATAGTCAGAACATCATGCAACCTGGCTTATAGCCAGCACCCGAAGGCAAACTGCTCAAACAAACTCAACATATATGTAATCATCATCAAGGCCTCAGGCCTGAACTCAATGAAAAAATAAATACTTAGCCTCCGACCAGAACTCAAAATAAAACTATGCTATTAAATAACTCATACATATGAAATACAAATGAAAATACAATGACAAGGGCCGTGAGGACCCATAACTCGACCCAGGACTCAAAGACTCTCTTGACTGCAATTGGGGGCGATCCACTGTCTTCAAAGTCTTCACTGAAATCCTTCTAGCTCAGTTTGACTACTACTGACCTGCAAAACTAACAAACTGTTGTGGTGTGAGTCATAATGACTCAGTAAGTAATCATGCAAACATTAACAAATCTGATTTAACTTTATAACTTATGTCCATTTATTCCCATATCACTTGCCATTAGTCTTTTCATCTGAACACACACCTACGTATTTTAACCTCTATTAATTATGTCTGCATTATTCCTTCTTATTCAATATATCAAGTTCTACTTTACTAACTAACAGATTAGGATCCATCACACTTCTGTTGTGCTACTCTGATTTTTCTCTTTACCTTTCTGTATACTCTTTTTTCTTTCTTTTACTACCTTGAAATATCATCAAATCGATCATATTAAAATTCTATTTCTATTAAACGTTAATCCACTATCACCAACCAAGTATAACCATACATTTGTTTTCGTATCATTATGCTCTAGTATCTTTACAATATGTTCTTTCTAAGCAGATATACAACTCAAACAATTATCGTTAGCACATATATACCCTAAATAAAATCATGCTATCATGCACTAGTATTTTGCAAAATGTTACTTGTATATGAACATGCTATACATGAAGTTATCCATATGCGCAATCTGATGCAAACATGTCATCATATTTTAATGCCAACAATATGCTTTTCAAGTGATAACTATAATATATGATTCATATGCATAGCTGGTGTTCTATTTTCAACTCATTTCATACTATTGAAGAAAATATTTATCGAAATTTTTTTCTGAAAGTTTGTTTTCTGAAAACTCTTTTCTGAAACTTGTTTACTGAAAATTTTTTCTGAAACTCTGTTTTCTGAAAAATTTCTTTCTGAAAACTCTTTGCTGAAAACTTTACTTGGAAACTGGTTTCTACTTTAAAATTCTGAATTTCTTATAAAACTGTTGTTTCTGGAAACTGTTCCTAAAAATCTATTTTCTGGAACTGTTTATTAAAATCTCACTTTTGAAAACTATATACAGATAATCTGAAAACTGTGTTATGAAGATTAAAACTGCATTTGAAACTGTAATCTATATCTGAAAACTGAAACTAAAAACTTTTTCTGAATTCTATATTTCTAAAAAACTATTTTCTGGAAATCTGATATTTCAAAACTTCATTTCTGAAAAACTGATATCTGAGTGTCTGTTGAAAACTGACGCATGGGGGCGTTACGTATCGCCGTCCCACCATACGCCTTAGAGTCATATATGAAAACCCATGACATTGGGGCGTTACGTATCGCCGTCCCCCAAAGCATGTCATACCTGCCCTGAAACTGGTGGTTTTGGGGCGTTACGTATCGCCGTCCCCCCAAGCCACAAACTGGAGCTGGAGGTGCGGATCTATGCTACCACCCAAGCTCAAACTATGGTCTAGGGGCGTTACGTATCGCCGTCCCCCTAGACTCTGGAGGATCTGAGAGCGTCCCCTCAGTCCTCAACATGTGCAGATGTTGTGAATCCGTCAATTCCAAAGTATCTGTCAATTCTGAACTGTATCTCAAGTTACATACTGGAGTGAGTTTTTACCTCATGCCCCGAAAATAAAAAACCATAAATGGATCTCAAAACTGTATAAACCTTTTCTAAAAACATCTCTTTTTTAAAAGTCTCTGTTACTTTTTCTTTAAAACCTTTTGAGTTTCAAAACCTTTCTCGTTTTATCATGTATCTACATGGATATGATCATGCACTCTTTTAACTAATGACATATGAATGTCATTTTTAACACTTTCTTTTATTCTAACCATACTTTTTACATAATGCCACATATGTTCATGCATATGTTCATGCTCGTGTTTATGCATATGTACAAAGAAATGAACTATGCATTCTATTCCTTATATGCTTACATCTTAAGTCATCTCACATTCTATATACTTATACCGTTCACAATGTATTTTATACACATCTATACCATCATAACTTAGCTTACCTCCATAACTTACCTTATTAATGGCTCACAAAACAATATAATGTATAGTTATATTCATACACACACAATCGATCATTATACACGAATGTATGACTTTATATATAACAAGTTTACTTATTCATTCATTACCATTATTCATTAATCATTTATAATCATACTAGAACATCTATCTCAACAATAGGTTATTTAAGCATTTTCTAAAATTAATAGTTATGCTTAATCAAATACATACAAACAATATATATAGTGTTCTTACTTATTTCTCCAAAAACCTACATACTCTTCCTATAACTTGTATATTTCGTATTCTTGTTTTTGTATTATTCTATATACACTGAACATGTACAGTTGCTTCTTACATTTTCCATTCTTTAAACTTTAGTCCCAATCCCTAGGGTGTAGTTTTCTACAACCCCCAAATCCAGGTATCAAAACATTATATTTATATACTTTATCATTCTTTAACCTTAATCTTAGATTTTCTAGTGTCTTACTTGCATATACTTACTTCTCATTTTATGGTTATACGTACACTTATAGAATTGCTTTATTATTTAAATTCAAACATAACACGCCACAAGTAATCATCATATGGTTACTTACCTGGCTAGGCGAACATTCATGATCCGGGTCTGATTTGTCAAAATAAATACCAATATAAGGTCAGAACCGCTATTTGCGGAACAATCAACTCATCTATAAAAACTTCCGGATCTTTCCGGAATACACGAAACCTCTCTGATACTACGATTCAAACTTCCTTACTCTAATATATGCTTATATACTATTCTAAACTAGCAAGATGACTCAGATTCCCATTTTACGCGTTTGCGGTAAATCTTGCGGAAAAATTTCCGCAAACGCTACGGAAGGGTCTTGAACCCTCCGAACTAAAACAGAATTACTTAATTACCCTCGCATATCATATTTATATCTTAACCATGACTACGGTCATCTACGCTCAATCGCGCGAGAAACTCTATTTTACCGGAAACTCTCGCTAATTCTACCGGATCGATCAAATCTAATCCGTTTCTCTCCCCGGATTCTACCACCACATTTATCCTTTTAACATATTAAAATATATGATCCAATTCATTTCATGCTAATTCAACTAAACTACGGAACTACCGGAAACATCCAAATATAAATCGTTACAACTTTAAAAATAACAATTTTAAACGGAGAGTCATACCGAAATTCCGAGGCCATATTCGGACTCCCATCGGCCATACGAATGCGCTGGTGTCATCGGAATTCCGATCGGAGCTACTATTCATCTTGGGTCACTATTCATCCGACACTTCTTTCCTCGATTCGCATGCAACCATGCACGGAACGGAAAAAACGTCACCACCATCTCGTAGTACTCGTCGAGGGCTTCGATTCGGTAGGTGGCTCAGGCCGTGAAATGAACCGACGAGCCGGGATCGACAAACCCATTACGGCGCCCTTCTTCAAGCTTTTTCTGACGCGACGAAAATTCATAATCTATTATTCCAACTCATATAACATCACTTGAACTCTTATTCTTCATTATCATCATGCTCTGGGACTATAACTGTTGGGTTTATTCTAGGTCCCAAGATCATCAAACAAGCATGAAGATGTGTGAAATACATATCAAAGAAGTTGCGGAATACTTACATTGATCGGTTGAGACGATTTGAAGACAAAGAAAATGATTTTCTCCTTCAAAGTGGCGCCAATAACAGTGCAGTCCACTGCTCACTGTTTTCAGTTTTGGTCCTGAATTTGAGCCTCGAACTTGCGTCAAACGATTCCCGGCTCGTGGGTGGGTTTCCCTAACACCTTCGTATAACTCTCGTGTGCTAGCACTTGGCAATTTTGCCACAAAAAACTTGCCCAAGAACCATCATCATTCACGCCAAAAACAGTGCAGTCCACTGCTTTGGGCGTGAGCTAGGTTGTAAGAAAGAGAAGAGATTTTGTGATTAGGTTAAGGGAAAAAGTCCCAACACTTCACTTATATATTTTCAAAATCCTAAAGCATTTACCATTTATTTTATGCCTTTTTAAAAAACAATAAAACAAATGTAATTACTTTATTTAATTCTTTTACCCTTGGTAAAAGGTGAAAAGGAAAAGGCTTTTCACTTTTCCAAAATTAAAATCTTTTCCCCCCAAAATTTCCCTCCAAATCTTAAAGGTCAAAGTCAAAGTTCTTTTTTCCAAAATGATTTGACTTTTATGACTTGCGATGTGATTTGCGATGCGACTTGCGGCACGTGATTCAAAATCGACGTAACTTCGCAAACACATTTCGAGCTCGGTTTCGATAATTCTAAATTAACGATTTTCTCTCGATGCCTCGTTAATAAATCCAATTTACTAATCACGTCGCTCGAGAATTAATTCTAAATTAATTCAAGTGCCCGAATTAAAATCTAATTTTAATTCCTAATCGAAATCCAATTTCGTTTAATATATCGAATATATTATTTATCGATTAATTCCAGATTAATCGTCTCTCTCTTTAAATTGATATTTTATCCTAGATAAAATATCTCCGCAATTAATCCCAGATTAATTTTCTCTCTCTCTAATTAATCCCAGATTAATTATAATGCGAGTCATACGTCATCGGTGCATCATTGGGAAGCGACCCATGAGATCTCCGGATATGTTGGCAGTAAATTCGGTTATCGGACTATCCAAACACGTACGTACCAAGTACTACGTTTTACCGATTCACAAGAAAAGGTTGGCTTCTAGCAAAGCGCCATGCCTACCCAATTCTCCGGAAATATCCTTACAGGAATATATTGATCTGTATCAGGCGTAGTATACATCGTATAGTGCATATCGATCTAGTATCGGATGGTCACGTGCTAGGCCTGGGGCTGGAGTTGTGTCTGCCCCGTACGAAGCACATGTCGGATGTCTGGTAACTAGTCTCTATAATCGGATATACATGACCTAGTCATAATATCCCGATGGCCGCGCAGCACTTAAGAGCAATAATACCGTATCCTACGTGACATCATCTCCACTATGACTGGAGTGATACTTCCGTCTTGACATCACACCCAATACTCTACGATTCTCAATATACCCAGTATTGGCGTACACAGAACCGATTAAAGCCCTGGACGACCTCAACCAAAGTATATTGATTGTCGTAAGTATTAGCGGTGCAAGTCTCAGGTTAAGACCAAATACACCTACCCTGATTTCGGACTCCCATAGACACATAGTCATACTACCAATGGGATTCCGAGGGGGTCTATCCAGAGCGAAGCTGTTCCCCCGTACTATCGGTGAAACACAACCTCCTACTACACTTGCATAAGTATCCAATACTTAAATATATGAGAACTATGCCAGTTATGCCCTCACAACGTGCACAAGTGCAATACTAGTCTTTTACGCATTACCGATGTCCAATCTCGATAATACTCTGACTAGGGATATTTAATGATTAATCCTTTGTGGACTGATACTGTCTCATATCATTCTCAATCCAGGACTAATCATAGGGACCTCCTATCATTTATATATCTAAGGTGATCTAATCACAAATGATAAGATACAATCTCCTTTGTCACATAGTTAATTTGTACAACAACACCATGATCTGTACAAATAGTGACGCTATGGGTCATAATTGTCCAACAATCTCCCACTTGGCCTATAGCCAGTCACTCGAGTGCCTAACACCGAACTATGTACGGTTCGCTCAAATTGCTGAGAAAAGGTTTTCGTCAGCGGATTTACATGATTATCGTCTGACGCGATTTATACGATCATCACATCGCCGCGATGTATGATCCGAACGAATCAGATGAATATCGAAGTATATATCTGGATCGTTGATGAGACCATTAATTCTTTAGCCTGTGCTGACGCCTAGCTCAGCTGCTAACAGAACTATATCTAATCTAATTAGATTTATTATCGACCCAAATGGCTTCTATTGCTGCCTCAGCTGCAGCAATATCCACATTTGTTGTTTTATTCGGCAACAGTATCTTGCTTGGAAGATTTCCAGCTCACTGTTCCGGTATTCAAACTGTATAGTACCGTTTGCGACTTTTAGTCGTCTTTTTTCGGTTTGGAAACTTGCTAGTAGTGATCCCAGTCACTTCAAGTTCTCCTTCTCCACAGATTAAGACAACATCCTTAGATCTCTAAGATTCTAACGGATGTTCTTAACTTCAATCCAGTGACTATCACTCGGATTGGTCTGATTGTGTCTCCATATGCTCAAAGCGTATGAGACACCAGGTCACGTACATTTTAAATGTACAATTTCTCAGAGAGTGTTAACAACTTTAAATCTATCCCAATAGATCTTTATTCCTAGAATAAAGGTTGTTACTCCTAAGAATTCTACGGAGAATTATTTCGAAAGCCAAGCTTTCGCCGATTGTTTTATGGGAATATCATTTCCAAGAAATGACATATATTATCATTATTTTATACAGGACATTCATTGTCAGTGCGCTCCCACTAACCTCCTTATATACACAAGAATCATTTTCATTTTGAATTAAATCATAAACCATTATGATTACATCAAAACGTCAGCTCCAAGAACAATATGCTTGCTTCAACCCAAACATGGATCGAACAACCCGCAAACCTAGTTTGCTGGTTTTGGTACAACAAAATCGTCAGGATGTTATAAACATCCTCCAAAAGGTTTCCGTTTAAGGAAAGCGATTTTGATCTTTAATTGACACATTTCATAAATGTACAATTTCAGCAAGCATTATCCAAATGGATTTACCGCGGCAACAGGTAAAAGGTTGAACCGTAATCAACACAATGTTGATAACGATACCTTTTCGCTAAAAGCCTAGCTTTGTACGTTGGTATGTTGCCATCCATGTATGTCTTCCTTGAAGACTTTTAAGTACCAATAGGCACAATGCCTAACGGTACATCAACTAGTGTCTAAACATAGTTGGTATACATGGAATCCACTTCGGACTCATGGCACTTTGCCATAATAGGGAGTCGATACCTTGTATCACTTCTTCAAACGTAGTCGGTTGGTCTACCTCAACAAGATTGACATCTTTATGAGGTGAGATCAGAAACCCATACCCCAGGTTGTTTTCTGATTCTCTCCGATCTACGCGGTTCTTGTGTATTCGAAGATTAATGGTATAGTTTCATCCTTGATGAACTATCTGTGTTCCATTAAGGACTTCGTGCCTTGAACAGTATTACTCCGACTTTCATCGAGTTATACCATCCTCCCACTTACCACTTGCATATCGGTATTCCTCTTAGGAAAACCGCATGGTGAGCAACAATAACATTGTTCTCTCGTGAGATGCATAAGTACTATACTTATGGTTTCCCCTAGGATACCTATAATTGGCACTTATCCTATTTGGGTTTTAGTTTGGTATCATCCAAACATATGCCTAGCATACCCAAATCATCAGGAATGAGAAACCCGGTTTCTTTCCCGTCATATCTAATATGATATCTGTCAAACAGATTTATATGGAACCTTATTCTAAATAAGTATTCCACTGTTAATGCATATCTGTTGAAGGAAATGGTAGCTCAGAGCGACTCATGATTAACCTTATCATGTCCAACAAAATTTGGTTTCTCTCCGTACGGACACACCGTCAAACTGACATGTCCTAGGAGGAGTCCTCATTGAAAGAATATATACTCTTTCACGTATGTTTGAAACTTACTACTGCTTAAGTATTTTCCATTACGGTCTTACCGCGACGGTTTAATACTTTAGACGATCTGTTTGTTTACTTCATGTCGAAACTCTCAAAAGTTATCGATTTGTGTTCTTCAAAAGAAACACATAACCATAACGTGATGCCACATCCGTTAAGGTCACGAAATATTCATATTCACATCTAGCATTGCTAGATATGGGCCCACTTACTTCACTATGAATAGGGCTAACAGATCGGTGGCACTATCACTATTACCAAGTAAATAGCGTTTCAGGTACTTTACCTAGTAAACTAGATTCGTAGACTTTATTTGAATAGTCAAATCAGTCCTAGTACCCACTCTTCAAAAGCGTGGATATACGAGTCTTGTTTAATTGTGTCCCAGACAACAATGCCACAAATAAGTCTCTACTGATCAAATCAGTTTGAGCTATATATTTGTCATTTTATATGTTTGAGATTTTATTTATATTCAAAATATAAATTATGTTACTCACATCTAATGTGTTTATCTTATATCATTCTTTATATAATGAAACACTTTAGTGTTCTAGAATATAAAGGTCTATCCGCAACGGATTAAACACTGATATAAAGATAATGTTTCTAGTCAAACTAGTTACTTATAACAGTTCCTAATTTAAGTACATACCCAAAAGGTAGTTCCTAAACTTAGGGTTCTACGGTCGAACATCGACTTTCATCCTGTTTCCGATTCGCAGATTAATCTCAGCTTGAAGTCAGTATCCTGCTCACAGCAAATTCTGAACATCAATCCATATAATTTATGTACCACACTAAGTATTTTAAAATCCAATTTTAATACTAGTAATGGACATAATATTGACAAACATTCTTAAAGTCAGAGCCTTGCCCTTTCTTTAATTCCTCCATGTCTGCTGCCATATCCAAACGGCAGTCACTTTAGGATATGTCATTTATCTTCCCAGAAGATCATAATGATTTTGCCTTTGCCCTTTCAAATATTTCAGAAGCCTTTGGCCAAGCCTTGGGTTTCTAGAATATAAGTGGCGCCTTGCGCTACTTACCTAATTGCAAAGTTTGACTTTATCTCCTCGAGAATAGTCTTTAACCCTCCAAGAGTTATTTATTGCAATTTTAATACTTCTTAAATCTAATCATAGATTTATGACAAGTATATCGAATTAAGCACTTAAGTTATCATCACATAAATCTTCCAAAGATTATGCTATACTATTTGCTTAATTCCTGGCTTAGGCATAATAGGTTATTTTATCAAATAAAGTAACTTATATTTATTTATTTCCAGGACCATCCTGAAATTATTCCCAATTTAAAATATAGTCGTTTAAATACATTTTCACCTAGGATTATGTTTTAAACACTAATCTTTCATTTATCTTGATTCTAATAGTCCAACTATTTAATCAACGATTTGTGGTACTATATATTATATTGATTATTATAGTCCAACTATACAATCAAATATAATTTAAATAATTAACCTCAATTACATTGATTACTATAATCCAATTATAAAATCAATTGTAAATTAATTAATTCAAATATATTGATTACTATAATCCAATTATATAATCAACTATAATACAGTCCAACTGCTTATTAAAACAACAATTTAAATATTAGTCCAACTAACATTTAATTTATATGACGAATAATTTGTATGAGCGCGTATGGCAAGTAATTAAACGAATATTGCAAATTCAATTCTTGCCTCCCACTATTTTTCGGCGAGCCTCTAACCCTCTGTCGAGTACTCGGGAAACCGTGTTTCCTAGTGGGCTAGGATCCCGTTAAATAACACACAATCTTGACTTTGGCCAACAAATTGTATGATAATTAACTAGGTAGATCTCAAAGATCAATTGGATCTCATCCAATTCCTAGATCCGGTAGGGAGACATCCAAGTCCAAAACATATATCTTATATATGCCAATACATCCAATGTATTACCTAACCCTTTTCCTCTGAATCAACTAAGCCTTGGCTTTGGCACAACAAACCTAATGATCCCAGTCAAGCGCGACCCATTGACCATGGAAAGCTTCGTAATCAATGTCGATGGACAAGAAGTGGTCTTGACTTTGGCCAACAAACCACAACTTGGACAAGACACCAATATAGAACAAAACTCTCGTGATTCAAACACATCTTCGACGGACAAAGGGCTTGACTTTGGCCAACAACCCAATGCCAGTCTCGGATCTTGAGTAAGAATCACTCAATGGAAGGAAAAACGCATGATATTTGATGAGGGTTTTTTGCGTGCAAATTGGCTACCAATTTATTATCTTTGTTTAGGTCTCATCATCATACACCCTTAAACATGCATTCTAAACACATAATAAAGCGCATATGAAAATAAATAATAATGATATGCGGATGGATACTTAACACATTGATCCTAGATCAAATCTCTCTCCTTTCTCTCTCAAACTAGCACTTGTATTACTTCTACCCGTTAAACACTACACTTCTAAAGAAACCTCATTTACATTGAGGGGAATAGGTGAGAAGAGAATACAAAGAGAATAGAGGTGATAAGGCTGGACACGCAGGTCCAATTTAATAAATCGAATTTATTACAACAATTTCCAAAATTGCCCCCACCCGACTAATATCCATCCGATATACATTATTCATTCATCACAACCATGTATTCACACAAGCATGTTATCAATCAATCTAATCATATTAATTAATCTGATAATTAGTGATCATCCAATGTTCAAACAACGATTTGATTTTGCGCGAGTCAAACTCGTTTTTGCGAAGTACTCAAAGTACGAATTCTCGAATTATATTAAACTACAACATTAAATCCAATTTAATATGTATTTAATACTAATTCACTTATTTAATTCCAAATTAAATATTACACTTTATTAATAAATCTTTTACGACTTAAATTCCAAATTTAATCGTTACGGGTCTCAAAGCCCGATTAACGTCCAACGTCAATTTAATTCAAGTCCAATGGGCTTTAAATTAATTTCTTTAAGGCATGGGTTTTGGCAACAACCCAAGCAAAAGTCAAGGAGTAACCCCATAAGCCAAGAAATCAATTTCGGCCCATTAGGCCCAATTAAACTTTAAAGGTTTATAAGTCATATTTGGGCTTTAAGGAAGTGGTTTTGGGCCCAATTGGATCCAATCCAATTTGCCTAAACCCAACTTTGTACAACAAAGCCCAATAAGCCCATTTACAACTTTAAAAGCCAAAATCAAATTTTAAGGCCCAAATAATTAAATTACCAATTCCAAATTTCCAATTTAATTACCTAAAGTGTATATCATGATTAATCACCCAAATCAATATTTCCAAAACATCAAATTAGTCCAATTAATCATGCTTTTCATCATCATCACATGTCCAACACATTAATGAAAAATCAAACCCATTTACACATGCTTCAAGTATCGGCCAAGGGAGATAATTTTGTCCGATTTGAATTCAATCCAATTAATTACACAATCGACATCGAATTAACTTCCCGAATGATTTCATACACATCCAATGTTCAAAAATCAAAAATACCAAGACAATTAGGACGTATCAATTCGGCCACCATAAGCAAATTGGGGAAAAATGATCCAATCACATTTTCATGAAATTGATCCAATCAATCTTCAATTCAACCATATTTAAGCATACTCAATCATCCAATTTCATAAAATCATGCTCAAATTCAAAATACCCAATTTATCATTTTAGGCCAACTTTAATATTTGGGGAAAAATGTTTCAAACATTAATTCATGAAATTGATCTAATCAATATTCAATTAAACATGTATTAAGCATACTTAAACATCCAATTTATTCAATCATGCTCAAATACAAAATACCCAAATTTTAAGCCCTAAACTTTCATGCTTGAACCTAGGCTCTGATAGCATTGTTGGTTTTATTCTAGGTCCCAAGATCATCAAACAAGCATGAAGATGTGTGAAATACATATCAAAGAAGTTGCGGAATACTTACATTGATCGGTTGAGACGATTTGAAGACAAAGAAAATGATTTTCTCCTTCAAAGTGGCGCCAATAGCAGTGCAGTCCACTGCTCACTGTTTTCAGTTTTGGTCCATGAATTTGAGCCTCGAATTTGCGTCAAACGATTCCCGGCTCGTGGGTGAGTTTCCCTAACACCTTCGTATAACTCTCGGTGTGCTAGCACTTGGCAATTTTGCCACAAAACTTGCCCAAGAACCATCATCATTCACGCCCAAAACAGTGCAGTGCACTGCTTTGGGCGTGAGCTAGGTTGTAAGAAAGAGAAGAGATTTTGTGATTAGGTTAAGGGAAAAAGTGCCCAACACTTCACTTATATATTTTCCAAAAATACTAAAGCATTTACCATTTATTTTTATGCCTTTTAAAAAACAATAAAACAAATGTAATTACTTTATTTAATTCTTTTACCCTTGGTAAAAGGTGAAAAGGAAAAGGCTTTCACTTTTCCAAAAAGTTAAAATTCTTTTCCCCCCAAAATTTCCCTCCAAATCTTAAAGGTCAAAGTCAAAGAGTCAAAGTTACTTTTCCAAAAAGTGATTTGACTTTTATGACTTGCGATGTGATTTGCGATGCGACTTGCGGCACGTGATTCAAAATCGACGTAACTTCGTAAACACATTTCGAGCTCGGTTTCGATAATTCTAAATTAACGATTTTCTCGATGCCTCGTTAATAAATCCAATTTACTAATCACGTCGCTCGAGAATTAATTCTAAATTAATTCAAGTGCCCGAATTAAAATCTAATTTTAATTCCTAATCGAAATCCAATTTCGTTTAATATATCGAATATATTATTTATCGATTAATTCCAGATTAATCGTTCTCTCTCTTTAAATTGATATTTTATCCTAGATAAAATATCTCCGCAATTAATCCTAGATTAATTTTCTCTCTCTTCTAATTAATCCCAGATTAATATATAATGCGAGTCATACGTCATCGGTGCATCATTGGGAAGCGACCCATGAGATCTCCGGATATGTTGGTAGTAAATTCGGTTATCGGACTATCCAAACACGTACGTACCAAGTACTACGTTTTACCGATTCACAAGACAAGGTTGGCTTCTAGCAAAGCGTCATGCCTACCCAATTCTCCGGAAATATCCTTACAGGAATATATTGATCTGTATCAGGCGTAGTATACATCGTATAGTGCATATCGATCTAGTATCAGATGGTCACGTGCTAGGCCTGTGGCTGGAGTCGTGTCTGCCCCGTACGAAGCACATGTCGGATGTCTAGTAACTAGTCTCTATAATCGGATATACATGACCTAGTCATAATATCCCGATGGCCGCGCAGCACTTAAGAGCACTAATACCGTATCCTACGTGACATCATCTCCACTATGACTGGAGTGATACTTCCATCTTGACATCACACCCAATACTCTACGATTCTCAATATACCCAGTATTGGCGTACACAGAACCGATTAAAGCCCTGGACGACCTCAACCAAAGTATATTGATTGTCGTAAGTATTAGCGGTGCAAGTCTCAGGTTAAGACCAAATACACCTACCCTGATTTCGGACTCCCATGGACACATAGTCATACTACCAATGGGATTCCGAGGGGGTCTATCCAGAGCGAAGCTGTTTCCCGTACTATCGGTGAAACACAACCTCCTACTACACTTGCATAAGTATCCAATATTTAAATATATGAGAACTATGCATGTTATGCCCTCACAACGTGCACAAGTGCAATACTAGTCTTTTACGCATTACCGATGTCCAATCTCGATAATACTCTGACTAGGGATATTTAATGATTAATCCTTTGTGGACTGATACTGTCTCATATCATTCTCAATCCAGGACTAATCATAGGGACCTCCTATCATTTATATATCTAAGGTGATCTAATCACAAATGATAAGATAGCAATCTCCTTGTCACATAGTTAATTTGTACAACAACACCATGATCTGTACAAATAGTGACGCTATGGGTCATAATTGTCCAACAATAACATCGGTCCGGGAATCTTCTATAACAGTCTTGAAAATCTGGGATGTTACAGTGGATATTGTGTTTCATCACTTCCCTAGAGTAAAAAAAAATACTGGGGGTTGGGAATCCACCTTTACTATTTATAATTTAGAAATATCCCTTATTATAATATAGAATTTATCAGTGATATTACCAACCAGTCATATAGACGGTATCCTTATTAAGTCAGATTTTAATGAAGTCCAACCAGCCATAAAGGCTGTATTATTATTTGATCATAAACCTGCCATATAGGCGGTAATTATCTGTCACCTAAATACCAGCCAGATAGGCGGTGTCACATTATGCCAAATAAATAAAACCAGCCATTAAGGCGGTAATCCTTTTAGTTGAATTATAATTTCCATATTATAATAAATGGAGATTAATCTAAATTAATATAATAAAAGTTTCACCATTCCCCCCAGTGGAAATCTAACTACTGAACATAAAAAAAAAAAAAAGAAGAACTATTACTATTACTGAAAATAAAAATGCATAAATTAAATACTGAAAATAAATACAAACAAAATGCAATCCTTAAATTCCTTAGAAAAACCTGAGGAAAGCATGAAAATTTCAAATGAAATGGCTTGGTATTTATAGAAAAACTTAAAGGCTTCCACCAATTTCTCCACCGATTGCTCCACCAATTGCTCCACCAAACATGGCATCAAACATGGCACCAAACATGGCACCAAACATGACATCAAAAATGGCACCAAACATGCAAGCATATTTTGTGGAAGTTTGAAAATTTTTATTTTTATTTTTATTAATTTTATTTTATATTTTGAAAATGACTATAGTAATTACTCAAAATATACTGGATTGTTCATCAATTCCGGCCTTCCAAACTTCAGAATTCGAATATATTTAAATCTTGAAAGTTGTAGATCTGTGTGTCTTCTTTAATCTGGCACTTACATCAGCTCAATCAGATATCATATTGGTACTATTTAGGTCTTCAAGGAAGACATACATGGATGGCAACATACAAATGTACAAAGCTAGGCTTATACATAAAAGGTATTGTCATCAACATAGTGTTGATTATGACGAAATCTTTTACCCGTTGCCATGGTTAAATCCATTTGGATAATGCTTGTTAGAACTGCATGTTGCATTTATGAAATATGGCAGTTGTATGTCATCCTTAAATGGAAACCTTTTGGAGGATGTTTACAACATCCTGACGGTTTTATCATACCAAAACAAGCAAACAAGGTTTGCAAGTTAATTCAATCTGGGATTGAAGCAAGCATTATGTTCTTGGAACTGATGTTTTGATGTAATCATAATGGTATATGATTTAATTCAAAAAAATATGATTCTTGTGTATATAAGGAGGTTAGTGGGAGCGCACTGAAAATGATCGTCCTAAATAATGATGATATATCATTTCTTGGAAATGACATTCCCATATCATAATCGGTGAAAGCTTGGCTTTCATGAAAATTCTCCATAGAATACTTGGGAGAAACAACATTTATTCTAGGAATAAGGATCTACTAGGATAGATCTAAAAGTTGTTAACACTCTCTGAGTACTCGTACATTGAAAGATATGTACGTGACCTGGTGTCTCATATGCTTTGAGTATATGAAGTCACAATTAGGTCAATCCAAGTGATAGTCACTGGATTAATATTAAGAACATCCTTTAGTATCTTGGACAAACAAATGATGCTTTCTTATGCCATGGAGAAGGAGAACTTGAAGTGACTAGCTTCACTGCTGCAAGTTTCCAAATCGATAAATACGACTATATGTCGTAATAAGGGTACCATATAGTTTGAATAACAGAACAATGAGCTGGACATCTTCCAAGCAAGATACTGTTACCGAATAAACAACAAAAATGGAACAGTGAGCTGGAAATCTTCCAAGCAAGGTACTGTTACCGAATAAACAATAAAAACGGAACTTTGATGCGATTGCCGCAACAAAAGTAGCATTTTGGATCTAAATAAATCTAATTAGATTAGATATAGTTCTGCTAGCAGCTGAGCCAGGCTATAGCACATGCTAAAGAATTAACGGTCTCATCAACGGTTCAATGTATACTTCAAATGGTTTCATCTGATTCGTCAAATCATACATCGTGGCGATGTAAAGATCGAATAAATCGCATTAGATAATAACCTTTTAAATTCGCTGACGAAAATATTTTTCAGCAGAAGTTTGAGCCACTCGTACATAGTTAAGGTGTAAGACACCTGAGTGATTGGCTATAGGCTAAGTGGGAGATTATTGGACAATTATGACCCATAGCATCACTATTTGTACAGATCATAGTGTTGTTGTACAAATTAACTATGTAGTAAAGGAAATTGCCTTTTATCGTTCCGTAATTGGATTACTTAAATATGTGAATGATGAAAGTCCGTATGATTAGTTCCGGATGGAGATGATATGAGACAGTATCAATCCACGAAGGTTTAATCATTAAATATCCGTAGTCGTAGTATTATCGAGACTTGACATCGATAATGCGGAATAGACTAGTATCTCACTTGTGTGCGTTGTGGGAGAATAACGACATAGTTCTCATATATTTAAGTATTGGATACCTATGCAATTGTGATAGGAAGTTGTGTTTTATCGATGGTATGGAAAACAGCTTCGCTCCGGAAAGACCCCGCGGAATCCCATTGGTAGTATGTCTATGTGTCTATGGGAGTCCGCTTTAGGGTAGATGTATTTGGTCTTAACCTGAGACTTGCACCGCTAATACTTGCGACAATCAATATACTTTTGTTTTGGTCGTCCGTACGCCTCTTCTGGGTATATTGAGAATCGTAGTGTATTGGGTGTGATGTCAAGATGGAAGTATCACTTCATACATATGGAGATTATGTCACTTAGGATACCGAACTGATGCTCTTTTATGCTGCAGATATCGGGATAATATGACAAGGTCATAGTTATCCGATTATAGAGACTAGTTACCAGATATCCGACATGTGTTTCGTACGGGACAGACACGACTCCAGCTGGGCCTAGCACGTGACATCCGATACTAGATCGATATACACAATACTATGTATACTACGCCTGATATAGAGTATGATATACTAGGTATGCACGTATTCAGATATTCCGATAACCAGATTTACAGCCAACATATCTAGGGATCTCATGGGTCGCTTCTCGAAGATTCGCCAATGACGTATGACTCGCACATTATTAATCTGGGATTAATTAGATGAGAGAGAAAATTAATCTAGGATTAATTACGGAGATATTTTATCTGGGATAAAATACTATTTAAAGAGAGAGAACGATTAATTTGGAATTAATGGATAAAATAATATATTCGATATATTAAATGAAATTGGATTTTGACAAGGAATTAAAATTAGATTTTAATTGGGGCAAACGAGTTAATTTAGAATTAATTCGTTAGCGACATGAATAGTAATTTTGCTTGGCATAATTATTTAATTAAATTTGATTTTATTACGTCGCGAAGGAAAATTTGTTAATTCGGAATCAACGAACCCGAGCCTGGGAGTGTTTGCAGGCCCACTCGCATTTCGAATCAAGTGGGGCCTATAAGTCACATCACGCGTCACATCAGTCACTCAAGTATGGAAGTCTCATCACCTTTTTGATGATTGACATCTAGTCACTATTCATTGAGTGATGGATGTAGTTGGTTGATGTGAATAGTTGATGGAAAAAGCTTTTGATAGCTTGAATGACATTTACCAATATTTTATTGGTGTTTGACTTTTAATTTTTTGTGTATTAGATACACAAACCAACAACTTCATCTTCACTCTCTTCCTCACTTCAAGTTTCGGCCATGGTGGCCTTTTCTTCTCTCTCAATTTTTTCTTCTTGATTCTTGCTTGGCCGAGAACAAAGGAGAAGCTTAGGAAGATTTGTGGTGAATTTTCATGTGCTAGCACACTAAAGAGGGCATACGAAAGTGATAGGGAAACAAACCCTTTAGCTTGGAATCTCCATTTACAAAGCTTGGAGCTTGGAACAGAAAAATAGAGATGGCCGAAAATCATGGAGCACAAAACAAGGGCTTGGCCGAATGCTTCACCATGTAGAAAAGTTTTGTTCTTCGACGCATCCAATCCGATCAATGTAAGTATGTTGTAGTATTCACACATGTTTTCATTGCTTGATTGATTCCGGGACTATAGTAGAAACCCAACAACCCCACGGAATCCCATTGGTTGTATGACAATGTGTCTATGGGAATCCGATTCAGGGTAGGTGTATTTGGTCTTAACCTGAGACTTGCATCGCTAATACTTGCGACAATCATTACGCTTTAGTTTTGGTCGTTCATTAACAGGTTTTGTGTACGCCTCTTATGGGCTTATTGAGAATCGTAGAGTTTTGGATGTGATGTCAAGATGAAAGTATCACTTCAGTCATATGAAGATGATGATCACGTAGGGATACACAACTGGTACTCTACTGTGTTGCAACCATCGGGATAATATGACAACGTCATGATTATCCGATTAAAGAGACTAGTTGCTTGTGATCTGATATATGCTTCGTATGGGGTAGACACTATTCCAGCCTCATGCCGTGCATGTGATATTGGATCGCTATACGCAATACTACATATTCTACGCCTGATATATATTGTATATTCCTGTAAGAATATTTCTGGAGAATTGGGTAGGCACGGTGCTTTGCTAGAAGCCAACCATGTCTTGTAAATCGATTAGCATGTAGTACGAGGTACGTAGTTAATCAGATAGTCCAATAACCGGATTTACTGCCAATATATCCATAGGTCTCTTGGGTCTTTTCTCAAAGATTCACCGATGATAGTTGACTTAAATTAGAATTAATCTGGGATTAATTAAGAGAGAGAAAATTAATCTGGGATTAATTGAGGCATGATTTAATCTGGGATTAAATATGTTCGGAAGAGAACGCGACTAATTTGAAATTAATCGGTAAAATAAATTTAATAGTTAAATTTGATTTTTCTATTTAATTTATTGATATGGGATAAAATTAATATATCAGATATATTAATTGGAATTAGATTTCAATGCGAAATTAATGTCAGAATTTAATACATGCGAACGGATTAATTTAGAATTAATTCGTATACGGCATTCATAATAAATTTACGAGGCGTCGTTATTTAATTAAATTAGATTTAATTATTTAACGATGAAAATTTGTTTAATCAGATTGAACAGATCCGAGCCACGGCAAACATTCGTAGAATCCATTTAAATTTTGAATTCAAATATGGGGCCCACTTCATATGTGGTAGTTGGGAGAGTGGTTGGCATTTATGCCAAACCACCAACTTTCCCAACCACCTTGAAATGGTTTTGGTGAAACCATTTACCCAACCACCTTGTTTAGGTGAAAAGGGTAAATTGGTTTTCACCAAAAGCCTTCTCCCTCTCTCATTTGGTAACACATCTCAGAACCAAAAACCCTAAGAACATCCATATGGGCGTGAGCATGCTTCTCCCCTCTCTTTGATTTTGTTTCAAAATCAACAAAGCTAGCACTTCAAGGAGTCTTCTAAGGTGATAGGGAAACTAACTCAAGGGTTGGAATCATCACTCAAAGCTTGGAGCTTAGAGTTCTCATCTCAAATTTTTGAATTCAAATCCGATCATTTTAAGTAATTCCGCAACTTTTAATGATCTTTATCACCCACTTTCTTGCTTAATAGATCCTTGGCATATTCTAGGAACACTAACACTAGATTACCAAGAGCATATAGCAGAGAATACCCAACAATGGGATAAAATTGTGTGGTTTCAGTGATTTATGGTAAGTGTGACAATGAGAAGCGTCGGGAGCTGTGGGCCGACCTGATTTCTAGTGGTAGTTTTTTTTATGATTCTCTGTGGCTTGTCTTGGGAGACTAC
>SKCR01038120.1:0-248012 GCA_019454045.1 Zanthoxylum bungeanum
ATTATATTTGTATAAAATTTATGAGATTTTTGTCCCTGATCTCGAAAATTCGGATCTCGTGGTTTATGGGTTCAGAATTTTCTTCTGACCTAGATATTTCAATTCCAAAGTCTTTTGGTCTATTCAAATTCGGATTTGAATATACATGAGCCTGGATCCATTCTGGCCCCGAATTTTACTACTCGAGTTTGGAAATTTTTTTCCGGAGTCGGTTCTTCAGGATGTTTGCAGATTCATGCCAAACACTCTTTCGAAAATATCCATGCCTGGATCTGTACGGATCTAGATTTTTACAATCCGAGTCTAAATTTTTGAAAAACAAATTCTATCTATTTATGCAGCTGTCAATGGATTATGTGATCGAATGCCACTAGACAAAATTTCGCAATATGGACTAAAGTATTTTCGGACTTGGTTCTTTCGAGAAAATGCCAATCCGAGCTGGACCCGGACCTTGTTTCGATCAACACTTCTAACTTCTATATAATATTTTTCAAAATATATTTGTTGCACCAAACATCAGAAAAATACTTTCCGAAAAATGTTTTCGATTGATAGCCAAACATTGAGAAAATCTTTCATTTCCAGAAATGATTTTTATTCAAAACGTTTTACTTATATAAATCATTTTATGTCGAAACCAACAGACTCTAATATAATAATATCTTCTCATGAAAAAATTCTGCCATGTAACGGTGGTATCATGTCATCTATATAACAGCTCAATCATGTCTTGTCGTGTCTTCTAAATAATATAAAACAACTAAATAAATAGTAGATTATTTAACATAACTTCTACAGGATATATAATTTTTAGTTAGTTATATCACGTCACCCATACAACAGTAATACTAAAGAATTTTTCTTTATCATGCATGTTCATATATTAAAAAAATAAATTGTTATATATAGTAATTTATACAACTATACATATCATATATTTATATATTTATATATCATATATTGATTATTTGATAGTACTGTATTACTCATACTTCCAAAATTACTCAATTTATTGAGAATTGTTGAATGTTTAAGGGGAAAAAACTAACCCAATTTACGAATATTGCTCTATTCTGATTCTGGTATCCAAAATTAAATATGGGACTCACAAAATTTTTTTATACAAAAGTTGGATGCTTCAATTAGAAATACAAATTACTCCAAGAGAACTACAAGTTGTTAACAATCAAAAAGTTCAATCGATCAAACAACCAAACCGTTTAATCGCCCAAGCAATCAAATTGCCTAAACAATCTTACAATTTATGGGTTACTTCGAGATTTATGAGCATTTTGATGTGTTTTGAGTATATGTTTTATAGGTCTGGATTAAAATAAGACAAAGTCGGACTTATCGGGTGAAAAATCAACAAAATCGAAGACAGAACGGGTTGTCTTCTGTACCGAGCATGCGTGTCACAACGCACCATAGTGTAATTTCGAGGCAAAATGTCAATTTGAAGGCGCGTCGCGATGCAGAGCGATGCGTATTGCAACGTAGTGGAGTTGCATCTTCTACCGCGATGCCGATCCATGGGCATCGTGATGCGACCGAATCCTGGTATCAATAGAAGTCTAATTTCTTAAGGAGGAAAGCTCCCATCAGCTCCTATGAAAGAATGAGTTCATCCTAAACCTAATTTATTATATTTTTGGAGACCACAAAATAGAGAAAAACAACCAAAACAAGACAAGGACCATAATCTTAACCCGAGATAGAGATTGAAACATAAGATTACAACAAGAGTTTTTTCTTCATTTTCTCATATATTTTTGATTTTATGAATTCTTATTTTGTAATAATGGATTATCTGAGTTTAATGACAATCATGAGTAACTAATACATTTATCTAGTGTTGTAATGGTTTCTATGCATTATCGTTAATTCAAATTGTATATTTTTTTTATTCTTTTGAGCTTGCTAATGGATTATTTATTATTCCCTGTTATTAACACATTCTATTGCATGATCACCAATTGGATAGTAGTGGTAAACCCCTAGGAACTTGGAAAAGAAAATTTGGGTTTAATCTTGGAAATTAATAGCACGTGATCGCATTCACTGAATCGATTTCCGTATATGATTGAAATATAGGTAATTGAATTAACTTGGATGTTTCTTCTTGACCATCAGAAAAGGTTTTTAGATAATTTAGTGTTCTAGGTTTATAATTCATAACAAAACTCAACTAAATTAAAAGTGCAATAATTCATTGTTTGCGTGATTAGTGAAGTTACAACTCTAGGTTCTATCTTGCATAAGGTTTTCCAAAATACTTTAATTTTTTTTTCTTTTCGCTTTCAAATTAGTTAATAAATCAACTCTATTAAATCAATCGTTTAGTTTAGCAAATTAGATCTATTTCTAGTAATTAACATGATAAATAGTAAGTTCATGTGGGTTCGATATCTTATATTCTACTCTAGAGATACATGCATTTGCTAACATGTAAAACCATGAATAATTCCCAGCAGTTATCCTAGGTGGAAAGTCATAATGAGGAGCTTGACCCAACAGTTATCACAGGTGGTAAACTAACGTGAAGCACGACTTTAGTGGTTATCACATGTGGCCGATGAAGGAACAATGCGTTACAAAACATGGAATATAGTTTTTGTTTGTTGTAGTCCCCAAGGGGTGTGGCTTGGTGGTGTAGGGTCCAGGATCTCACCTTGAGGTTCTGGGTTCGAATCCAGGGGGTGCACTTCTTGTAAGAGCCTGGGACAGCCGGTGGTTTCACCTGCGCCGCGGCCTAGAATGAGTGGTTTGGTGGCGGGGTTTCCATCGTTTCCAAAAAAAAGTGTATAAGCTCAAAGTCAAGTCCAAAAGAAAGGACAATGAAAATCAAAAGACTCGATAAGAGAAAATGTAATTTCTTTTCTTAGATAATTAATTAAGAATCATGTGCTTATGCCCCTTAGAGGCATTTCTTTATCAAATCAAACACCATTTTTTTGGGGACTTTGTTTCAAGAGATTTAAACTTTACACGACCTTTATCTGCAACCAAATTGGTATTATGACATCAATCATATATTGTCATGTATGCTAAATAATATAAAACAACAAAAAAATAATTATTTAATTTAACACAACTTTCACATGTTATATAATTTTTAATCAATAATACCACGTCACCCAAATAACGATGGTATTATAGAATTTCTCTTTATCATCCATGTTTATATATTTAAAAACTAGCAAACAATAGTGGTTGTAATTAAACTACATAAATTATATGCATATTATTTGATTATTTGATGATACCGTATTACTTATACTTCCATATAAAAAAATACTCAATTTATTGAGAGTTGTTAAGTGTCAAAGGGGATGAAAACTACTCAAAATTACAAATAATGGAGAGTTGTTAAGAGACATTGACATTTCTGTTTCACTCTACAATTTGTGATCCTTATCTATAAATATCATTACTCTTTATTCTACAATTTCACATGAACTACAGGTTGATAATAAAGAAAATTATAGATTTTTTGCTCCACAGCCGTCCATACTTTACGATCCTTATCTATAAATATCATTACTCTTCATTTGTGCTCACAGCCCCCGGCCGACACGATGTCCACGTTTTCAAATACGAGTATATTCAAATTTTTAATATATATTTCAATTATATGATAGAAAATTAATAAAATTTGAATTATATCTCAAATATCCAAACCTGCGTGGATTCAGATTTGGAATACATCGACCAAATCTAAAAATCCAGATTCTTTTAATTTTTTTTCAATTTTATTTTTATAAAATTTATAAAGTTGAATACATGGGTTCCGAAAATCCGAACCTGCACAGATATGGATATACTTGGATAGGATCGATATTTCCAAATTTTTTTCTTTTATTTTTTTAATTATATTTGTATGAAATTAACAAGATTTTGATCCCAGATCTCGAAAATTCGCATCATGTGGATCCAGGTCTAGATTTCCCCTATGGATCTGTACGGATCTGGAATTTTACAATCCGAGTCTAAATTTTTGAAAAACAAATTCTATCCATTTATGCAGCTGTCAATGGATTATGTGATCGAATGCCACTAGACAAAATTTCGCAATATGGACTAAAGTATTTCCGGACTCGGTTCTTTCGAGACAATGCCAATCCGAGCTGGACCCGGACCTTGTTGCGATCAACACTTCTAACTGCTATATAATATTTTTCATAATATATTTGTTGCACAAAATATCAGAAAAATACTTTCCAAAAAATGTTTTCGATTGATAGCCAAACATTGAGAAAATCTTTCATTTCCAGAAATGATTTTTATTCAAAACGTTTTACTTATATAAATCATTTTATGTCGAAACCAACAGACTCTAATATAAAAATATATTCTCATGAAAAAATTTTGTCATGTAACGGTGATATCATGTCATCTATATAACAACTCAATCATGTACTGTCGTGTCTTCTAAATGATATAAAACAACTAAATAAATAGTAGATTATTTAACATAACTTCTACATGATATATAATTTTTAGTTAGTTATATCACGTCTCCCATACAACAGTAATACTAAAGAATTTTTCTATATCATGCATGTTTATATATTAAAAAAATAAATTGTTATATATAGTAATTAATACAACTATACATCTCATATATTTATATATTTATATATCATATATTGATTATTTGATAGTACTGTATTACTCATACTTCCAAAATTACTCAATTTATTGAGAATTGTTGAATGTTTAAGGGGAAAAAACTAACCCAATTTACGAATATTGCTCTATTCTGATTCTGGTATCCAAAATTAAATATTGGACTCGCAAACTTTTTTTTATACAAAAGTTGGATGCTTCAATTAGAAATACAGATTACTCCAAGAGAACTACAAGTTGTTAACAATCAAAAAGTTCAATCGGTCAAACAACCAAACCGTTTAATCGCCCAAGCAATCAAATTGCCTAAACAATCTTACATTTTATAGGTTACTTCGAGATTTATGAGCGTTTTGAGTATATGTTTTATAGGTCTGGATTATAATAAGACAAAGTCGGACTTATCGAGTGAAAAATCAACAAAATCGAAGAGAAAACGGGTTGTCTTCTGTACCGAGCATGAGTGTCACAACGCACCATAGTGTAATTTCGAGGAGAAATGTCAATTTGAAAGCGCGTCGCGATGCAGAGCGATGCGTATTGCAACGTAGTGGAGTTGCATCTTCTACCGCGATGCCGATCCATGGGCATCGTGATGCGACCGAATCCTGGTATCAATAGAAGTCTAATTTCTTAAGGAGGAAAGCTCCCATCAGCTCCTATGAAAGAATGAGTTCATCCTAAACCTAATTTATTATATTTTTGGAGACCACAAAATAGAGAAAAACAACCAAAACAAGACAAGGACCAGAATCTTAACCTGAGATAGAGATTGAAACATAAGATTACAACAAGAGTTTTTTCTTCATTTTCTCATATATTTTTGATATTATGAATTCTTATTTTGTAATAATGGATATTATATGAGTTTAATGACAATCATGAGTAACTAATACATTTATCTAGTGTTGTAATGGTTTCTATGCATAATCGTTAATTCAAATTGTATTTTTTTTTTATTCTTTTGAGCTTGTTAATGGATGATTTATTATTCCCTGTTATTAACACATTCTATTGCCTGATCACCAATTGGATAGTAGTGGTAAACCCCTAGGAAATTGGAAAAGAAAATTTGGGTTTAATCTTGGAAATTAATAGCACGTGATTACATTCATTGAATCGATTTCCGTACATGATTGGAATATAGGTAATTGAATTAACTTGGACGTTTCTTCTTGACCATCGGAAGAGGTTTTTAGATAATTTAGTGTTCTAGGTTTATAATCCATAACAAAACTCAACTAAATTAAAAGTGCAATAGTTCATTGTTTGCGTGATTAGTGAAGTTACAACTCTTGGTTCTATCTTGCATAAGGTTTTCCAAAATACTTTAAATTTTTTTTTTTTGGTCTTTTCGCTTTCAAATTAGTTAATAAATCAACACTATTAAATCATTCGTTTAGTTTAGCAAATTAGATCTATTTCTAGTAATTAACATGATAAATAGTAAGTTCATGTGGGTTCGATATCTTATATACTACTCTAGAGATACATGTATTTGCTAACGTGTAAAACCATGAATAATTCCCAACAGTTATCTTAGGTGGAAAGTCATAAGGAGGAGCTTGACCCAATAGTTACCACAGGTGGTAAACCAATGTGAAGCACGACTTTAGCGGTTATCACATGTGGCAGATGAAGGAACAATGCGTTACAAAACATGGAATAAATTGCTCTGGCAGTTGTCAGATAGTTATCCTTACTAGTGTATAAGCTCAAAGTCAAGTCCAAAAGAAAGGACAATGAAAATCAAAAGACTCGATAAGAGAAAATGTAATTTCTTTTCTTAGATAATTAATTAAGAATTATGTGTTTATGCCCCTTAGAGGCATTTCTTTATCAAATCAAACATCCTTTTTTGGGACTTTGTTTCAAGAGGTTTGAACTTTACACGACATTTATCTGCAACCAAATTGGTATTATGACATCAATCATATATTGTCATATATGCTAAATAATATAAAACAAAAAAAAAATAATAATTATGTAATTTAACACAACTTTTACATGTTATATAATTTTTAATCAATAATACCACGTCACCCAAATAACGATGGTATTATAGAATTTCTCTTTATCATGCATGTTTATATATTTAAAAACTAGCAAACAATAGTGGTTGTAATTAAACTACATAAATTATATGCATATTATTTGATTATTTGATGATACCGTATTACTTATACTTCCATATAAAAAAATACTCAATTTATTGAGAGTTGTTAAGTGTCAAAGGGGTTGAAAACTACTCAAAATTACAAATAATGGAGAGTTGTTAAGAGACATTGACAGTTCTGTTTCACTCTACAATTTGTGATCCTTATCTATTAATATCATTATTCTTTATTCTACAATTTCACATGAACTACACGTTGATAATAAAGAAAATTATAGATTTTTCTTTATTTTTAATATATTTTTCTATTATATGATATAAAATTAATAAATTTTGAATCATATCTCGAATATCCAAACCTGCGTGGATTCAGATTTGGAATACATCAACCAAATCTAAAAATCCAGATTCTTTTAATTTTTTTTCAATTTCATTTTTATAAAATTTATAAAGTTGAATACATGGGTTCCGAAAATCCGAACCTGCACAGATATGGATATACTTGGATAGGATCGATATTTCCAATTTTTTCTTTTATTTTTTTAATTATATTTGTATGAAATTAACAACATTTTGGTCCCAGATCTCAAAAATTCGCATCCTGTGGATCCAGGTCTAGGTTTCCTCTATGGGTCCGGAATTTTCTTCTGACCTAGGTATTTCCATACCAAGATTTTCAAGTCTATTCAGATTCGGATTTGAAAATGCATGGGTCTGGACCCATTCAGGCCCCGAATTTTGCTACTTCGGTATTGAAATTATTTTCCAAAGTCGGGTCTTCAGGGTGTCTGCAGATTCATGCCAGACACTCTTTCGAAAATATCCATGCCTGGGTCTGTACGGGTCTGGAATTTTACAATCCAAGTCTGAATTTTTTTATGGATTAAAGCATTTCCAGACTCGGGTCTTTCAAGACTATGCTAATCCGGGCTGGACCCGAACCTTGTTGCTATCAGTACTTCTAACTACTATAAAATAATTTTGAAAATATATTTGATGCACCAAACATCGGAAAAATAATTTCCGAAAAATGTTTTTGGTTGATAGCCAAACGCTGAGAAAATTATCTTTCATTTCCAAAAATGATTTTTATTCAAAACGTTTTACTTATATAAATTGTTTTATGTCGAAACAAACATACTATAATATAATAATATCTTCTAATGAAAAAATTCTTCCATGTAACGGTGGTGTCACGTCATCTATGTAACAGTTCAATCATACATTGTCATGTCTTCTAAATAATATAAAACAACTAAATAAATAGTAGATTATTTAACATAACTTCCACATGATATATAATTTTTAGTTAGTTATATTACGTTACCCATATAACAGTAATACCAAAGGATTTTTCTTTATCATGCATGTTTATATATTTGAAAACAACCGAATAAATTGTTATAGTAATTAATACAACTATACATATCATATATTTATTATTTGATTGTACTGTATTACTCATACTTCCATATAAAAAATTACTCAATTTATTGAGAATTGTTGAATGTTTAAGGGAAAAAAAATACTAACAAAATTTACGAATAATTCTTTAATAGAATGGAAATATTATATGAATTACGTGAAATTTCAATTTCATTCTACAATTTGTATTTGGTTATTTGAATTATGCTCTATCTACAAAATTAAATGTGGCTCACAAACCTTTTTTTATACATAAGTTGGATGCATCAATTAGATATACAGATTACTCCACAAGAACTGCAAGTTGTTAATAATCTTCATTCACTAGTGTAGTCCACACAGCCCACGGTGGACTACAAATTGAAGATTAGCAAATTTAGCTAAATATGATTCTACTGTGAGACCAAGAATTGTAAGTATATATTAGGTTGTAATAAACAGATAGAATTGTAAGTATATATTATGGTGCTCGTTTGTTAATCTCCATTATAACTATAATATGGATTATAATTATGGACAACGATATTTTCTATTTCAGATTTTTCACTTTCGCTACACACTTCAATGTCGATATTCGATATCAATAAAGAGTATTTGCAAAATACAGATTGACAAGCCGATATTTGATAACGGTTTCCCGATTCAGAGTGAAAAATTTTAAAAGATCAATTTTGACTCAACCGCTTGATGCGTTCATTGTCCGGTCTATGCGAGCGATTCAGACATTGGATGCTTGTTATATTTCACCCACTTGAATTGGTCCTGGGTGCTTGTTATGTTTGGCCTGGTCCTGGTTGCTTGTTATATTTCGTCCTGTTGAGTTGATATTGGATGCTTGCTAATTTCGTTCAGTTGAGTTGGTATTGAATGCTTGATAAGGATTTACGAGAAATATGATTTTCCTATTTGATTTTCTTTACAGCAGAAGAGTTTTAAAGTGAGTTATAAAAAAGATTTGTTAGTGATTACTTGTATGTAACACCCCGCCAGAGGGAAGGTGCTACTGGTAGTAGACAAAATTAACCTATCTCCAAAAGCCTACAAATTTACAGAAAACAGACATAATATATCAAAAAACTAGACAACGTGGATCGTAATCCAGCACTTCAAAACAAAAGACGGGGGGTGGCCGGCGCACCAAAAGACAGGGGTTGGTCGGCTCATCATAAGACAAGGGGTGGCCGACACACCCCCTGGGCTGTCAAGCAGGCCGGCATTGGCCGTCTGGCCGCTGGTGCGACTGGTTCTCCAAAGGGCAAATTTTTTGGTGATCGGGGGTCAAATGGATGGATTTAAGGGATTATATCATTTTCGGGGTTTCAAAAAACCTTTGGATATTTATAGAAAAGTTTTTGAAAATTATATTTTGATCCCTGTGAAATTGTAGTTAGGTCTTTGGCTTGGGGATTTCTCGGAAATTCATATTTTTGAAGCCATTCTGATGTGATCCAAAATGAGCTCTATTTGTTGGGCCAAGTTAACTTGAAGTTGTGGCTAATTGCATGACTTGGTTAGATTGGTGTATTTGAGCCATTTTGGTGGATTTGAAATATTCCTTGGGTTCTGGAATTCTGTCCATGCATGAGACTTTATATGAAGGTTTTATTATATCTAAGGCAAGAATTAAATGGGCCTTGTGTTGGGGTCAGACGCAGAGGAAGGTGTGGTTCGGGCGAAATCGTAATTTTAAAAATTTTAAACTTACCGAATAAATTATTCAATATCCAATATGAATAATTCATTCATATTTCACCTAAACATATTATTCGATATCAAATAACGACATAATTATTTTAGATAACATCGTGAAACGTTTACGAAAATAGTTTTCCATAAAATAGCATAAAACACATTTTTGACTGAACCAACCAACCAATACACATGGGGGCTGCCCAAGTCAGCTCCAATAGTACTTGAGCAGTTCAAGGGCTACCCAAATAGTGACCAATTCATTGTTTGGACAGCCGTCACCCGGTAACGCCGTTCTTCGCTGTTTTCACATATTTTCAATCCGAAATAATTTCTGGGAATTATTCTAATGCCCAATACACATTTAATACATTTAAATAATAAATTTTTTAATATCAAATTTCCAGAACTTCCAGAACTGATCTAGATGCAAAAATACTCATTTTTCATGCTTTAAATCTAATTTTCTCAACATTAATCATATTAATATTTACACCAATCAAAGCCACCACCAATGAAGAACTCAAGAAAAATTGTAGGTATTATAAGAATAGTCATAACACTCTAGAATGGCAACAAGTCATCATATGCAAAATTGAACTAATATTACACTAATACTACTCAATTTAACTTCACACAAGTATCTAACTACCAAATCCATCAACAAAATCAAAAGCCCCAAATTTTAGAGTATAAAGAATCTCTAGATTTTGTAAGAATCTATACAACATAAAAAATTCAAGCTAAAGAAAACAAAAGATTACCTTAATCTTCCTTAAACTATTTTAACTTTTGTTCTTATAGGATTTTTCTTCTCTAAAATACTTGGAGAGCTTTTTAATTCATTTGGAGGCCAGGTTAATATTAACCAAGCAAAGGAAAAAATATTTCCCTTTATATAGTAGGCTTCGGCAAAATTTTAGGGGGCAATTTTGGTCATTTGAAATTCATTTAATCCAAAAATAAATATCAAGCCAAAATTAATCAAATCCAATTTGATAAATATTACCTTTAAATAAAAAATATAAATAAGTCAAATATTTACACTTTAATCATTTCCTAACTTAAATATCACTTTAGATATTTGTATTTTAATTACTTTAATTATTTAACGAGTAAATAATTAAATAATTACTTAAATACAAATATCTAACCATATGTATCTTATTTACTTTAAATAATCAAAATATATATATTTATGATATATATCAAATATCTTATTTGACAATTACTTAATGTGTATTTAATAAAATCATATATTTAATACAAATACACATTAATTAGGAAATGACTGAAATGCCCCTTATGCATGTATTTTTCGTTTAACCCTTGAAAAATTCGAATTAACTTATTTAATCCGAATAAAGTATTATGAATATTTTGTATTGTTCAGAACACGTTGTCTAAGTGCTCAACGAGTACATTTCATATTGTGGAACTCTCTAAATTTAGGATTATCCGTCACGGAATAAAATTTCGTGTCCATAATTCACCCATTCGTAGATTATGACGACCACCGATAATCTCGCTAAACTATGCAAGTCGATGTCATTGTATGCGTATAATCCCTCTGTCATAGGCTATCAATATTATACCAGGGATATAGATAGGAACGTCGAATCCCTAAGGTATAATGTAACACCCCACCGGAGGTAGGATGCTACCGACATGAGACACGATTAACCCATCTCCTTAAGCCTTTAACATTCTAAAGAAAAATGGACATGACCCGTCTTAAAACTAGACGACCTGGACCAAAATCCAGCATCAAGACAAACTCAAACAAAACATCAAATACATTACAGGGCCGCAGGCTACTCATGACACTTTCAAATCAAAATATCACTCAAGGGCGTCGTGCCCACATCATTACATCATATATATAATATACACATATAATTCAAACTTAAGTATTACATTTTCCCCTTTAAAACCATCTATATACCCTAAAACAAAAAAGATAACACATGGTGACTTTACAAAATAATATATGTCATCTGGCGTAATCTCCGTCAAAAGTAAGGATTGCATCAAAAGAAAAGAAGACCTGAAATCATGAACAAACCGGGGATGCTACCGGCAGAGAATAGGCCATACTATTCCCCTAAGCCTCTGTCATTCTGACTATAAACTACATTATTGTTCCTATCTCAATCAAAACCCTATCTTTGGAACCAAAGCCCAAAACTCAACAATATGGAAAATAAATTCATAATTAATATCTGTATACTTGTTAACACTTGTTTTCTTACAATGACTACACACAACCCAAATACTACTACATGATATTTATTTGACTCCGACGGGACTCTCACTCTATCTCTAACTCGTACTGGTGGACTTCAACCCCAGTGACAGCATCAGTATCTTTCCTCTCGAGCTCGCCCTCTGAGATTACGTGCAACCACAGAAAACTTGGAGTATGGAGGGTAGATCACCGTACGATCTAGAGCCAGTAGTGCTGATTCATGCTACTACCTGACTGAAACTAGGGTCTAGGGGCATTACGTGTCACCGTCCCCCTAGCCCTGAACTATGATCTGGGGGCGTTACGTATCGACGTCCCCCCAGTCCTCTACATGTGCACATGTTCCCTGTCCGTCAATTCTAAACTGTATCAATTTACATACTAGGGTGAGTTTTTCCCCCATGCCCCGAAAATCACAAAATCATGTTTTGGAAAACATTTCTTTTCTAAATTTTTTTATCTGAAAAACAACTGTAATAAAATTTCAGCTAACGCCCTATATGCTCAAAAATAATTCTGATATTAAAACTGTTAAATAAATCAGTTCTGGGAAAAGAGGTCCACTCACTATTTTGGAATCTGGCTGGTACTGGATCCCTTATCGAAGAAAATTATGGTTCCTGAGGATAATCTAAGATCGGAAACTTGATTAGCATATACGTAGTAAAATAGTCCTCGCTACTTAACTAAGCTTAATGATATGTCTATATGTTTTATTTATGAGGCTTATCATGCTTATATTTTTATGTAAGATATGTTTACGAATTGATACGAGACTTGTAAGGCGGCCTCTAACATGCTAGAGTGGAGCTGGGATGGTTTAGAACAGTTTTGGGAAAAAGTTGTGCCACTTGTCGCGACGCAATGGCTTGCGCGTCACGACGCGTAGAGACCAGAGACGTGCTATCATTTTACTCTATCGCGTCACGAAAAAAAGCCCTTCAGCGTCGCGACACGAACCAGTTTCCAGGATTCTCTTTTTCTTTTTCAAATCCAATTCACCCAAATGCACAACCCTAACATTCCCATACTAAAATCAATGCTCAATACATTATAATACCATTAATTCTACATAAACTAAATCATCATCTCATTAACAGTCAACTTCCAATCTATCCCATATACTCCATATAATTAAACCTATTTTAACACTTTAATCTCATATCCCTAACTAACTCCAAACTTAGGGGTTTCAATCAATTCCCACACATGTTATGCTCTTAAAAGTAATTTCTAACATGCTTCTATCATCCATCTAGTATTTTATCATAAAAAATCCACAATCCAAAATTTGGGTCAAAGGCCCTTACCTCATTTCCTTGTTGTTTCCTTCCTCTTTTAAGGTTTCATGGATGCCAAACCTCTTGCTTCTCCCTTCTTCTCTTTTTCTTCTTTTCCTCTTTCTTTTTTCTTATTTTTCTTCCCTTCTTTTTCTTCTTCCCCCTCTTCCTTCTCACGTTTTCTTCTTTCCTTTCTTCTTCTTATTTGTGAATTTGGTGAATAGTATTCCATTTATATAGTAGTAGTCATCTGATATTTGGAAGGTTGGAGAAATGTGTAGAATTTTAGAGAAAGTTAGCGATTCTTCCGTTTGGGTACGAAATTACTATTTATCAGAGTTTTTGACCTATTTTAGGTCTATATTTGAAAAAATGTTCAACACCGCAGTTGTAAATCTCGATCTCAGCTTTCCAGTGATATAAAATTCATAAAAATCGAAGTTCGAATGAGAAATTTATGGCCCAAATACTATGGCTGTCTGGAGTGGTACATTATAAAGTTTCATATCAGAATTTCGGGGAATTTACTAGTTATCCCCAAGGTCACTTCATGAGCATATTTGTGCCCCAAAATAATTTATATTATGTTATCTTCGTCCCGCAATACCACAGTACTACCACGTAACAATAATAAGACTACCAGTCATTACAAATTCTCCCCCTAAATAGGATTCGTCCTCGAATCCTCTTTAATCTTGGGATCTTATTGTAGATTACAGAATTCGTGAGTTCCTAATAAATCACCAGCTCCAACTGATTATATGCCTAAATTTTTTGTCTCATCCACTGTATAAACTACATTCCGTCAACTTTTCTTATGCTATTATTACACTACAGACAATGAGATGATCATGCTAAATCTAGAATGTCATGTCTTGGAAGTCTTAACTAGAGCTGTACTCTTATTGTCTACGTGGTCGCTTATTCTACCGAAACTACACTGTGTCATCGAGGATTCATAAGATCTTCGCTGAGTATTTTTAACTACTTTGTTTTTGGACCTATAGTTGTGCTCGACATTTTTTTATCTTTAGGAAATCTCTTACTCTTAATCTTTAGTTATGTCCAACAATTATCTGACTTGATCAGTTTCTTAATAGATGGTACCTTTGACTCCTACTAAAAATACTGGCAACTCACGGTTAGGTTTCCCATACTCTCTATCCAGAACTGATAAGTTTACAGGGGTGATCTTCATCATTATTAACAATACTTGTATTTGATATTCCTTTAGCTTCACTTGTTTAAACTAGATCTAAATATTCTTTCTCATATCTTAGCTGATTAACTCTCTATATTCTCTTTGCCGAGTTCAAACTACTCATGAACCTCTCTTCAAGTTCCAATGTTTCTGCTTATTCATGGGGGTTTAAGATTTCCTGACTCACTGGTAGTGTCTACCTATGACTTTTGTGCTTAAAGTGTCGTTTCGGGATAGTTTCCTATTGGTCCTCTTTACTTAGCTAAAGATCAGACTTACTTGTATATAAATCCATTTCCTTTTGTTCTTTGTTTTCATTGTTAATATAAATATGACTACGGAATTCCATACCAATTTGTTTTCCAAACCTAGTTATATGCTAGGATACTTTATCTTATGTTTTGCCATATAGTAGGAAACTAATTTTCTCGGTTCTGTATTATTCTACACTCCTGCCAATACTTACTCAATATTTTTCCTTTGCTGTCGTTGCACCTTAACCGTTTCATTGCCAAACCTTTTACTTGCTGACCCTTTTGTTTACTCTCTTGTTCTGTTCTGTACCTGAAACTTCTAGGGTCTATATATTTGTCTCCTTATCTGAAGGATGTCACCTCTCACACTTCTCAAGTCATGTTTAATGTTGTTCTTTTACTTACTCGTCACTGCTTAACTAGTACTTTCTCTCTTCATCGTTTCATCCAGATAATTTTTCTTCTAGATCTCTCACTTAGAACTATTTCCTCTTTTATTCTGTTCTTATAATATATTTAAAGGTTTTCTTGTTCCAACCTCTTTCAACTATGCATTCTCTCGATTCTGTGAATGTCTTGAGACGAACTTCGAAGTCTATCTTTGTTGTTACTGTATAACGAGGGTTGGGAGGGCGAGAACTTATCTTGAGGCTTTTCTGTTTATGGTGATCTAATGGCACATATTCGTTATCTATGAGTTTATGATTCTCGTGCTTTCATGTCTGGTGTCTTTTCCTACTCCAGGGCACTACTACTAAAACTGTCTTGTTTTCCTTTACCCACTTTACTCCTGATCATCTTCAACAATCGATCTTTCAATCTCTTCTGTGAAATCCTTCTAGAGCCATGCTGTAGACACTGCATTTTTGCATAAGCCCAATGATGAGCCTCGTATGGAGGCACTACCTGAAAAGTCGTGGAAGTCACGAGAAATGAATGTCGGAAGGAAAGAAAACCTCCAAAATTAGCACCTTATCGGATTCGAACTCACTAGCTAGCCTCGGATTCTCTTAGTCAGTTTATGTTTCAAACCTTAGCCTCGCCCCAAAACCCCTGCAACCCATGAAAGCCCACGCCAACACCACACAAAGCCCATACACACCCAAGGCCCCCACACGCCCAAGCCTTCCCAAAATAAAACCCCATGCAAAACACATGTTAAAATCCTCTCAAAATCACCTTCCAATTTAACAAGATATGAAAGCCCATCCTTACCAAATTTAGAGATTTTGTTCCCTAAATAAATTAGGAAAATATCTCCCATATTTATTTGATTTCTTTCCTTGATTAGGAGGTCCCTTGTCATTGTAAAAACAAGGCTTCACCAAACCCTAAAGGAGGCTACACTCTTGACACACACACACGACAATTGGAACAAAAAACCCTAGCTCTCTTTATCTATCTTCACCGAACAACAAACAGCCCTCCACCAAGTCAAAAGGTGACAACAAGACAGCCATCAAATAACACAAAAAAAAAACCACAAAACAGCCAGCAAACAACACAAAAATGACCACAAAACAGCAAGCAAATAACGCAAAAACAACCAGCAAAAAATAGTGAAGAAACCACCAAAAACAGTAGCTAAAACAGTACCAAAATACAACCAAAACAACCAGCAAAAAATAGTGAAAACAACCAGCCAAAATAGTACCTGAAAACCGCACAAACAGCCCCAAAAATAGTAAAAACAGCAGCCCAAAAATAGCAAACAACACCAAAAATAGTGAGTAGAAATCTAATCAGTAAACCAGAAAAACAACAAGCTTTAATCCTTCCGGCGACGACATAACGCACTTCCGAGAAAGAAACTTAAAAGGTAAGACCTGAGGGCAGCCTTATCCTATTTATTTTTATAGTTCTGGGCACGACATGCTTGGCAGGACGTGAAATACGTCTAGCCGGGTATGCGAAGTCCTATATTAAAGACGGCTAAATTTCTAGTCACATTTTTCCTTTCTTTTCGCATTCCGTTGTTTAATTTTTTTTTTTTTTACTTTTATTGTTATTTCGTCTTTATTTCGTTATTTACCTTTTATTTATTTACTTTCATCGTCATTTATTATTTCACATTTAGTTATCTATGTTTTATTCAGCGTTATTTATCTTTTTTATTTATTTATTCGCTTTTATTGTCATTTTAATATTCTGCCTTTAGTTTTCTTTATGCTTTGCCATATTACTTCGCATCTACTTTCATGTCGTTTACATTACATTAATGATTGCGTGGTATTATCCCTTGTGGTATATCGGATGGAAATCCAGACATAAATTCCATAGCCGAATCTGAATGGACCGTAGTGCGGTCTGTACTTGGGATACAACTCCACGTACCACTTGGGAAATACTCATATACGCATGATTAACCCCATTTTCTTTACTATTTATTTATTGGCACTCAATTTGCTTTTGATTATTATAATTTTCGTTATCGTATTTCGTACTTCTTCATTTAATATGATTTTATTATTTCTATTAATGTTTATAGGTGTGCAAATTTGTGTGGCCTTAAATCATTTCCCAGTTCACACTGGGTGGCGACTCTTTTATTCTCCAGTTTAGTCCCCCGTGGGCTACTCCTACTCTCTACGGGCTACAAGCCCAATAATGTCGTGGTTGCAGAGCATCATAGGCACAGCGGTAAACCCCGCTTCGCTCCTACACATGCTCTCTACCTCTGCACTCATTCCTATTCAATCTTTATTGTTTAACCCTCTGAATTCATTATTTTCCTCATCTGAGTGCAACTATACTCTTTTTTCTATTCTTCCTTAAGAAACTTGCTCCGCTATAAAGGTTTATTCCTTGTCTTAGTTTCTTAAACTCCTTACTTCTATCAGTTCCTAAAAATTCCATCTATTTCGATTACTTAGAACATCTTCTACAAAATCTTTGGTTCAGGTGCTACTCTTTACCTAGTCCTTCTACTCAATACTATGCAATTCTTTATAAGTTGTTCGCTATATTCCTAAAAACTTATTCTCCATGGTCTTTTCATGCTTCTAAGTCTTTACTTTTTTAAGGTTTCCTTGGTTCAATGGTTGCTTCCAGACTTAGCTCAACTTATCATGGCTTTGAACTACTATATCTTATGTTTCTTATCTGGTTTCATTGGACTCATCAATTTGGCTGTCTAGCCATCTAGCAAATCATCTATTATGTCAATTACTCTTCTTTACTGATCATTCTCTTTACTAGGCTTCTAAGTTGAGGAGTGAGCATATACATTACATAAAGATCTACAAATACACATTTCTGCTTTACACTTAAGCTCTGTGATGATCTGGTTAGGTGTTTTCATGTTTTTCTAGAAGGAATGACCGTTGTTCATTCTACATGAACCTGATCGACTACTCCATTACTTAGTTTACAGACTTTCCTTGTTACTTCTCGCATCCCTCTTATCATTTGCATATCCTATTTCTTTGCTCTACGTTTTGCTATCGAGGCTAGTGGTATTTCATTCTCCTATCTACTTTCTAGATCTCTACTCTCAGTTCTTACTATAAATCTCAACTTTTGGCACCATGTTCTACTGCCATACTGGTACTCGTGTAACTTCTTAAACATCTCAAACCCTTCGGGTCTTATTATTTATACCTTTACAGATTTCTTCTATTTTGGGATGATCTATAGGTTCTACTACATTTGATCTATCTGTGGAGTCTTACTAGTCTTGCAGACCTCACTCTGACTTACCTTAATCTTTCGGAAACACTGGGTTCACTTCTTTATATCCTCGAAACTTCCTTGATTCTTTTTCTAGGTTGTCCGCCTTCCAAGGTCCTTCCATTTCTTAAGATGGACTCCCGTTGGATTTTCTTACGGTCGCTTATATCTATGCTGGTAGGAACTGCTTTATATCTCGTCAGTTATTTTCTTTATGTCTCGATGGGTTTCTATATCCTTATTCTGGTACTCTACATCCTGGTAGAGTCTATTGCTCATGTAGGGTAGGTATGAGCTAGCCTCCATCAGAAAGCTTCATTAACTGGCATTACGGGGGTGAAGATCTGGGTAGGTCGGGGTCTTATTTATTGGATTTCATAGTAAGGTCAACTAATCATTTTTCTGACGTCATTCATCTTATTTTCCTGTGGTCCTGGGTTTGGGGGAATATAAAATCTATGGCTTGTCACGGCATCTCCCATCTATTAAAAGCCTCTACGATTGTTTCTGATTCCTTACTTCTTCTACCTTATGGCTATTCTTGGTTATTCCAGGAACTCGCTATCTATGCGAGGTGTTCGGGAGCTATTGAATATGCTTGGAAGAATTTCCTAAGGAGGGAAGGAATCTCGCTTAAGAGAAAAGAAACTTTGTTTAGATTTACTCGATATTTTACTCTTATTTAGACTTGATATACCCTTCTTTACTACCAGTTTTGGTCTAACTTTGTGTCTCTGATTCTTACTACTATAGGTTTTGACATTTTCTTATCTATCTGTTTTCATACCTCTATCTCTATTTACTTCTGATTGCTTAGATATCTACATTCTATCTTTTACTTCTTTTTCTAACTCTTTCTTTCTCTTTCTATTTTCCTGGTGGGTACTCTTGGAACTTTAGTATCTCTTCCTGTCTCTTTATTTTTCGTTGTCTCTGACTGTCTGAACTGTAGGGGTTTTAGGGGCTAAATCCGGTAACGCAGCGGAAGCGGCGGAAGATCGAATCTTCCGATTTCAAAACTTTTTCTCGGATTAATTAAATAAACATATTTATTTAATTATCCAATAATCAAATTATGAAATAAAATTCAAATGAATCATATTCAAGTGAATTTACCGAAATGCCCTTACATTGGTATTTTGTCCATTTTAGTCCGAAATTGATCTAATCAATTTTGAATGATTCTAAATCATTTCTAAGATGAAATTAGCATGTTCAAAACATCAAAACACCAAAAGCAACCAAAAATCCCATTTTGACTCATAAGGCCGAATGCACCACAAATGTCCCATTTTGTGCACTTTGTCATTTCATGCATCAAAACACATCAAGATGTAATCCAATGGACATGAAACTTTATATGCATCATATACACATCCAAATGCACAACATATATGAAAAGCCCCAAATTTGGAATTGGTCATGAACCCTAATTTTTCAATTTCATCAAATTGGACAAATTAAACCAAATTGGTTAAATCCAACACTTCAATCATCTTTCTTCCATCCAATCAAAGTCTCAACACAATGAAACAACTCAAGATCAAATCTAGGTCATCTAAGAGTGGGTCAACAACTCTAGATTAGCAACAATTTTTCCAAAACCATAAAAGAACACTTATTACTACAATAGTCATAAGCTTCCTTCATCATACATGCTCTACACTTTCATCAAAGTTCACAACCAAATAAACATAAACTATAAAAGAAGAAAGAACATCAAAGCAACACAAAATGATGCCAAGTATGTTAGAAACAATTTCCATGTTGAAAGCTTTAAAGAAAGACTTACAAAATCCAAGTTTTCAAGCCTTTTCTCCTTTGGCCTTCAAGCTTTTCTCTCAACTTTCTTTTATGTTTATTTTGTGTATATGAACTTCTTAAACCCTAAAAATGAAACAAAACAATATATACCTCCTCCAAATAAGCCTTGGCCGAAATTTGGTGAAGAAATAATATCTAGATATTATTTTTGTTTCATTAAAGTTACTTTATCAACTTGTTACTTTAATCATCAAACAATTTAAATGAATAAAGCAAGTCAACAATTGCAACTCAAAAATATAACCATTATATTTAATTAAGGGTGTTGGCCGAAATTATAAAGAAATAAAGGAAAAAATATTTTTCATTTTTCAAACAATTTTGAACAAATATATTAAGAAGTCAAAATCAATTTGACAACCTTTTCCTTTAATGTAAAGTCAAACTTTTACACTTATAATCATTTCCTAACTTTATCATTTGGTGATATATTTATATTTTAATTATATTAATCATTTAACAATTAAATAAATAAATAATTAATTAAATACAAATATATCAAATATATGTATTATATTTACTTTAAATATCTCAAATACATATATTAATGATATATGTCAAATACCTTTATTTGACTATTTATTAATGTGTATTTAATAATATCATATATTAAATTCAAATACACATTAATTAGGAAATGACGGTTCGGCCCGTTCGCATGTATTTTTCGTTTAACGATTAAACGATTTATAAATAATCATCATTATTCATAAATATTGCTCTAGTGCTCTACGAGTATATTTCATTATTGAGACTCTCTAGATTCAGGTATATCCGTCACGAAATCCAATTTCATGTATATAATCTATCCACCCGTAGATTATGACGATCACAGATAAACTAGCTGAATCATACAGGTCGAGGTCATTGCATACGTATAATCCCTCCGTCACAGGTATCCAGATAATCCCAGAGATATAGATGTAAACGTCAAATCTCTATAGGTATTATCTCGTCGACGTATCTATTAGCAATCTCTAAATAACATTCGGAACTTACTTCCGAAGTATACTGTGGCCACAGATTTAACAGACTGCTAATAGTATATGGACTACCTATGCTCTGTACACAGAACTGACGGATCCTATCTTGACACACACAGGATATCCTGAGGATCGGTCCACACCCAACGAACAGGCGGAGGTCTGATCTAAATAGATCGGTGACGTGACTGCCATCTAAGTGTGGAGGATGTCTCATACATCCACAGTGGTGTCTCAAGTCGAAGGACCACTATGCTACTCAACCCGAGAAGATTCTTATTGACGTTGGCGTACCATCCATTAAGAATCTTCGGTGAGTCGTTCAGTGTTTATCCACTATAAACACCTACACGTCTATACGAGTCTCCATAGACTCATGGTTCATTGGGATAAACCATCGGACCAAGTCTCGATATACGACATGTACTGGTCTCAACGGATTTGACTAACCGACCCGTGTTAGCAAATCTTGACCAGGAACTATGTTTGATAATATACATATAGCAGTGACACTTCCCAATGTCAATTACAAACTAACTTTGTAACTGTGTACTGCATTATATATTATCGGGCCTTTGTCTAATATATACATATCACTAAACCACATTTAGTTTCAATCTTAATCGTAATCAGATCGAATACGTATATAAGAACAAGAGGTGCAACCATAAATAAGTAATATTATGGAATAAAGGGATGTTCGTATTCATGAATCAAACATAAAAACGGCCCGGATTGGCGCTCTGAGCACCAACCCCAACATGAACATCTATACATTCTTTTTTGCTTCCTATAACTTTCCTATCTTGTTCCCATGGGTAACTTTTCTTAGATCATTACTGTTTAATTTGATAACTCGTTCTGAACTTTTGGTGATAGGCCAGGATAACTTTAGGAAAGATTCTTATCTTGGATCTAAAGTATAACTTTTCTTGTAAGGAATACTATTCGAATGATCTAGGAAAGTTTGCTAACCTTTCTGTAGAACTTTGAGGACGTACTCGAGGATCAGATACTGGAGAGGTAGTGCCTCGCATACGAGTGTCTCGGACATACTACGCATACCAGACCCCAACACTCTACCAACTGTAGTCACTGACTCCCTAGACCTTGCTCTGATACCATCTTTGTAACATCCCCGATCTGGGAGATGCTATCGGCAGGGAATAGGCCGTACTATTCCCCTGAGCCTTTGTCATTCTGACTATAAACGACATTATTGTTCCCATCTCAATCAAAACCTTATCTTTGGAACCAAAGCCCAAAACTCAATAATATGGAAAATAAATTCATAATTAATATCTGTATACTTGTTAACACTTGTTTTCTTACAATGACTACACACAACCCAAATACTACTACATGAATTTTATTTGACTGTGACTGGACTCTCACTCTATCTCTGACTTGTGCTGGTGGAATCCAACCCTAGTGACTGTATCAGTATCTATCTTCTCAAGCTCGCCTCCAAGATTACCTGCAACCAAAGAAAAACTGGGAATGGGGGGGTTAGATCGTCGTACGATCTAAGTGAGTGGACAAAAAACGGATATAAAAGCTTTTGGTTCTAAATCCAAAGTTCCATAAATATCTTTATATTGAAACTATCTTCTGAAAATTTAGTCTGAAATCTCTTTTATAAGACTTAACCTTTCTGAAAACTGTTTTCTGAAAACTGTTTCTAAGATCTGATCTCTGAAAACTGTTTCTTGAAAATATGATATCTTAAAATTCTTTTTTCTGAAAATATGATGTTTGAATACTGGTCTGTATCCGAAAGACCTGATGTATGAGAGCGTTACGTATCGTCGTCCCCTCATATGCCAAACTAGAGTCAGGAATGCAAAACCATGACTTTGGGGCGTTACGTATCGCCGTCCCCCAAGCCACTGAACTAGAGCCGGTAGTGCTGATCCATGCTACTACCTGACCCTGAAACTAGGGTCTAGGGGCTTTACGTATTGCCATCCCCCTAGCCCTGAACTAGGATCTGGGGGCATTACGTATCGCCAGCCCCTCAGTCCTCTAAATGTGCACATGTTCTCTGTCCGTCAATTCCAAACTGTATCAAGTTACATACTGGGGTGGGTTTTCCCCTATGCCCCGAAAATCACAAAAGCATGCTTTGGAAAACATTTCTTTTCTAAATCATTTTTATCTGAAAAACAACTGTAATAAAATTTCGGCTAACGCCCTATATGCTCAAAATAAGTCTGATATTAAAACTGTTAAATAAATCAGTTCTAAGAAAAGTGGTCCACTCACTGTTTTGGAATGTGGCTGGTACTAGATCCCTTATCGAAGAAAATTGCGGTTCCTGAGGATAATCTAAGATCATAAACTTGATTAACATATACTTAGTAAAATAGTCATCGGTACATAACTAAGCTTAATAATACATCACTATGTTTTATTTACGAGGCTTATCATGATTATATTTTGATGTAAGATATGTTTACGAATTGATATGAGACCTGTAAGGCGGCCTCTAACACGCTAGAGTAGAGCTGTGATGGTTTAGAACTGTTTTAGGAAAAATTTGTGCCACGCGTCGCGACGCAACTCCTTGCACGTCACGACGTGCAACAACCAGAGACATGCCATCATTTTACTCTTTCGCGTCGTGACGTAAACCCTCGCATCGCAAACCAATTTCCAGGATTCTGTTTTTCTTATTAAAATCCAATTCACCCAAATGCACAACCCTAACATTCCCATACTAAAAACCAATGCGCAATACATCATAATACCCTTAATTCTACATAAACTAAATCACCATCTCATTAAATATCAACTTCCAATCTATCCCATATACTCCATATAATTAAACCATTTTAACACTTTAATCTCACATCCCTAACTAACTTCAAACTTAGGGGATTCAAACAATTCCCACATATATTATTATACTAAAAGCAATTTCTAACATGCTTCTATCATCCATCTAGTATTTTATCATCAAAAATTCGCAATCCAAAATTTGGGTCAAAGGCCATTACCTCATTTCCTTGTTGTTTCCTTCCTCTTTTAAGGTTTCATGGATGCTAAACCTCTTGCTTCTCCCTTATTCCCTTCTTCTTCTTTTCCTCTTTCCTTTTTCTTCTTTTTCTTCCCTTCTTCTTCTTCTTCCCCCTCTTTCTTCTCCCGTTTCTTCTTCTCATTTGTGAATTTGGTGAATAGTATTCCATTTATATAGTAGGAGTCATTTGATATTTGGAAGGTTGGAGAAAAGTGTAGAATTTTAGAGAGTTTGAGATTCTTCCATTTGGGTCCGAAATTACTATTCATCGAAATTTTTGAGTTACGTTTTTGATCTATATCTGGTCTGAATTTGTAAAAATATTCAACTTCGAAGTTGTAGATCTCGATCTCAGCTTTCCGGCGGTATAAAACTCACAAAATCGGAGTTCGAATGGGAAAGTTATGACCCAAATACTATTGGCTGTCCGGAGTAGTACATTATACAGTTTCATATCGGAATTTCAAGGATTTTACTTGTTATCCCCAAGGTCGTTTCATGAGTATAATTGTGCCCCAACATAATTTATATTATGTTATCTTCATCCTGTAATACTACAGTACTACAACGTAACAGTAATAAGACTACCGGTAGTTATAAAAATGTAACAAACGCTCAACGCCCAAGTCACGCGCATAGACTGAGCGAGAAACGAACGATCCCTTGTCTATGATAGTTGAAAATGATCAGAAGTAAAGTTGGAGAAGGTAAAATAGACACTTTTAGTAGTAACAACCTAGTGTAAGGAAAGATATCAGATATATACATTCACAAGAGTTCTAGGCTCTGACTGGCGTTTTCACACGCATATAACGCAAGCGCATGTATCGTTCACGTAGTATAAAAAGTATCGATCCCACGAGGACTTAATACCTAAACTATTAATTTATAAAGCCAAATAATTATGAGTACCTAACATATTGATTGTTTTGATTGTATGGTGACTTTCAAATCAAAACAAGTAAATGAAAATGGTGCGAAAGTAGGTTAAGGAAAATTCAATTTTATAAAACTATCTAGGTTGTGAATTCTTCCAATAATTTTTTTAAAAGATGAAGTGGTTATTTCATGTTAGTGCAATATATTGGTTTATTAACCTGGAACAAAAATATGTAAAAGCCTCTCCCGATGTTGAATACAAATACCCAATGTAACCCAATTAATCATATTCCTATGTCAACCAAGTTACCTGAATTCATTAAGATTAAGTTCCAATTATGGTTACCCCCGCCCGACAGGTATATTCCTATCCTGTAAGGAAATCTATTAAAGGGTTATCTATTCTCAAGGAAGATCGTGGGTTATTAAGTCTAGGTTCTTAACCTAAAACTTTTCCAAGTTCATTTTAAGTTTACCAGTTCAATCTATTAATGGCCAGTTAACAAGAAGCATTAAGACTAAGGCTCAATAAATAAACCCTTATATTATCCAAACCGTAAAATAATCCCTTATTAACCGGTGATATTGGAATTCATCACAACCCCAGATAAGTAACTTAGTTACGACATATAACTAGGGCTAGTAACAACTTAAAAATAAAAGACATAAAATAAAATGCTGGAAAATAAATAATGAAAAATACAATAAAAGAAAATGCTAGAGCTAGAGGATCTATTTATCACTACTATTTTAGATATCTCCCTTAATATAATATATTAACTTGTGTGATATTACCAACCAGCCATATAGGCGGTAACCTGATTAAGTCAAATTAAGTCCGACCGACCACAAATGCGGTATCATTATTTGTCCATAAACCATCCATATAGACGGTAATTACTAACCGACCAACCAGGCGGTATATCTATGCTTAGTCAGGTTAAAAACCAGTTTATAATTAATTACCAACCGACCAATATAGCGGTATCCTTGTTAAGTCAAGTTTTAAATAGTTATATATTATAATTAAGGATATTAATCTAAATAACAGTAATAAAAGTTTTACCTTTCACCCTAGCAGAGAGAAGTTACCTCCTCATTGCTGAATAGTAAAAACTGAAAGAGTAAAAAAAGTAAATTACTATTACAAAAAGTAAATTAAATTAATTACAAAACTGAAATTAAAACAAACTAGATACAAACTCCTTATTTACATCAGAGATTTCAGAGAGGAAGGTACATCTGAAACTGAAATTTCGAGCTGAATTTATAGGCGTCAGTAGGTGTTTCGCATCGCGATGCACAGAGCGTCGGGACGTGTGTTGATCTTCGACAAGTGGCAGATTGGCTTCGCGAGATCGTGACACATGTCACGCTTTCGTCGGTGGCTGAATTATTAGTGTCGGCAGCATGTGATGGCGACACATGTCCCGGTGCATATTAGCATGATTTAGAGAGATGTTGACATGTGGCAGGCGTATTTTATTGTCGATGATGATTGTCGGCAGCATGTGATGGTGACATGTGGCACAGCGCATGTTATCATGATCGGCTGTGATGTTGACACGTGGCAGGCACAAGTTAGCAGTTTCGGCGCACATTAGCATCCGGCGCATTTTAGCAAAATCCTTCTGATTGGTCTACGTGTCCCGGCACACGTTAGCATAGCTGCGGCGCACGTTAGCAATCACGACGCAGGCTGCGCGTCGCGACGCGCCAAATGACCATTTTGTCTTTTTTTTGTCCTTTTTCATTGTTTTGGACCCGAATCACCTCCAGAGAGTCCTGAAAAATTATTTATCTACAAAATAACACAAAACACATCAAAATATTCACAAAGCTCAAGAAACAATACAAATATTAGTCAAATAAGTGGGAAATAGTGATTCATTTACCACTCATCACACCTCCAAACCTAACATTTTGCTAGTCCTCGAGCAAAACAACAACATAAAATAACATAAACATCTTTAAAATAAATTTAAACTAAGCCACTTACGTAGGGATCACAGTTGCATTTAGCGTATGCAACAAGCCTTTAAACCCCTAGGTGTCCCTAGTGGACGAGTTGTAGTCTCGTGAGGGCTTACAACAACGATACCAACAAACATTTTACAAAAGTAAAAAGATAGTAAAACTAATGCACACAAAAACAAAAAGACAAGAGAAAAGAGAATAAAGAAGTTAGTGACTACCCAAGTGAAACTTCTTATCCAAGTTCAGAGTTTTTTTTTTCTTTCTAAATTGCTGAATAAGTAAATTCTCCGATTATTTTACCATTCTCCATACACACAACCATAAAATATTAATCAACTTATTTTTCCCACAATAGTCACAAGTTTGTTGAAAAGAAGGTAATATTTTATCCTAAGTTATATCAGAATCCACACCTTTTTTAAGCAATAAAATATTTTTCTGATTTTTTATTTTTTTATTTATATACAAATCTTCCGTCTATGTAGCGAGCGTTGGGCCAGTGAATCCCAAACTAGTTGGCTTTAGGGCACTAGGTGTTAAGACACCCCTAGAGACTTAATTACTCAGACTTCAGATATATATATATATATATATATATATATATATATATATATATATTATATATATATATATATATATTTTGTAATATTTTTGATCCATGTAGTAAGCTTTGGCCAGTGGCTCCCAAACCAGTTAGTTTTTTGGCACTAGGTGTTGAAACACCCATACGGACTTAATAACTCGGATCTTAGACGTTTTTTTTTTTATCCCATCGCTTTTTATAGATGTTTCTTCCAATTAAACTAGAGCACTAAATATTACAAGCTTGTCAATTACAACTCATGTCCATAGTTACCATATATGTTTGATAATATCTGTCAACTGAGCATATGAAGATTCATTTTTATGGAGAATTCACAAATTAAATAATTCAAAATGAAATAAACAAAAATTTACTTGTTTCGAAATAGGTTGAGATACGTCTCAGGAGTGGAAACTCCTTACACAGGTATCTCACACCAATTTCACCCGATTAATCAAATTTAAAACACAAAAACACAATATTTTTTTTTTTGTAAAATTTTTCAATTTTTTTTATATATTTCGAAAATTTTGGACTAAAAATAAAAAGAACATATAAACAAGATACTAATCAAATATTCCCCACCCCAAACCTAAATGAGACATTGTCCCAAATGTCTAAAAAGTAGAAGATGAGATCAGAAGATAGTAACTGGTTAGCTGAAATTCTACATCTAAATGGGAAATTTAAAGGTTAAGATCCAGATTTATTCGACACTTCTTACCACGATCATCATCGGACCATTTTATCTTGGAAAGGATAAGGTCAATTTGTGGGTCATAGGTTAAGATTTGGTCAATTAAATCCTGGGCAGTTCGGCAGTGAAGAGGAGTTATTTTAAAGGTTTGACACGAACCCATTTCTCCAGACATCATTAAGAAATACACAAAGAAAAATCATAAAATCCATCTGCGTTGAAACAATCCAATTGGTTTTCTGGTGTATGTTCAAGTTCGCCCAAGATAAACACTATAAAAATCTCCTCTAACGTAACCAAACCACCTGAGAAAGCAATAAAAGCATCAGTACGATTAATCATTTCCACCAGTCGTTCAGAAATACATGGCACAATCAGTTCTTCTCCGTTTGATGATCCTGTAAGATCTGCCTCTGCCAAGGGTTTTTGGATGATTCCCAGAACTTGACTGCCTCTATCCTGTACGGCATTTGAAACGATTCCCATTAGTCCAAGACTGCCTTCGCTATATACTAGGTGCATATTATTCTCAGCTATGAATCGTCCCAATTCTGTGCTGCTGCTACATATTGTGGCTTAGTACCAACACTAGTACCGCAAAACACATAAATATTTTCAACTCATCTTCTTGAAGTGGCTTCCATTTTTATCTGGATGCCTTTTAAAGTGCAATGATGAGTTAAATTTATAATACCTGAAAAAGGGTGAGTAATAATAGCACTAATATCTTCCAAAGGAAGTTTAGTAACAAAACATTAAATCGTAGAATGTCAAAAAGGTCTGGATTCTGTCGGAGAAAAATAAAAGAAACAACAAAACAAATCACAATTATTAGGAAAAGACAAAGAGATATAATATTTACAATAATTTACGGCTTGATTGACGTCTATGCGTCAGGGACAAGCTTCCCATCCAATTTTCTTAAAAATTGGCAAACAGAGTCTTTTTGAGTCAGATTCCCGAGACTTAACTGTGGTCTTTCTTTTGGAATTGTGTATATAACACGCGAATTTTGTGATACAAATTTCCAATGGGATGCGTCTCAAGAGTCTTAGATATGTCATCCAAAGACTCCTTACTCAAGCCATCCCTAATGAAATTAATCTTATCTTCACGGTTATCAGACACCATTCCTAAAGAATGACAACGAGTATCACAAAACATTCGAGCACATTTATAATATACACCCATTCTTTTGGTTCTTCTTTTTTAGCATATGTGCTTCTTCCTAAACTAGGCAAATGTGAAATAAAGGAATCAGAGGACTCACCTGCCAATCGGACCCGTGCTTCAATAATCTAACGAATGTCATTAGGAATACTTTTGATCATCAGTAGTCTCATCCGTTTCAAGCGAGCTTGTAAACTTTCATCAGAGATTTTTGAGGGAGAGAAGGGAATTGCTTGTGAAGATTTGTGAGAACTTATTCCATCATGAAATGACTTTACCAGCAAAAAGTAAACACACCAAATTAAATCACACGAAATCACAATATATACACAAATTGTATAGGTTACTGATGAGCGGAAAATATATCAATATTTACCGCCCCTTTTACTTAATATTTTGTTTAGTTTCTCGGCTTTGATGAATGTTTTGATGTGTTTTAGTTATTTTGCAGATAAAATAATATTGGGACACAATGAATCATTTAGGACGAAATGTGGGTCAAATAAGGGCAAAAATTGGACTTGATATATTAATTTTGGAGATTGGAAATTTGAAAGGGCGTTTTATAACGAAGTGCAGTTTTGGAAATTCCAATTTTGCGCATCTGTCGTATTTTACGCATAACTGTTTACTCTAATATCGGATTGAGCTGATTCAAGTTCCAGATTAAAGAAGACTCAAAGATATAAACTTTGAAAGACAAAATAATTTCCAATTTTGAATATTTAATGCCCGAAATTGATGAACCATCAAGAAGTGTGTTTGTGTGTAATTATTAAAGTCATTTTCAATCATTTCAAGCAAAAAATAAATTAATAAATAAATAATAAAAATTATCAAATCATCACCAAAATGATAAGCATTAGTGGAGCAATTAATAATGGATTTGGTGGATGATTTGATGGAGACAATTTTGCCTTTAATACCAAGCCATTTTAATTGTAAATTCATACTTTCTTCTAAGGAATTCCTTAAGAATACTAAGAAGATTGTATCTTGTTTGTTTATTTACAGCTTTCAGTAATAATTTCCGCTTCGCACTTTCTTTTCTTTACTTTTCAGTTTTTACTTTCCGCAATTTACTTTTACGCACAGTACTTTTCTTTATTCAATTTTCAGTTTTTACTTTTCAGTAATGAGGAGGTAACTCCCCTTTGCTGGGGTAAAAGGTAAAACTTTTATTTCTAATATTTAGATTAATCTCCCTTAATTATAATATATAAACTAGTTAAAACCTGACTTAACGAGGATATCGCCTTATTGGTCGGTTGGTAATTATTTAAATTGGTTTTAACCTGACTAAACTGGATACCACCTGATTGGTCGGTTGGTAATTAATTATTAATTTGACTTAATCTGGATACCGCCTATATGGCTGGTTGGTATTTATCATGCAAAGTTAATATATTATATTAAGAGAGATATCTAAAATAGAAGTAATAAAAGTGGATCCTTTTACCTCATCATTTTCTTTTATTGTACTTTTACTTTATTTACTTTTCAGCATTTACTTTCAGTATTTACTTTTCAGCAATTTACTTTTCAGCAATTTACTTTTCAGCAATTTACTTTCAACAATTTACTTTCAACATTTACTTTTAAGCATTTACTTTTCAGCAATTTACTTTTCAGCAATTTACTTTTCAGTAATTTACTTTTCAGCAATTTATTTTCAGCATTTACTTTTCAGCATTTAATTTTAAGTATTTAATTTCAGCATTTACTTTCCGTCATTTACTTTTCAGCAATTTACTTTTCAGCATTTTACTTTATGTCTTTTATTTTATTTAAGTTTTTACTAGCCCTAGTTATGTGTCGTAACTAAGTTAGTTATCTGGGGTTGTGATGATTTCTAATATCACCGTTGTATAAGGGGTTATTTTATAGTTTGGGTAATTTAAAGGTTTACTTATTAAGTCTTAAGCTTAATGCTTCTTGTTGTCTGATCACCAATAAGATTGATGTGGTAAATCTAAAATAAACTTGACAAAGGAATTTCAGGTTTCATCAGCTTAGACTTAATAGCCCACGATCTTCCTTGAGGATAGATAACCCTTGAATAGATTTCCTTACAGGATAGACATATACATGTCGGGCGGGGGTAGCCATAATTGGAACTTAAACTTAATGAATCCAGATAATTTGGTTGACATAGACATATGGTTCTATTGGGTTAAATTGGGTATTTGCGTCTGACCATCGACAAAGGCTTTCGCGTAATTTAGTGTTCCAGGTTAGTAAACCGATTTATTACACAACCATGAAATAACCACTTCATCTTTTTAAAGATATTAGAAAGATTCACAACCCTAGATAGTTTCTTAATATTGAATTTTCTTAATCCTACTTTCGTGCAATTTTATTTACTTCTTTTTAAATTTAGAATCATCACCATTTCAAATCAATCAAACAACCTGTTAAATACTAGTAATCATTTGACCTCATAAAATTAATAGATTAGGTATTAAGTCATCGTGGGATTGATACTTTTTATACTACTTGAACGATACGTACGCTTGCGTTATACCCGTGTGTGTAAGCACCGATCAAGGTTTTGGCGCCATTACCGGGGACTTATTTATCTTTCACTATTAGTTTGGGGTTAGATACCTTTACTTGTATCTAATTTCTTTTTACTTATTATTTTTGTTTTCTTGTGTTTCAGTTTCTCAGAAACTACATGAGACGAACCAGAAGCTTTGAACTCCGACCGCTCGACCCAGAAATTGAAACAACCATCAGACAGTTGAGAATGGAAAGGCGTGAAGACCAATAAGCTTTAGTCAACAAGGAACCTGAACCTTTGAAAGTTGCACCACCAATACCCATTCGAGACAGAACCATTCCGGTGGTCGACGACTTCATTTCATGTATTGTACTTCCTCCTTTACCAGCAAATGCATGTGACATCAAAACATCCATCCAGATGATTCAATAGTCAATACAGTTTGGGGGAAATGCAACTGAAGATCTTAATGCCCACATCAGCAACTTCCTGGAAGTTTGCGGTACTTTTAATTACAACCAACACCTGAAGAAGCAATGAGACTGCAGGTTTTTCCATATTCCCTGAAAGACAGAGCTAAAGCTTGGCTACATTCGTTACCAGCATGTTCCATCACAACTTGGAACACTCTAGCCACCAAATTCCTTGCAAAGTACTTTCCATTCAAAGATTTACTCCGAAAATGTCATCACCATGATATTGCAAAATGACTACAAGTCAAAACCTTCTACAATGGACTTTCTGGAATAATGAGAACCACAATTGATGCTGCTGCTGGAGGAGCTTTGATGGCAAAAGGAGAGGATCAGGCCTGTGACTTAATTGAAGAAATGGCCAACAACGATTCTTTATGGCAAAAAGAACAGAGCATGATCCAAAAAATTGCAGGAATTTATGAAGTTGGAGCCAACACAACACTGAATTCCAAGCTGGATGTGATTTGCAAAAATCTGGAAACTCTTAACAAGAAAGTTAATGGTGGATCCACAAGTTCACCATATGGAGGAGCACCAGAACCAAACCAACTTGAAGAGACGGTGAATTATGTCAACATTTTTAACAGACAGGTGAACAATCCATATTCCAACTCCTATAACCCAGGATGGAGGAATCATCCTAATTTTTCATGGAGCAACAATTCAGGACAAAAGAACAATCCACCATCTGGATTCCAACAGCAGAACTATCCACCACCAGGATTTCTACGGTCCCGAGGATCGATTTAAGCGATGAAACAAAGTGCGAATACAACAAGGAAGTTGCAGAATACTTACAATGATCGATTGAGCGATGCGACGAAGAACAAAAACTTTTTCTGCCCTTTGAACTCTATGAAGCTCACGACATTTACTAGTTTTGAGCTCCTCCATTTTCGGTCACCACCTCCAAGTGTGCTCCAAGCTCCAAGCTTCATTAGGTGATTCCAAGCTCACAAGTGCGGTTCCCTATCACCTTAGGATGACTCTTTTGTGTGCTAGCACTCTTTATTTTACAATAAAATCATCACTTTGCTTCTCCTTAGCTCTCGGCAGTAGCAGAAAAATAGAAGAAGAAAAGAGGTCCAAGACCGTGAGAGAGAAGAGGGAAAAGGCTCAAAACCGTGTAGGGGAGAGAGAAGAGTGGTAGTTGTAAATGTGTTGTGTGTTTTGTATATCTACTACTACCAAAAATAAAAGTCAAAAGTCAATACCATTAATAAAATAATTGTATATGTCTTCAATCAAACTTGAGTGTCTAACACTCTTCCATCATTTTTATCAACTTCCATCACTATTCATTCAGTCAAGTGACAAGATGTCACATCAATCAACTGACAAGTGATTTGACGCTTGATGTGACTTACGGGCCGCACTTGAATTTGAAATTTGAGTGCGCTCGTAAACACTTCCCGGCTCGGGTTCGCTAATTCCAAATTAACGAATTTTCCATTGTGACGTAATTAAGTAATTATGCCTAGCAAAATTACTATTCACGTCGCTAACGAATTAATTCTAAATTAACTCGTACGCCCGAATTAAAATCCAATTTTAATTCCGCGTCGAAATCCAATTTCGTATAATATATCAAATATATTATTTTATCGATTTATTCCAAATTAATCGTTATCTCTCTTTTAATAATATTTTATCCCAGATAAAATATCTCTGTAATTAATCCCATATTAATTTTCTCTCTCATCTAATTAATCTCAGATTAATGAAGTGCGAGTCATACGTCATCGGTGAATCTTTGGGAAGCGACCCATGAGATCCCCGAATATGTTGGCAGTAAATTCGGTCGTCGGACTATCCGAACACGTACGTACCTAGAACTATATTTTTACCGATTTACAATACAAGGTTAGCTTCTAGCAAAGCGCCATGCCTACCCAATTCTCCAGAAATATCCTTACAGGAATAAGTGATCTATATCAGGCGTAGTATACGTAGTATTGCGTATTATGATCCAGTATCGGATGTCACGTGTTAGGCCTGGGGCTGGAATTGTGTATGCCCCGTACGAAGCACACATCGGATCTCCGGTAACTAGTCTCTATAATCGGATAAACATGACCTAGTCATTTTATTCTGATGACTGCAGTACTTAAGATAACCAGTTCCGTATCCTACGTGACCATCATCTCAACTATGACTGGAGTGATACTTCCGTCTTGACATCACACCCAACACACTACGATTCTCAATATACCCAGTAGAGGCGTACACAGAACCTATTAAAGCCCTGGATGACCAAAACCAAAGTATATTGATTGTCGTAAGTATTAGCGGTGCAAGTCTCAGGTTAAGACCAAATACACCTACCCTGATTCGGACTTCCAAAGACACATAGTCATACTACCAATGGAATTCCGATGGGTCTATCCAGAGCGAAGCTATTTCCGTACCATCGGTAAAGACACCCTCCTATTACACTTGCATGAGTATCATATACCCAAATATATGAGAACTATGACGTTATGCCCTCACAACGCGCACAAGTATAATACTAGTCTTTTACGCATTATCGATGTCCAATCTCGATAATACTCTGACTAGGGATATTTAATGATTAAACCTTTGTGTATTGATACTGTCTCATATCATCTCAATCCAGGAACTAATCATATGTACCTTCTATCATTTATACATCTTGGTGATCTAATCACAAATGATAAAGAGCAATTTCCTTTGTCACATAGTTAATTTGTACAACAACACAATGATCTATACAAATAGTGACACTATGGGTCATAACTGTCCAACAATCTCCCACTTGGCCTATAGCGAGTCACTCGAGTGTCCTACACCCGAACTCTGTATGGTTCGCTCAAACTTCTGCTGAGGAAAGGCTTTTATTAGCGGATTTGCATGATTATCATCTGATGCGATTTATACGATCATCACATCGCCACGATGTATGATCTGAACGAATCAGATGAATTGTCGAAGTATATATCTGGATCATTGATGAGACCATTAATTCTTTAGCCTGCGTTGTAGCCTAGCTCAGCTGCTAACAGAACTATATCTAATCTAATTAGATTTATTATTGACCCAAAGCTTCTATTGCTGCCTGCCTCAGGCAGTAATACCACTTTTGTTTATTCGGTAACAGTATCTTGCTTGGAAGATTTCCAGCTCACTGTTCCGTTATTCAAACTGTATAGTACCGTTTATTGCGACTTATAGTCGTTATTATCGGTTAGGAAACTTGCAGCAGTGAACCTAGTCACTTCAAGTTCTCCATCTCAATATTTTAAGACAGCATTCTTAGTTCTCTAAGATACTCAAGGATGTTCTTAACTTCAATCCAGTGACTATCACTTGGATTGGCCTGATTGTGACTCCATATGCTCAAAGTGTATGAGACACCAGGTCCGTACATTATTTCAATGTACGAGTTCTCGGAGTGTAACAACTTTAAATCCATCCCAGTAGATCTTTATTCCTAGAATAAATGTTGTTTTCTCCCAAGAATTCTACGGAGAATTATTCATGAAAGCCGAGCTTTCATCGATTGTTATTTAGGAAATATCATTTCCAAGAAATGACATGTCATCATTATTTATAGGACATTCATTGTCAGTGCACTCACACTAACCTCCTTATATACATAAGAATAATTTCCGTTTTGAATTAAATCATATACCGGTTATGATTACATCAAAACGATAATTCCAAGAACGCAATGCTTGCTTCAATCCATTCATGGATCGAATAACCTGCAAACCTTGTTTGCTAGTTTTGGTACGACAAAATCGTTAGGATGTTGTAAACATCCTCCAAAGGTTTCCTTTTCAGGAAGCAATTTTGACGTTCAGCTGCCATATTTCATAATGAAACATGTAGCATCAGCAAGCATTATCCAAATGGATTTACCGTGGCAACAGGTAAAAGGTTTCGTCGTAATCGACACACATGTTGATAACGATACCTTTCTGCTACAAGCCTAGCTTAGTACGTTGGTATGTTGCCTTCCATGTATGTCTTACTTGAAGACATAAGTAGTACCAATAGGCACAATGCCTTGCGGTACATCAATAGTATCCAAACTTGGTTGATATACATGGAATCCTTTTGGATATTATGACACCTTGCCATAATAGGGAGTTGATACCTTGTATCACTTCCTCATACGTAGTCAGTTGGTATTCCTCAATAAGATTGACATATTTATGAGGTGAGATCAGAAACCCATACTCCAGGTTATTCTGACTCTCTCCGACTTACGCGGTTCTTGTGTATTCGAAGATTACTGGCATAGTTTCATCCTTGATGAACTATTTTGTGTTCCATTAAGATTCGGTGCTTAGAATATCATTACTTTGATTTTCATCGAGTTTTACCATCCTCCCACTTACCACTGCATATAGGTATTCCTCTTAGGAAAACCGCATGGTGAGCAACAATTAAATTGTTCTCTTGTGAGTTGTATAAGTACTATACTTTGGTTTCCCTAGGATAACCAATAATTAGGCACTTATCCGATTTGGGTTTTAGTTTGGTATCATCCAAACATAAATCTAGCATCCCAAATATTTAGGAATGAGAAAACCCGATTTCTTTCCTGTTCATATCTAATATGAATTCTGTCTAACAGATTTTTATGGAACCTTATTCAAAATAAGTTCTGCACTGTTAATGCGTATCTGTTGAAGGAAATGATAGCTCAGAGCGACTCATGATTAACCTTATCATGTCCAACAAAATTTGGTTTCTCTGTTCGGACACATGGTCAAATTGACGTGTTCCGGGAAGAGTCCTCATTGAAAGAATACTATACTCTTTCAAGTATTTGAGAAACTTATTGCTTAAGTATTTTCATCATGTCTAACCATGATGGTTTTATACTTTAGCCGATCTGTTTGTCTATTTCGTGTCGAAACTATAAAAGTTTCCGATTTTTGTTTCAAAAGAGACACATAACCATAACGCGATGCCACATCCGTAAAGGTCACGAAACATTCATATCCACCTCTAGCCTAGCTAGATATGGGCCAACTTACGTCACTATGAATGAGGGCTAACAGATCGGTGGCATTTACATTTTTACCAAGTAAAAGTGTTTTAGGCACTTTGCCTAATAAACTAGATTCGTAGACTTTATTTGAATAAGATCAAATCAGTCCTAGTACCCACTCTTCGAAAGTGTGGATATAGGAGTCTTGTTTAATTGTGTCCCAGACAAAAATGCCACAATTAAGTTTCAACTGATTAATTCAGTTTGAGCTATTTGTTTGTCATGTTATATGTTTGAGATTCTTTTATATTCAAAATATAAATTATGTTACTCACATCTAATGTGGTATATCTCATATCATCTTTATAAAATAAAACACTTTAGTGTTCTAGAATATAAAGGTACATCCGCAACGGATTATACACTGATATAGAGATAATGTTTCTAGTCAAACTAGTTACATTATAACAGTTTCCTAATTTAAGTACACACACGAAGGGTAGTTCCTAAAATTAGGTATCTACGGTTAAAACAGCGACTTTCGTCCCGTTTCCAATACGCAGATCGATCTCAACTGAAGTCAATATCCTGCTTATAGCAGATTCTGCACACCAGTACATTTTTATGTACCACACTAAGTATTTAAAATCCAATTTTAATACTAGTAGTGAACATATTTATGACAAACATATTTGAAGTCAGAGCCATGCCCCGTCCTCAATTCCTTCATGTCTGCCTTGTTCATACGGCAGTCACGCTTCCGCGATCCCGTTTGCCACAATTTAGGCAGATATTTTGGGATACGTCATTTGTCTTCCTTGAAGACTATAATGATTTTTCCTTTGCCTATTTTTCACATCTTAGAAGCGTTCGGCCTAGCCTTGGCCTTCTGAAATGTCGAAGTAAAGTGCGCCTTGCGCTTCTTGCCTTATTGGAAACTTTGGCTTTGACTCATTGAGTATAGCCATTAACTCTCCAAGAGTATGAATTCCAATTTAGTACTTCTAAGATCTAAGAATAGATCTATGAAGATCCTTCAATTTCATTATCATACTTTAAGGATCTAATCCTTAGTTCTGATTAAGAAATTAAGGAGTCTATTTGGTAAGTTTAATGGATTAAGCATTAAAGTTATCATCACATAAATCTTCCAAAGATTATGTTCTACTATTTGCTTAACTCCGGGCTTAGGCCTAAGATGTTATTTTATCAAATAAAGTAACTTCTTAGTTTTTTCAGGACCATCCTGAAGTTTTATTCCCAATTTGAAAATTAAAGTCGTTTAAATACATTTTCACCCAGGATTATGTTTTAAACACTAATCTTTCAATTTTATCTTGATTGACATAGTCCAACTATTTAATCAACGATTTTAGGTACTATTTATTATAATGATTACTATAGTCCAACTATATAATCAACTATAATTAATAGGTTAAATTCAATTATATCGATTACTATAATCCAATTATTAAATCAATTATAATTAATTGTTAATTCAAATATATTGATTACTATAATCCAATTATATAATCAACTATAAATGAAATAGTTTGAATACAGTCCAACTGTTTTATAAAACAACATTAAATATTAGTCCAACTAATATATTAAATTATTATGACGAAACATTGTGATATGAGCGCGTATGGCAAGTAAATAAACGAATATTGCAAATTTAATACTTGCCTCCCACTATTTTTCGGCGAGCCTAACCCTCTGTCGAGTACTCGGGAAACCTTGTTCCTAGTGGGCTAGGATCCCATTAAATAACACACAATCTTGACTTTGGCCAACAAATTGTATGATAATTAACTAGGTAGATCTCTAAGATCAATTGGATCCCATCCAATTCCTAGATCCAGTAGGCGGACATCCAAATCCGAAACATATATCTTATATATGCCAATATATCCAATATATTGCCTAACCTTTTTCCTCTGAATCAACTAAGCCTTGGCTTTGGCACAAAAACTTTGTGATCCCAGTTAAGCGTGATTCATTGAATTTGGAAAGCTTCGTAATCAATGTCGATAGACAAGAAGCGATCTTGACTTTGGCCAAAAAATCACAACTTGAACAAGACACCAATATGGAACAAAGCTCTCATGATTCAAACACATCCGCGACGGAAAAAGGCATTGACTTTGGCCAACAAACCAATGCCAGTCTTGGATCTTGAGTAAGAATCACTCAATGGAAGGAAAAACGCTTAATATTTTGTGAGGGTTTTTCGTGTGCAAATTGGCAACCAATTTATTATCTTTGTTAAGGTCTCATCATCATACACACTTAAACATGCATTCTAAACACATAATAAGGCGCATAAATAAAATAATAATGATATGCGGATGGATACTTTACACATTGTTCCTAGAACAAATCTCTCCATTTCCTCTCTCCCGCTAGCACAAGTATTACTTCTAACTGTTACATAACACTTCTAAAGAAACCTCATTTACATTGAGGGGAATAGGTGAGAAGAGAAATACAAAGAGTAAGGAGGTAATAGGCTGGACACGCAGGTCCAATTAATAAATTCTAAATTTATACAACAATTTCCAAAATTGCCCGACCCATCTAATATCCATCCGATATACATTATTCATGCATCGCAACCATGTATTCACACAAGCATGTTATCAATCAATCTAATCCAATTAATTAATCTGATAATTAATGACCACCCAATGTTCAAACAACAATTTGATTTTGCGTGAGTCCAACTCATTTTTACGAATAAGTACTCAAAGTACGAATTCTCGAATTAAATTAAACTACAACATTAAATCCAATTTAATTTGTATTTAATACTAATTCATTTATTTAATTCCAAATTAAATATTACACTTTATTAACGAACCTTTACGACTTAAATTCTAAATCTAACATTACGGGTCTCAAATCCCGATTAACATCCAATGTTAATTTAATTAAAGTCCAATGAGCTTTTAATTAATTTCATTAAGGCGTGGGCTTCGGCAACCAAAGCACAATCAAGGAATAATACCATAAGCCTAGAAATCAATTTAGGCCCAATTAAATATTAAAGGTCCATTAAGTCATAATTGGACTTTATGGAAATGGTTTTGGGCTCAATTGGATCCAACCAATTTGCCTAAACCAATTTTGGTACAACCAAGCCCATTAAGCCCAATAACAACTTTTCAAGCCCAATTTCAAAAATTAAGCCCACATAATTAAATTCCAAAATTCCAATTTCACAATTTAATTACTCAAAGTGTAATGCCATAATCAATTACCCAAATTAACATTTCCAAAACTTCAATTAGCCTAATTAATTATGCTAATCAACATTAAAACATGCCCAACACATTTTAATCAAAAATCCAACCCATTTCCCATGATTAAAGTCACGGCAATGAGGGGAATTTTGTCCAATTTCAAATTCAATCCAATTAATTTTCAAATCAACAATTCCCAATTGATTTCAAGTCATCCAATGAATCAAAAATAAAAAATTCACCATGACCTTTAGGGTTCATCATTCTCGGCCAAGCCTCAAATATTGGGGAAAATTTCCAATTCAAAATTCATCGAATTGACAATGCATAACACACCATGTTATCAATATTTAAGCATACTCAAACATCCATTTCACTCAGATATGCTCAAATCATTTACCCAATTTTAACGCTAAATTCAAATTTCATGCTCAAACCGCTCTGATTCCAATGTTAGAGTTCTACGTCCCGATGATCGATTTAAGTGATGAAACAAAGTGCGAATACAACAAGGAAGTTGCAAAATACTTACAATGATCGTTGAGCGATGCAACGAAGAACAAAAACTTTTTCTGCCCTTTGAACTCCATGAAGCTCACGGCATTTATTGGTTTTGAGCTCCTCCATTTTCGGTCACCACCTCCAAGTGTGCTCCAAGCTCCAAGCTTCATTTGGTGATTCCAAGCTCACAAGTGCGGTTCCCTATCACCTTAGGGTGACTCTTTTGTGTGCTAGCACTCTTGATTTTGCAACAAAATCATCACTTTGCTTCTCCTTAGCTCTCGGCAGTAGCAGAAAAATAGAAGAAGAAAAGAGGTCCAAGACCGTGAGAGAGAAGAGGGAAAAGGCTTCAAACCGTGTAAGGGAGAGAGAATAAAGGTAGTTGTAAATGTGTTGTGTGTTTTGTATATCTAATACCAAAAATAAAAGTCAAATACCAATTAATAAAATAATTATATATGACTTGCGGGCCGCACTTGAATTCGAAATACGAGTGCGCTCTCAAACACTCCCGGGCTCAGGTTCGCTAATTCCAAATTAACGAATTTTCTATTGCGACACAATTAAGTAATTATACCTAGCAAAATTACTATTAACGTCGCTAACGAATTAATTCTAAATTAACTCGTTCGCCCGAATTAAAATCCAATTTTAATTCCGTGTCGAAATCCAATTTCGTATAATATATCGAATATATTATTTTATCGATTAATTCCAAATTAATCGTTATCTCTCTTTTAATAATATTTTATCCCAGATAAAATATCTCCGTAATTAATCCCAGATTAATTTTCTCTCTCATCTAATTAATCCCAGATTAATAAAGTGCGAGTCATACGTCATCGGTGAATCTTCGGGAAGCGACCCATGAGATCCCCAGATATATTGGCAGTAAATTCGGTTGTCGGACTATCCAAACACGTACGTACCTAGTACTATGTTTTTACCGATTTACAAGACAAGGTTGGCTTCTAGCAAATCGTCATGCCTACCCAATTCTCCAGAAATATCCTTACAGGAATAAGTGATCTATATCAGTCGTAGTATACGTAGTATTGCGTATTACGATCCAGTATCGGATGTCACATGCTAGGCCTGGGGCTGGAATTGTGTCTGCCCCGTACGAAGCACATATTGGATCTCTAGTAACTAGTCTCTATAATCAAATAAACATGACCTAGTCATTTTATCCCGATGACTGCAGTACTTAAGAGAACCAGTTCCGTATCCTACGTGACCATCATCTCCACTATGACTGGAGTGATACTTCCATCTTAACATCACACCCAACACACTACGATTCTCAATATACCCAGCAAAAGCGTACACAGAACCTATTAAAGCCCTGGACGACCAAAACCAAAGTATATTGATTGTCACAAGTATTAGCGGTGCAAGTCTCAGGTTAAGACCAAATACACCTACCCTGATTCGGACTTCCATAGAATCATAGTCATACTACCAATGGAATTCCGAGGGGTCTATCCAGAGCGAAGCTATTTCCATACAATCGATAAACACAACCTCATATTACACTTGCATGAGTATCATATACCCAAATATATGAGAACTATGTTGTTATGCCCTCACAACGCGCACAAGTGTAATACTAGTCTTTTACGCATTATCGATATCCAATCTTGATAATACTCTGACTAGGGATATTTAATGATTAAACCTTCGTGGATTGATACTGTCTCATATCATGTCAATCCAGGAACTAATCATATGGACCTTATATCATTTATACATCTTGGTGATCTTATCACAAATGATAAAAGAACAATTTCCTTTGTCACATAGTTAATTTGTACAACAACACAATGATCTGTACAAATAGTGACGCTATGGGTCATAACTAACCAACAGCCTGGGACTGCCAAAGAAAAATCGAATCAAACCTTCGATTGAAGAACCACCACAGTTGGAGCTGAAGTTACTTCTGAGCCATCTCAGGTATACATTTCTTGGAAACTCTTCTGAATTACCTGTTATTATTTCTTCTTCACTGACATTGGAGCAGGAAGAAAAGTTGATGAGAGTATTACGAGAGCACAAAAGAGCCAATGGCTGGACTATAGCAGATATTCGAGGCATTAGTCCATCATTTTGCATGCACAAGATCTTGATGAATGATGAGTACAAACCCACAGTGGAGCATCAACAGAGACTCAATCCAATCATGAAGGAGGTCGTAAAGAAAGAAATCATCAAATGGTTGGATGCTGGCATCATTTACCCTATCTCAGATAGTACTTGGGTGAGTCCTATGCAGTGTGTGCCGAAAAAAGGAGGAATTATTGTTGTCACCAATGAAAAGAACGAGCTAATCCCAACCAGAACGGTGACTGGATAGAGAATATGCATGGACTACTGAAATTTGAACAAAGCAACACGGAAGGACTATTTTCCGATGCCATTTATTGATCTAATGCTGGAAAAACTGGCGAGACATGAGTTCTATTGTTTTCTAGACGGATATCAGGGTATAATCAGATTGCCATCGCACCAGAAGATCATGAGAAAACTACATTTACATGTCTTTATGGTACTTTTACTTTCCGTAGGATGCCATTTGGATTATGTAATACTCCTGTCACATTTTAGCGTTGCGTGATGGCCATATTCTCAGACATGTTGGAGCAACGTATGGAGGTTTTTATGGATGACTTTTATATGTTTGGAGATTCTTTTGACCACTGCTTGCAAAATCTGGATATGTATTACAAAGATGCGAAGATACCAACCTGGTACTTAATTGGGAGAAATGCCACTTCATGGTGCATGAAGGCATTGTTCTTGGACACCGGATCTCACAAAAGGGAATCGAGGTAGACAAAGCAAAGATTGAAAAAATTGAAAAACTACCTCCACCGACATCAGTAAAAGGGATTCAGAGTTTTCTTGGACATGCAGGTTTTTACAGGAGATTTATCAAAGACTTTTCCAATATTGCTAAACCTCTGTACAATCTTCTGGAGAAGGATGTGCCTTTCAACTTCACCAAAGAATGCCAGAAAGCTTTTGAGATCTTAAAACAAAAGCTTATTTATGCCCCCATCATTGTAGCACCAGACTGAACCCTTCCATTTGAAGTGATGTGTGATGCTAGTGATTTTACTGTAGGTGCAGTTTTGGGACAACGCAAAGCAAAGATTTTCCACACCATCTACTACTCCAGCATAACTTTGAATGAAGCTCAACTCAACTACACAACCATTGAAAAGGAGTTGCTCACAGTTGTGTATGATTTTGACAAATTCCGCTCCTATGTGCTGGGTCCCAAAGTGGTGGTCTGCACAGATCATTCAGCAATCAAATATCCGATCACGAAGAAAGATGCCAAACCCAGATTGATCCGTTGGATACTTCTTCTGCAAGAATTTGACATGGAGATCAGAGACATGAAAGGGACAGAAAACCAAGTGGCAGATCATCTATCGAGGCTCGAGAATGGAGAAACAGCTGGCAAAGAACTGTCAATCAAAGAAAATTTTCCAGATGAACATGTTGGAAAATTATGACCCATAGCGTCACTATTGGTATAGATCATGGTGTTGTTGTACAAATTAACTATGTGACAAAGGAGATTGCTCTCTTATCATTTGTGATTAGATCACCAAGATGTATAAATGATAGGAGGTCCTTATGATTAGTTCCTGGATTGAGATGATATGAGACAGTATCAGTCCACGAAGGATTAATCATTAAATATCCCGAGTCAGAGTATTATCGAGATTGGACATCGATAATGCATAAAAGACTAGTATTACGCTTGTGCGCGTTGTGAGGGCATAACGGCATAGTTCTCATATATTTGGGTATAGGATACTCATGCAAGTGTAATAGGAGGTTGTGTTTTACCGGTGGTACGGAAAATAGCTTCGCTCTGGATAGACCCCCTCAGAATTCCATTGGTAGTATGACTATGTGTTTATGGAAGTCCGAAATCAGGGTAGGTGTATTTGGTCTTAACCTGAGACTTGCACCGTTAATACTTGCGACAATCAATAAACTTTGGTTTTGGTCGTCCAGGGCTTTAACAGGTTCTGTTTACGCCTCTTATGGGTACATTGAGAATCGTAGTGTGTTGGGTGTGATGTCGAGACAAAAGTATCACTCTAGTCATAATGGAGATGATGGTCACGTAGGATACGGAACTTGTTCTCGTATATGTTGCAGATATCGGGATATTATGACAAGGTCATGTATATCTGATTATAGAGACTAGTTACCAGAGATCTGATATGTGCTTCGTACGGGGCATACACAATTCCAGCCCCAGGCCTAGCACATGACATCCGATAATGGATCGAAATATGCATTACTACGTATACTACGCCTGATACAGATCACATATTCCTGTAAGGATATTTCTGGAGAATTGGGTAGGCATGGCGCTTTGCTAGAAGCCAACCTTGTCTTGTAAATCGGTACAAACGTAGTACTAGGTACTTACGTGTTCGGATAGTCCGACGATTATATTTGCTGCCAACATATCCGGGGATCTCATGGGTCGCTTCCTGAAGATTCACCGATGACGTATGACTCGCACTTTAATTAATCTGGGATTAAATAGATGAGAGAGAAAATTAATCTGGGATTAATTACAGAGATATTTTATCTGGGATAAAATATCAATAAAGAGAGAGAACGATTAATTTTGGAATTAATCGATAAAATAATATATTCGATATATTATACAAAATTGGATTTCGACGCGGAATTAAAATTAGATTTTAATTCGGGCAAACGAGTTAATTTAGAATTAATTTGTTAGCGATGTGAATAGTGATTTCGCTAGGCATAATCATTTGAGCATGATTTAATTAAATTTTTTGATTGAATATGTTTAAATGATGTTTAATTGAAGATTGATTGGATCAATTTCAAGAAAAATGGTTTGGAACAATTTTCCCTAATTTTTTTAGGCTTGGCCGAATTGATGAAGAACCCTTAATGTCTTGGTTTTTTGATTTTGATTCATTGGATGACTTGGAATCAATTGGGAATGATGATTGATGTTGAATTGGATTCAATTGGATTGGATTTAAAATTGGACATTAAAAACCCCTAAAAACCGAGAGCTTTATTTCATGTTTGGGTTTGATTTTTGATCAAAATGTGTTGGACACTAATTGATGTAATTGAGCATGATTAGTTGTGTAAATTGATGATTTGGAAATGTTGATTTATGTAATTAATTATGTTATACACTTTAGGTTAATTAAATTGTGAAATTGGATTTTTGTAATTTAATTAATTGGGCCTATTTTGGAAATTGGGCTTGTAATGTTGTAAATGGGCTTATTGGGCTTGGTTGTACCAAGTTAGGTTTAGGCTAAATTGGTTGGATCCAATTGGGCCAAAAACCGCTTCCATAAAGCCCAAATGCGACTAATGGACCTTAATATATTTAATTGGGCCTAAATTGATTTCTAGGCTTATGGGGTTACTCATTGATTGGGCTTTGGTTATTGGGTTTGACCCAAGTTGACCAAAATTCCACACCTTAAGAAATTAATTGAGAGCCCATTGGACTTTAATTAAATTAAAGTTGGGCGTTAATCGGGCTTTGAGACCCGTAACGATTAAATTTGGAATTTAAGTCGTAAAGGTTCATTAATAAAGTGTAGTATTTAATTTGGAATTAAATAGCGAATTAGTATTAAATACATATTAAATTAGATTTAATTTTGTAGTTTAATTTAATTCAAGAATTCGTACTTTGAGTACTTATTCATAAAGCGAGTTTGACTCGCGCAAAATCAAATCGTTGTTTGAACATTGGTTGGTCATTAATTATCAGATTAATTAATTGGATTAGATTGATTGATAACATGCTTGTGTGAATACATGGTTGTGATGCATGAATAATGTATATCGGATGGATATTAGATGGGTGGGGCAATTTTGGAAATTGTTGTAATAAATTTAGAATTTATTAATTGGACCTGCGTGTCCAGCCTATTACCTCATTTCTCATTGTACTTCTCTTCTCACATATTCCCCTCAATGTAAATGAGGTTTCTTTAGAAGTGTTATGTAACGGGTAGAAGCAATACTTGTGCTAGCGGGAGAGAGGAAATGGAGAGATTTGATCTAGGATCAATGTGTTAAGTATCCATCCGCATATCATTATTATTTATTTATATGTGCTTTATATATGTGTTTAGAATGCATGTTTAAGGGTGTATGATGATGAGACCTTAAGAAATATAATAAATTGGTTTCCAATTTGCACGCGAAAAACCCTCACAAAATATTAAGCGTTTTTCCTTCCATTGAGTGATTCTTACTCAAGATCCAAGACTGACATTGGTTTGTTGGCCAAAGTCAAGGCCTTTGTCCGTCAAGGATGTGTTTGAATCATGAGAGCTTTGTTTCATATTGGTGTCTTGTCCAAGTTGTGGTTTGTTGGCCAAAGTCAAGATCACTTCTTGTCCATCAACATTGATTACGAAGCTTTCCAAGGTCAATGGGTCACGCTTAACAGGGATCACTAAGTTTGTTGTGCCAAAGCCAATGCTTAGTTGATTCAGAGGAAAAATGTTAGGCAATATATTGGATATTGGCATATATAAAATATATGTTTCGGACTTGGATGTCCCCCCTACTGGATCTAGGAATTGGATGGGATCCAATTGATCTTAGAGATCTACCTAGTTAATTATCATACAATTTGTTGGCCAAAGTCAAGATTGTGTGACATTTAACGGGATCCTAGCCCACTAGGAAACACGGTTTCCCGAGCACTCGACAGAGGGTTAGAGGCTCGCTGAAAAATAGTGGGAGACAAGAATTAAATTTGCAATATTCGTTTAATTACTTGTCATACGCGCTCAAACACATCATTCGTCAAATAAATTAAATGTTAGTTGGATTAATATTTAAACGTTGTTTTAAAACAGTTGGACTGTATTCAAACTATTCATTTATAGTTGATTATATAATTAGATTATAATAATCAATATATTTGAATTAACAAATTAAATTATAATTGATTAAATAGTTGGACTATAATAATCATTATAATAAATAGTACCTAAATCATTGATTAAATAGTTGGACAATTAGATCAAGATAAATTGAAAGATTGGCATTTAAAACATAATCCTGGGGAAAATGTATTTAAATGGTTTAATTTTCAAAATTGGGAATAATTTCAGGATGGTCCTGGAAACTAATAAGTTACTTTATTTGATAAAATAACATATTAGGCCTAAGCCCAGAGTTAAGCAAATAGTAGAGCATAATCTTTGGAAGATTTATATGATGATAGCTTTAGTGCTTAATCCATTAAGCTTGCCAATTAGACTCCTTAATTTCTTAATCAGAACTAAGGATTAGATCCTTAAAGTATGATAATAAAATTGAAGAATCTTCATAAATCTATACTTAGATTTTAGAAGTACTAAAATTGCAATACAAAACTCTTGGAGAGTTAACGGCTATACTCAATGAGTCAAAGCCAAAGTTTGCAATAAGGCAAGAAGCGCGATGCGCACCTTACTTCAACATCCCAGAAGACCAAGGCTAGGCCGAAGGCTTCTGGAATGTGGAAAAGGGCAAAGGCAAAGTCATTATAATCTTCTAGGAAGACAAATGGCATATCCTAAAATGTCTGCCTAAATTATGGCAAACATGGTCGCGGAAGCGTGACTGCCGTTTGGACAAAGCAGACATGAAGGAATTGAAGACGGGCAAGGCTCTGACTTTAAATATGTTTGTCATAAATATATATTCACTACTAGTATTAAAATTGGATTTTAAATACTTATAGTGGTAAATAAATATATATTGATGTGAAGAATCTGCTATGAGCAGGATAGTGACTTCAGTTGAGATAAACCTGCGAGTTGGAAACGGGATGTAAGTCGCTGTTTTAACCGTAGATACCTAAGTTTAGGAACTACCCTTCGGGTGTGTACTTAAATTAGGAAACTGTTACAATGTAACTAGTTTGACTAGAAACATTATCTCTATATCAGGGTTTAACCCGTTGCGGGTATACCTTTATATTCTAGAACACTAAAGTGTTTTATTATATAAAGATGATATTGAGATAAACACATTAGATGTGAATAAAAGTATTTATATTTTGAATATAAATAAATCGCAAACATATAACATGACAAACAAATAGCTCAAACTGAGTAAATCAGTTGAAACTTAATTGTGGCATTGTTGTCTGGGACACAATTAAACAAGACTCGTATATCCACACTTTTGAAGAGTGGATACTAGGAAAAAATTTGATTCCATTCAAATAAAGTCTACGAATCTAGTTTATTGGGCAAAGTGCCTAAAACACTTCTTACTCGGTAAAAGTGCCAGTGCCACCAATCTGCTAGCCCTAGTTCATAGTGAAGCAAGTGGGCCCATGTCTAGCTAGGCTAGAGGTGGATATGAATATTTCGTGACCTTTACGGATGTGGCATCGCGTTATGGTTATGTGTTTCTTTTGAAACACGAATCAGAAACTTTTACAGTTTCGACACGAAATAGACAAACAGATCGACTAAAGTATTAAATCATCACGGTTAGACCATGATAAAATACTTAAGCAATAAGTTTCTTATATACTTGAAAGAGTATAGTATTCTTTCAATGAGGACTCCTCCCGGAACACTTCATTTTGACGGTATGTCCGGACCGAGTAACCGAATTTTGTTAGACATGATAAGGTTAATCATGAGTCGCTCTGAGCTACCATTTCCTTCAACGGATACGCAAAAATAGTGAAAAACTTATTTTAAATAAGGTTCCAAAATCTGTTTGACAGACATCATATTAGATATGAACAGGAAAGAAATCGGGTTTCTCATTCCTAATGATTTGGGATGCTAGGCATAAGTTTGGATGATACCAAACTAAAAACCCAAATCGGATAAGTGCCAATTGTAGGTTATCATAGGGAAGCCAAAGTATAGTACTTATACATCTCACATGAGAATAATTTTATTGTTGCTCACCATGCGGTTTTCCTAAGAGGAATACCTATATGCAGTGGTAAGTGAGAGGATAGTAAAACTCGATGAAAATTGGAGTAATACTATTCAAGGCACCGATTCCTAATGGAACACAAATAGTTCATCAAGGATGAAACTATACCAGTAATCTTCGAATACACAAGAACCACGTAAGTCGGAGAGAGTCAGAAAACATCCTGGGTATGAATTTCTGATCTTACCTCGTAAAGATGTCAATCTTATTGAGGAATACCAACTGATTACGTATGAAGAAGTGATACAAGGTATCGACTCCCTATTATGGCAAAGTGCCATGATGTCCAAAATGGATCCCATGTATACCAACTATGTTTGGACACTAGTTGATGTACCGCAAGGCATTGTGCCTATTAGTACTATAGAAGTCTTCAAGGAAGACATACATGATGGCAACATACCAACGTACTAAGCTAGGCTTGTAGCGAAAAGGTATCGTTATCAACATTGTGTCGATTACGAAAAAACCTTTTACCTGTTGCCACGGTAAATCCATTTGGATAATGCTTACTAATACTGCATGTTTCATTTATGAAATATGTCAGCAGAACGGGAAAATTGCTTTCCTTAAACGGAAACCTTTTGCAGGATGTTTAGAACATCCTGACGGTTTTGTCGTACCAAAACTAGCAAACAAGGTTTTCAGGTTATTCGATCCATGTATGGATTGATGCAAGCATTAAGTTCTTGGAATTATCGTTTTGATGTAATCATAACAGTTTATGATTTAATTCAAAACGAAATGATTCTTGTGTATATAAGGAGGTTAGTGGGAGTGCACTGAAAATAATGTCATAAACAAATGATGATATGTCATTTCTTGGAAATAATATTCCCATAAAAACAATAGGCGAAAGCTTGGCTTTCGAGAACATTCTCCGTAGAATTCTTGGGAGAAACAACCTTTATTCTAGGAATAAAGATCTATTGGGATAGATATAAAGGTTGTTAATACTCTCTGAGAAATCGTACATTGAAAAATGTACGTGACCTGGTGTCTCATACGCTTTGAGCATATGGATTCACAAACAGGCCAATCCAAGTGATAGTCACTGGATTGATATTAAGAACATCCGTTAGTATCTTAGAGAACTAAGGATGTTGTCTTAAACTATGGAGATGGAGAACTTGAAGTGACTGGGATCACTGTAGCAAGTTTCCAAACCGATAAAGACGACTATAAGTCGAACAACGGTACTATACAGTTTGAATAACGGAACAGTGAGCTGGAAATCTTCCAAGCAAGATACTGTTACCGAATAAATAACAAATACGAGTTATTGCTGCAGCTGAGGCAGCAATAGAAGCCTTATAGATTGATAATAAATCTAATTAGATTAGATATAGTTCTGTTAGCAGCTGAGCTAGGCTACAACGCAGGCTAAAGAATTAATGGTCTCATCAACGATCCAGATACATACTTCGACTATTCATCTGATTCGTTCAGATCATACATCAAGGCGATGTGATGATCGTATAAATCACATCAGACGATAATCATGCAAATCCGCTGACGAATGCCTTTCCTCAGCATTTTAAGCCAAGCGTACATAGTTCGGGTGTAGGACACTTGAGTGACTGGCTATAGGCCAAGTGGGAGATTGTTGGACAATTATGACCCATAACATCACTATTCATATAGATCATGGTGTTGTTGTACAGATTAACTATGTGACAATGGAGATTGCTCTCTTATCATTTGTGATTATATCACCAAGATATATAAATGATAGGAGGTCCTTATGATTAGTTCCTAGATTGAGATGATATGAGACAATATCAGTCCATGAAGGATTAATCATTAAATATCCCTAGTCAGAGTATTATCGAGATTGGACATCGATAATACGTAAAAGACTAGTATTACACTTGTGCGCGTTGTGAGGGCATAACGGCATAATTCTCATATATTTGGGTATAGGATACTCATACAAGTGTAATAGGAGGTTGTGTTTTACCGATGGTATGGAAAAAAACTTCGCTATGGATAAACCCTCTCGGAATTCCATTGGTAGTATGCTATGTGTCTATGGAAGTCCGAAATCAGGGTAGGTGTATTTGGTCTTAACCTGAGACTTGCACCGCTAATACTTGCGACAATCAATATACTTTGGTTTTGGTCGTCCAGGGCTTTAACAGGTTTTGTGTACGCCTCTTCTAGGTATATTGAGAATCGTAGTGTGTTGGGTGTGATGTCGAGACAGAAGTATCACTCCAGTCATAATGGAGATGATGGTCACGTAGGATACAAAACTTGTTCTCTTATATGCTGCAGCTATCGGGATATTATGACATGTCATGTATATCCGATTATAGAGACTAGTTACCAGAGATCCGATATATGCTTCATACGGGGCATACACAATTCGAGCCCCAGGCCTAGCACGTGACATCCAATACTGGATCGAAATACGCAATATTACATATACTACGCCTGATACAGATCACATATTCCTGTAAGGATTTTCTGGAGAATTGGGTAGGCATGGCGCTTTGCTAGAAGCGAACCTTGTCTTGTAAATCGGTACAAACATAGTACTAGGTACTTACGTGTTCGGATAGTCCGACGACCGTATTTACTGCCAACATATCTGGGGATCTCATGGGTCACTTCCCGAAGATTTACCGATGACGTATGACTCACACTTTAATTAATCTGGGATTAATTAGATGAAAGGGAAAATTAATCTGGGATTAATTACGGAGATATTTTATCTGGGATAAAATATCAATAAGAGAGAGAACGATTAATTTGGAATTAATCGATAAATAATATATTCGATATATTATACGAAATTGGATTTCGAAGCAGAATTAAAATTATATTTTAATTCAGGCAAACGTGTTAATTTAGAATTAATTCGTTAGCGACATGAATAGTGATTTCGCTAGGCATAATCATTTAATTACATCGCAATGGAAAATTCGTTAATTTGGAATTAGCGAACCCGAGCCCGGGAGTGTTTGCGAGCGCATTCGCATTTCGAATTCGAGTTCGACATGCAAGTCACATCAAGCGTCAAATCGTTAGTCACATCAAGCGTCAAATCACATGTCACTTTGAGTGATGTGACAATTTGATTGATTGATTTATGGTGGTAGTTGGAATGCATTAATTGTCTTTTGCCTTTGACTTTTTGAAATTGAAAAATGGTATATGGTTAATTGATTTTGGAAATTAAAAAACCAATACATATTTTTCATTCTCCCTCTTTCCATTAGCTCACGTTTTTGGAGCCAAAATGCCTCTTCTTCTCTCTCGGCCAACATGCCAATTTTCTTCTGTTTTCTGGTTGGACCGAGAACCATGGAGAAGCTAGGGAAATTTGTGGCAAATTTCTTGAGTGCTAGCACACATAGGAGCCATACAAAGGTGATAGGGAACTCACTTCATGAGCATGGAATCACCATGACAAAGCTTGGAGCTTGGACCAAAGCCGAAAATGGAGGAGCCATTTCAGCTCACTGCCGTGACTTCCATTGAAGGGCAGAAAATTTTTTATCTTCACTCGCGTCGTTCAATCGATCATTGTGAGTATTCCGCGACTTCTTTGATTGTATTCGCACATGTGTTTTATGCTTATTATTAGATCCTTGGGACCGTAGAAATCCAACAGAACAGCTGTTCGCCATGAAACAGTAAGGTGCCCCTTGGTATGCTGACTATGTCAACTACATTGTGTCAGGAATATGGTCGTTGGAATGGAAAACTCAGCAACAGAAGAAATTCTTCAAAGAAGTCAAGCACTATGTCTGGGATGAGTCGTACCTGTTCAAACGGTGTGCTGATCAATTATTGAGACGGTGTGTTCCACAAGTGGAGGTCAACAGTGTTCTGCAACACTGTCATTCGTCACCATACGGCGGACACTTCAGCGAAAATAAAACTACAGCCAAAGTCCTACAATCATGTTTTTTCTGGCCCACTCTTTTTAAAGATGCTTATCTTTTTGCTCTTCAATGTGACAAGTGCCAGAGAATGGGGAATATTTCATGGAGAAATGAAGGACCGTTGCAAAATATTCTAGAAGTGGAGATATTCGATGTGTGGGGTATAGATTTCATGAGACCCTTTGTTCCATCATTCGGAAACCTGTACATCCTGGTTGCTGTAGACTACGTCTCCAAATGGGTTGAAGCAATTGCACTACCATCCAATGATTCAAAAGTGGTGATCAAATTCCTGAAAAAGAACATTTTCACTCGGTTCGAAACACCTTGGTCAATTATCAGTGATGGTGGCTCATATTTCTACAACAGATACTTTGATGCACTCCTATCCAAATACGGAGTTACTCACAAAGTTGCCACTGCTTATCATCCACAGTCAAATGGACAGGCTGAAGTTTCAAAGAGGGAAATCAAAAGAATCTTGGAGAGAACTATTGGATCAACAAGGAGGGACAGGTCAACAAAACTGGATGATGCATTATGGGCCTATCAGACAGCTTACAAGACACCCATTAGTATGTCCCCATATCCATTGGTGTTTAGGAAAGCATGCCATCTATCGGTTGAGCTTGAGCACAAGGCGTACTGGGCACTAAAGAAGTTGAATCTTGATCCACAAGCTGCAAGGAGAGAAAAGACTCCACCAACTCAACGAATTGGAGGAATTTCGCTTACAGGCTTATGAGAATGCCAGATTGTACAAAGAAAAGACCAAGAAATGGCATGATCGAAAAATAATGCACATTCAGTTGGAACCAAGACAACAAGTGTTGTTGTACAATTCACGGTTGAAACTTTTCCCTTGAAAGTTGAAATCAAGGTGGTCAGGTCCATTTGTGATCACTCAGGTTTTACCATATGGAGCTGTTGAGTTACTGGATCCCAACACCAACGAAACATTCAAGGTTAACACTCAGTGTGTTAAGCACTACTGGGGAGAATCATTTGAGCAATAAAAAGAAAGTGTCACACTTTCAGATCTAGCCTAACGTTCGAGAAGTCACGTCTAGCTGACAACTTTAAACTTAGCGCTCGTAGGGATGCAACCCATGCAATTTGTGTATATATTTTGATCTGGTGTGTTTTATTTTTGTGTGTTTAATTTTTATAGGTAAAGTCATTTCATGATGGAAGAAGTTCTCGTAAATATTCACAAGCAATTTCCTTCTCTCCCTCAAAACTCTCTGATGAAAGTCTATAAACCTCGCTTAGAACAGATGAGATTACTAACGATCCATGGTGTTCCTAATGATATTCGTTGGGTAATTGAAGCACAGGTCCGATTGGCAGGTGAGTCTTCTAACTCTTTTATTTCACATATGCCTGGTTTTGGAAGAAGCACCTATGCAAAGAAACATAGAGCTAAGTAAATGGGTGTTTGTTATAAATGTGCATGCTGGAATTGCAATACTCATTGTCGTTCTTTAGGAATGGTGTCTGATAATCGCGAAGACAAAATTAAATTCATTAGGGATGGCTTGAGTAAGGAGTCTGTAGATAATATATCTTCGACTCTTGAGGCGCATCCCAGTGGATATGTTCATATAGTCATTCGTAAATTACATACACAATTCCAAAAAGAAAGACAATAGTTAAGTCTTGGGAATCTGACTCAAAAAGACCCTGTTTGCCAATTTATAAGAAAATTGGATGAAAAGCTTGTCCCTGACGAATAGACATCATTCAAGCCGCTACATTTCTTGTATATATTATATCTCTTTGTCTTTTCCTAATAACTGTAATTTTTTTTATTGTTTTCTTTTATTTTCTCCGATAGGATCCATACCTTTTTACTATCACGATTTATTTTACTATTTTGCTACTAATCGTCTTTTGGAAGATACTTGTGCTATTATTACTCACCCTTTTCAGGTTTTATAAATTCAATTCATCATTGCATTTTTAAAGACATCCAGAGTAAAACATGGAAGCCACTTCAAGAAGACGAGTTGAAAACATCTGTGTGTTTTCCGGTACTAGTGTTGGAGTTAAACCACAATACGTAGAAGCAGCACAGGAATTGGTTCGAGTCTTAACTGCAAGGAATATGCACTTAGTATATGGCAGAGGCAATCTTGGACTAATGGGGATCATTTCAAAGGCTGTACATGAATGAGGCAGTCAAGTTTTTGGAATCATCCCAAAACCCTTGGCGGAGGCAAATCTTATTGGACCATCAAACGGAGAAGAACTAATCATGCCAGGTATGTCTGAAGGACTGGTAGAAATGATTAATCACGTTGATGCTTTTATTGCTTTGCAAGGTGGCTTGGGTACATTGGAGGAAATTTTTATAGTGTTATCTTGGGCGAACCTGAACATACACCAGAAACCGCTTGGATTGTACAACGTTGAAGGATTTTATGATTTTCTTTGTGTGTTTCTTGATGATGCCCGGAGAAATAGGTTCGTGTCAAAACCTTTAAAAGAACTCATCTTCACTGCCAGAACTGCTCCGGATCTAATTGACCAAATCTTAGCCTATGAACCATAAATTGACCCTATCCTTTCAAAGATAAATTGGTCTGAGGACGATCGTGGTAAGAGGCATAGGATTAATCTGGATCTTAACCTTTAACTTTTCGTGTAGAATTTCAGCTAACCAGGAACTATCTTCTAAACTCTTCTTCTACTTTTTAAGACATTGGGGACAATGTCTCATTTAGGTTTGGGGGATGGAATTAGTTGATTAGTATATTATTTTTAGTTGTGTGTTGTTTTTATTTTTAGTCCAAATTTTTCGAAAAATACAAAAAAATTGAAATTTTTTCAAAAATTACAAAAATATTTTGCGTTTTTGTTTTTATTTTGTCTAAAAATGTGAAATTGGTAAGAGATAGCTGAGTAAGGAGTTTCCATTCCTGAGACGTATCTCAAACCAAATTCGGAACAAGTTAATTTTTTTTTTTCCTTTTGAATTATTTAATTTGTAAATTCTCCATAAAACTGATTAAAATGGATCTTCATATACTCAGTTGACAGGTATTATCAGTATACATGGTAACATAAAAACATGAGCTGTAATTGAAAAGTTTGAAATATTCAGTGCTCTAGTTTAATTGGAGGAAACATCTATAAAAAACGATGGAGTAAAAAAAACGTCTGAGGTCCGAGTTATTAAGTCTGTAAGGGTGTTTTAACACCTAGTGCCCTAAAGCCAACTGGTTTGGGAGTCACTGGCCCAAAGCTCGCTACATGGATCAAGGATGTTGCAAAAATATATATATCTGAAGTCTAAGTAATTAAGTCCGTAGAGGTGTCTTAACACCTGGTGCCCTAAAGCCAACTGTTTTGGGAGCCACCGACCCAACACTCGCTATATAGATGGAAAATATTGTATATAAAAAAAATCAAAAGAAAAAATCAGAAAAATTATTCCATTGCTGCAAAAAGGTGTGAATTTTGATAAAACTTTAGGACAAAAATATTACTCTCTTACCAACTGCACTTGTGACTGTTGTGGGAAAAAATGAGTTGATTAATTTTTTTTCGGCTGTGCATATGGAGAATGGTCAATATAATCGGAGAATTTACTTATTCAGTAATTTAGAAAGAAGAAAACAACTAGTAACTTGGAGTAGAAGTTTCACCTGATTAGTCACTAATTTCTTTATTCTTTTTTCTCTGTCTTTTTGCTTTTGTGTGCATTAGTTTTATTATCTTTTTACTTCTGTAAAATGTTTGTGGTATCGTTGCTGTAAGCCCTCACGAGACTATAACTCGTCCACTAGGGACACTTAGGGGTTTTAAGGCTTGTTGCATATGCTAAATGCAACTGTGATCCCTATGGAAGTGGCTTAGTTTAATTTTAAATTGTTTCTTGCATTTTATTTTGTTATTTTGCTCAAGGACTAGCAAAATATTAGGTTTGGGGGTGTGATGAGCGGAAAATATTTCAATATTTACCGCCCCTTTTACTTAATATTTTGTTTAGTTTCTCGGGTTTGATGAACGTTTTGATGTGTTTTAGTTTATTTTGCAGATAAAATAATATTGGGACACAATAAAATCATTTAAGACGAAATGTGGGTCAAATAAGGGCAAAAATTGGACTTGACATATTAATTTTGGAGATTGGAAACTTGAAAGGGCGTTTTAACGAAGTGCAGTTTTGGAAATTCCAGTTTTGCGCATCTGTCGTATGTTGGCAATAAATATTTACTACTCCGATATCGGATTGCACTGATTCAAGTTCCAGATTAAAGAAGACTCAAAGATATACAACTTTGAAAGACAAAATAATTTCTAATTCTGAAGATTTCATGCCCGAAATTGATGAACCATCCAGACGTGTGTTGTGTGTAATTATTAAAGTCATTTTCAAAGAAAAAATAAATAAATAAATAATAAAAATTATCAAATCACCACCAAACATATTAGGCAATTAGTGGAGTAATTAATAATGGATTTGGTGGATGATTTGATGGAGGTAAAATTTTGCCTATAAATACCAAGTCATTTCATTTGTAAATTCATACTTTCTTCTAAAGAATTCCTTAAGAATACTAAGAAGATTGTATATTGTTTGTTTATTTACAGCTTTCAGTAATTAATTTCCTCTTCGCACGTTCTTTTCTTTACTTTTCAGTTTTTACTTTCCGTAATTTACTTTTACGCACAATACTTTTCTTTCTTAATTTTCAGTTTTTACTTTTCAGTAATGAGGAGGTTAACTCCCCTTTGCTGGGGTAAAAGGTAAAACTTTTATTACTATTATTTAGATTAATCTCCCTTAATTATATATATAAACTAGTTAAAACCTGACTTAACGAGGATAACCGCCATATTGTTCGGTTGGTAATTATTTAAATTGGTTTTAACCTGACTAAACTGGATACCGCGTGATTGGTCGGTTGTTAATTAATTATTAATTTGACTTAATCTAGATACTGCTTATATGGCTGGTTGGTAATTATCATGCAAAGTTAATATATTTATTTAAGGGAGATATCTAAAATAGAAGTAATAAAAGTGGATCCTTTTACCTCAGCATTTTCTTTTATTGTACTTTTACTTTATTTACTTTTCAGCAATTTACTTTTCAGCATTTTACTTTTCAACAATTTACTTTTCAGCAATTTACTTTTAGCATTTACTTTCATCAGCATTTAATTTTCAGTATTTAATTTCAACATTTACTTTCCGTCATTTACTTTTCAGCAATTTACTTTTCAGCATTTTACTTTATGTCTTTTATTTTTTTATTTAAGTTTTTACTAGCCCTAGTTATGTGTCGTAACTAGTTAGTTATCTGGGGTTGTGATGAATTCTAATATTACCGTTTTATACGGGGTTATTTTATAGTTTGGGTAATTTAAAGGTTTACTTATTAAGTCTAATTTAATGCTTCTTGTTGTCTGATCACCAATAAGATTGATGTGGTAAATCTAAAATAAACTTGACAAAGGAATTTTAGGTTTCAGCCTTAGACTTAATAGCCCACGATCTTCCTTGAGGATAGATAACCCTTGAATAGATTTCCTTACAGGATAGACATATACATGTCGGGCGGGGGTAGCCATAATTGGAACTTAAACTTTATGAATCCATATAATTTGGTTGACATAGACATATGGTTCAATTGGGTTAAACTGGGTATTTACGTCTGACCATCGACAGAGGCTTTCGCATAATTTAGTGTTCTATGTTAGAAAACCGATTTATTACACAACCATGAAATAACCACTTTATCTTTTTAAAGATATTAGAAAGATTCACACCCTAGATAGTTTCCTAATATTGAATTTTCTTAAACCTACTTTCGTGCAATTTTATTTACTTCTTTTTAAATTTAGAATCATCACCATTTCAAATCAATCAAACAACCTGTTAGATACTAGTAATCATTTGACCTCATAAAATTAATAGATTAGGTATTAAGTCCTCGTGGGATCGATACTTTTTATACTACTTGAATGATACGTGCGCTTACGTTATACGCGTGTGTGTAATCACCGATCAGTTACCTCCCAGCTAGCGCTAGGATCTGAAAGTGTGACACTTTCTTTTTGTCGCTCAAATGACTCTCCCGAATAGTGCTTGACACGCTGACTGTTAACTTTGAATGTGTTGTTGGACTTGGGATTGTATATCTTAACAACTCCATATGGTAACACCTGAGTAATCACAAATGGACCTGACCATTTTGACTTCAGCTTTCCAGGAAAAAGTTTTAACAGTGAATTGTATAACAACACATGCTGCCCTGGCTTCAATTTTCTGCGCACTATTTTTTTATCATGCCATCTTTTGGTATTTTCTTTGTACATTTTGGCATTTTCATAAGCATGTTAGCGAAATTCCTCCAATTCATTGAGTTGGTGGAGTCGTTTCTCTCATGTAGCTTGTGGATCAAAATTCAACTTCTTCAGTGCCCAGTACACCTTGTGTTCAAGCTCAACTGGCAGATGGCATGCTTTCAGAAACATCATACGATATTGGGACATACCAATAGGTGTCTTGTAAGCTTTCCGATAGGCCCATAATGCGTCATCCAATATTGTAGACCAGTCCCTCCTTGTTGATTCGATGGTTCTTTCCAAGATTCTTTTGATCTCCCTGTTTGAAACTTCAACTTGTCCATTTGACTGAGGATGGTAGGCCGTGGAAACTTTATGAATAACTCTGTATTTGGATATGAGTGCATCGAAATATTTGTTGCATAAATCTGTGCCACCATCACTGATAATAGCCTGAGGTGTTCCGAAGTGAGTGAAAATATTCATTTTAAGGAATTTGATCACCACTTTTGAATCATTTGATGGTAGTACGATTGCTTCAACCCATTTGGAGACGTAGTCTACATCAACCAATATGTACAGGTTTCCGAACGATGGCACAAAGGGTCTCATAAAATCAATACCCCACACATCGAATATCTCCACTTCCAGAATATTTTGCAGATGTCCTTCATTTCTCCTCGAAATATTTCCCGTTCTCTGGCACATGTCACATTGAAGAGAAAACAAGTAAGCATCTTTAAAAAGATTGGGCCAGAACAAACCTGGTTGTAGGACTTTGGCTGCATTTTTTTTCAGCTGAAGTGTCCGCCATATGGTGATGAATGACAATGTTGCAGAACACTGTTGACCTCTTCCTGTGGAACACATCATCTCAGTAATTGATTAGCACAATGTTTGAACAGGCACGGCTCATCCCAGACATAGTGCTTGACTTTTTTGAAGAATTTCTTCCTTTGCTGAGTTATCCATTCCAACAGCCATTTTCCCGATACTATGTAGTTGACATAGTCAGCATACCAATAAGCATCATGCTGTTTAATTGGAAACAACTGTTCATCTGGAAAAGTTTCTTTGATTGTCAGTTCTTTGCCAGCTGTTTCTCCATTCTCGAGCCTCGATAAATGATCTGCTATCTGGTTTTCTGTTCCTTTCCTGTCTCCGATCTCCACGTCGAATTCTTGGAGAAGAATTATCCAACAGATCAATCTGGGTTTGGCATATTTCTTCACGATCAGGTATTTGATTGTTGAATGATCTGTGTAAACTAACACTTTGGGACCCAGTAGATAGGATCATAATTTATCAAAAGTGAACACAACTGCGAGCAACTACTTTTCAGTGGTTGTGTAGTTGAGTTGAGCTTCATTCAGAGTTTTGTTGGAGTAATAAATGGTGTGGAAAACTTTTACTTTACGTTGTCCCAAAACTGTACCTACGTCAAAATCACTAGCATCGCATATCACCTTAAATGGAATGGTCCAGTCTGGTGCTACAATGATAGAAGCAGAAACCAGCTCTATTTTAAGATCTCAAAAGCTTCCTGGCATTCTTTGGTGAAGTTGAAAGGCACATCATTTTCTAGAAGATTGCACAGAGGTTTAGCAATCTTTGAGAAGTTTTGATAAATCTTCTGTAAAAACCTGTGTGTCCGAGAAAGCTCTGAATCCCTTTAACAGATATTGGCGGAGGTAATTTTTCAATTGTGTCAATCTTTGCTTTGTCTACCTCTATTCACTTTTGTGAGATCCGATGTCCAAGAATAATGCATTCCTGCACCATGAAGTGGCATTTTTCCCAGTTGAGTACCAGGTTGGTATCTTCACATCTTTGTAATACATGTTCCAGATTTTGCAAGCAGTGGTCAAAAGAGTCTCCAAACACAGAGAAGTCATCCATGAAAACCTTTATACTCTGTTCCAGCATATCTGAGAAAATGGCCATCATGCAACGTTGGAATGTGGCATGAGCATTACATAGTCCAAATGGAATCATGCAGAATGCAAAAATACCATACGGACATGTAAAAGTGGTATTCTCCTGATCTTCTGGGGCGATGGCAATCTGATTATACCCCGAGTATCCGCCCAGAAAATAATAGAACTCATGTCCCGCCAGTCTCTCCAGCATCAGATCAATGAATGGCAGCGAAAAATGATCATTCCTTATTACTTTGTTCAGCTTTCAGAAGTCCATGCATACTCTCCATCCAGTAACCGTTCTTGTTGAAATCAGCTTGTTCTTTTCATTTACAGTAATTCTTCATTTCTTCGGTACACACTGTATAGGACTCACTCAAGTGTTGTCTAAGACGGGGTAAATGATGCCAGCATCCAACCATTTAATGATTTCCTTCTTCACGACCTCCTTCATGATTGGATTTTTTCTTCATTGATGCTCCACTGTGGGTTAGTACTACTCATCGTTCATCAGAATCTTGTGCATGCAAAATGATGGACTAATGCCCCGAATGTCTGCTATATTCCAGCCAATGGCTTTCTTGTGTTCTCGTAACACTCTCAGCAACTTTTCTTCCTGCTCCAATATTAGCGAAGAAGAAATAATAACAGGTAATTCAGAAGAGTTTCCAAGGAAAGCATACCTGAGATGGCTCGGAAGTAATTTCAGCTCCAAATGCGGTGGTTCTTCAATTGGGGGCTTGATTTGCTCATTCTTCGGGAGTTCTAGACTTTCAATTGGAGGTGTTGATTTGAACCGAAATGGTTTGTCAAGATAGTTGATACATTCGATGATTTCAGCATCTAACTCGCTGTCAGTCATGTTGGTGATGCAAGCTTCAAGTTTGTTTGTGGGAAGTGGTACTGCATCAGTATCATGGATGATACTATCAAAAACATCAACTCTGAAACATTCTTCTTATTTTTCATCACTTGGGAATTTCATGGTTTTGAAAATATTAAAGGTAACTTCTTGGTCTTGAACTTTCATGGTTAGTTCTCATTTTTGTACATCAATAATAGTTCGACATGTAGCCAAGAATGGTCTTCCAAGGATGATAGGTACATTTTTGTCTTCTTCTATGTCAAGGATAATGAAATCTGCTGGGAGAATGAGTTTGTCAACTTTGACCAGACATCTTCAAGAACTCCTCTCAGAAATGCGAGCGTTCAATCAGCAAGTTGTAGAGAGACTGAAGTAGACATTGCTTCTCTAATTTGCAGTTTCCTATAAATAGAAAAAGGCATTGAATTAACACTTGCACCTAAATCATATAAAGCCTTACCGATGTACTGTTCTCCAACAGTGCATGAGACAGTGAAACTGCTAGGATCTTTCAACTTGGGGGAAGTTTCCTCTGAATGATGGTGATGTATTCTTCCGTCAATGCTATTGTCTCGTAATCTCCCAATCTTCATTTTCATGAAAGAATGGCTTTCATGAATTTGATGTAGCTGGGTATTTCTTCCAAGGCTTCTGCAAATGGAATGTTGATATGCAGCTTTTTGAAAACCTCCAGGAATCGAGCAAATTGCTTGTCTAGTTTGTTTTTCTGAAAACGCTGAGGAAAATATGGAGGTGGAGTGATTTGATCTGTTTCCTTTGCTTCTTTTTCCTCTATCTGTGGAACTACATCTTTTAGAATTTCTTCAATGGATGCCTTGATTCCAACATCTTTGTTGATCTCAGTACCACTTTTCAAAGTAATGGCTTGACATTGCTCATTCCCTCGGTTCCTTGGATTCGGTTTTGTGTTGCTGGGAAGATTTCCTGGTGGTCTGTAACTCTGAGCATTGGCCAGTTGTCCAATTTGATTCTCCAGTGCTTTAATAGAGGCAGATTGGCTCTGAAACATGGCATCATATTTTTTTAACCGAGTCAGCACTTCTGCTATTCCTGGTTCATTTGCCTGCTACTGGCATTTGTTATGTTGCTGTTGGAATCCGGGTGGTGGATAGTTCTTTTGCCCTGAATTTTTGCTCCATGAGAAATTGGGATGATTCCTCCACCCTGGGTTGTAGGTGTTGGAATGTAAATTGTTCCCTTGTTTGTTAAAATTATTGACATATTCACCGTCTCTTCTTGTTGATTTGGTTCTGGTGCTCCTCCATATGGTGAACTTGTGGCTTAAATATTGCCTTACATACCGAGAGTCTCTATGAATTTGCATATCTGATCTAGCTTGGCATTAACTGCTGTGTTGGCTCCAACATCATAAATTCCATCAATTCTTTGAATCATGCTCCTTTCTGTTGGCCACAAGGAATTGTTGTTAGCCATTTCTTCGATTAAGTCCCAGGCGTGATCTCATTTTGCCATCAAATCTCCTCCAGCAGCATCATAAATTGTGGTTCTCATTATTCCAGAAAGTCCATTATAGAATGTTTGTACTTGAAGCCATTTTGGAATTTCATGGTGAGGACATTTCCGGAGCAAATCCTTGTACCTTTCCCAAGCTTCGTAGAGAGTTTCCGAGTCATGTTGTACAAAATATGTGATGTCATTCCTCAGTTTTGCTATTCTGGCTGGTGGAAAATACTTTGCAATGAATTTAATGGCTAGAGTGTTCCAAGTTGTAATGGAACCTGCTGGTAGTGAATGTAGCCAAGCCTTAGCTCTGCCTTTTAAGGAATATGGGAAAATCTGCAGTCTCATTGCTTCTTCAGCTCCTCGGTTGTAATTGAAAGTGCCGCAAACTTCCAGAAAGTTACTGATGTGGGCATTAGGATATTCAGTTGCATTTCCTCCAAACTGAACTGACTGCTGAATCATCTGAATGCATGTTTTGATGTCACATGCACTTGGTGGTAAGGGAGGAAGTACAATACAGGAAATGAGTCGTCGACCACTGGAATGGTTCTGTCTCGAATGGGAATTGGTGGTGCAACTTCTAAGGGTTCAGGTTCCATGTTGACTAAAGCTTCTTGGCCTTCTCGCCTTTCCCTTCTCAACTGTCTGATGGTTCTTTCAATTTATGGGTCAAGCGGTCGGAGTTCAAAGCTTCTGGTTCATCTCATTTACTGTTTGAGAACCTGAAACACAAGAAAATAGAATAATAAGCAAATAGAAAATTAGATACAAGTAAAGATATCTAACCTCAAAACTAATAGTGAAAGATAAATAAGTCCCCGGCAATGGCGCCAAAAACTTGACCGGCGTTTTCACAAGTGTATAACTCAAGCGCACGTATCGTTCAAATAGTATAAAAAGTATCGATCCCATGAGGACTTAATACCTAAACTTTTAATTTATAAAGCCAAATAATTACAAGTACCTAACATATTGATTGTTTTGATTGGATGGTGACTTTAAAATTAAAACAAGTAAATGAAAATGGTGTGAAAGTAGGTTGAGGAAAATTCAAATTTATAAAACTATCTGGGGTTCTGAGTTCTTCCAATATTTTTTTTAAAAGATAAAGTGGTTATTTCACGTTTGTGCAATATATTGGTTTATTAACCTGGAATAAAAATATGTAAAAGTCTCTCCCGAAGGTCAAATACAAATACCCAATGTAACCCAATTAATCATATTCCTATGTCAACCAAGTTACCTGAATTCATTAAGATTAAGTTCCAATTATGGTTACCCCCGCCCGACAGGTATATTTCTATCCTCTAAGGAAATTTATTAAAGGGTTATCTATCCTCAAGGAAGATCGTGGGTTATTATGTCAATGGTCTTAAACCTAAAATCTATTTTCCAAGTTCATTTTAAGTTTACCAGTTCAATCTTATTAATGGCCAGTTAACAAAAAGCATTAAGACTAAGGCTCAATAAATAAACCTTTATATTATCCAAACCGTAAAATAACCCCTTATTAATCGGTGATATTGGAATTCATCACAACCTCAGATAACTAACTTAGTTACGACACATAACTAGCTAGTAAGAACTTAAAAATAAAAGACATAAAGTAAAATGTTGAAAAGTAAAATGCTGGAAAATAAATAAAAAATACAATAAAAGAAAATGCTAGAGCTAGAGGATCTACTTTTATCACGACTATTTTAAATATCTCTCTTAATATAATATATTAAATTGTGTGATATTACCAACCAGCCATATAGGCGATAACCTGATTAAGTCAAATTAAGTCCGACCGACCATAAATGCGGTATCATTATTTGTCCATAAACCAGCCATATAGGCGGTAATTACCAACCGACCAACCAGGCGATATCCATGCTTAGTCAGGTTAAAAACAGTTCATATTAATTACCAACCGACTAATATAGCGGTATCCTTGTTAAGTCAAGTTTTAAATAGTTTATATATTATAATTAAGGGAGATTAATCTAAATAGCAGTAATAAAAGTTTTACCTTTCACCATAGCAGGGGGAAGTTACCTCCTCATTGATGGATAGTAAAAACTGAAAGAGTAAATAAAGTAAATTACTATTACAAAAAGTAAATAAAATTAATTGCAAAACTTAAATTAAAACAAACTAGATACAAACTCCTTATTTAAATCAGAGAATTAAGAGAGGAAGTGTAGGACACAGAAATCCGGCGACGCATGCTGTTCCGGGCTTGCGGCCCGATTGGGAGTACGGAGTAGCCCGCAGGGGAACTAAACCGGAGAAATAAAATGGAGTCGCCACCCAGTGTGAACTGAAAATGATTTAAGGCCGCACTCACCCCTCGCAAGGGAAGACCTCAAACCGTTGGGTTCGGAATGGTCCCTTACTTATGTCACTTGTAATGAACGGATTTGTGCAATTTTAACCAAGTCTACTCAACATACATTTGCAAAAAGGTAACCTACACCTAAATTCGTATACGGCTTAAATCTAAATTTACATGCTTTAAAAGTTAGTTATCATAACGGCAAACAACGATATCACACAATGAGCGTGTTGAATTATACAAATATGAAAAATAAATAACCACCTAAACATAAATGTAAATTAAACTCCTATTGCGAAAGAAAATAAATAAATCATGCATAAAGAAGTAACATAATCATGCTTTAAAAATAAACAACATACTAGACTAAATCATGCTAAATAATCTACTAGACTAAATCATGTTCGAATAAAAGGTTGGATGAAATGAAATACGTGTATCTCTCAAGTGGTACGTGGCATTGTATCCCGAGTACAAACCGCACTACCATCCATTCAGATTCGGCTACGGAATTTATGTCCGGGTTTCCATTCATATACCACAAGAGAGAACACATATTCCTTTCATCCGGAAATCACATCATGCCTCAATAAACGACTCTCATGCGATAATATATTAAAATAAATAAAAACAAATGAAAGATAATAAATAAAATGGTGCCCTCAGGTCCAACCTTTTTTGTCGTCTCTCGAAAGCGTGTTTACACAGCCGTTGGAAAGGAGAATGCTCTATAACTTTTCTGGTTCACTAATCCAACATTTTTCCTCGCTGTTTCGCTGTCTGGGCTGCTGTTTTCACTCCGTTTCACTGCTGTTTTTGTTGTATTTTCTGGTCATTATTTTTGGCAATTAGGGTATTGTTTTGTGGGTTATTTAAGCGCAGTTTTGGGGTTAATTCAGGGACTGTTTTGTGGGTTATTTGGACTGGTTTGGCGGTTTTTGGTGCGGCTTAGGGTCGGTTTTTGGTGCGGCTTAGGGTGCAGTTTTGGGGACTGTTACGGGGTATTTTTCTCACTGGCTTCACGTGCAAATCTGCACGTTTCCTGCGTGCTTAGGGGAGTGTTTCTCTGCGTGAAAGAAGGCAATTATGTGCGTGAAGAGGGGTTTTGCGTGAAGATGGCTTCATTTGTTACGTTCAGTGAGCGTGAAGGAGGGCTGTGGCTTGCTTTCTATTTTGGCTACGTGAATGGCTGCTGAGCGGGTGTGTTGAATGTGGTTAAGGTGCGTGAACTGCTGAGGGCGTGATGGGCAGTGTTCGTGAGGGCTAGGTAATGACGTGAAATAGTGGGGTGCATGGGCTGTTGAAGGGTTAGATGTGAGTGTGTGTGTGGGCTGTTGAAGGGTTATTATGCGGCAGTTTGTGAGGCAGTGTGCGTGTGCTGTGTGGCTTGTGCGTGAGGGATGGCTGATATGAGTTTCCTAGGCGATGTGGGATTGAGGGGTGTTTGAATTGCCAAGTGTTTGTGCGTGAATTTTGAAGGAAATTAAGGTAGGTAGTTTCCTAACCAATATGGGACAAAAGGGAGTGAATGGGGTGCAGTTTTTTTGGCACTTTGGGGGTTACTTTGGTGGCTATTTTCTCGGTAGTTAGAGGCAGTTTTTTTAGGCAGTTTTCACATGATTTGTTGGCTGTTAGGGAGGCAGAATTCGGTGATGGATGAGCTGCAGTGAGGGTAAGTTTCGGTGATATAAAGGGCAATATTTCAGTGGCAATTTGGGCGTGAAGTCTGGCCAATTTTGGGGCTGCAGTAGCGTGAAATTGGGGCTAGTTCTGGCGTGTTTTATGCGTGAGTTGAGAGCTGATTTTAGGGGGGTGTTGATGTGAATGAAGGGGCTGATTCAAGGCAGTTTGGGCGTGACAAAGGCTGCTTCAAAGGGGTTGTATTGGTGTGAGTGCAAGGGCAGAATGAGGGCTGGTCTGGAAGGCTATTTGCGTGTAAGAGGGTTATGCCATCCAGGTCCTTCAGGCGTGAACAATGAGGCTGCTATATAGGGCAATTTAGGCGTGACTTTGGGAGGCAGAATGGAGTGATTTGTGGCTAATTGTGAGGGTTGAATGGGCGTGGATGGAGGAGGAAATTTTGAGGTGCTTTCGGCGTGAAGGGGGAGCTTTGTTGAATTTTTGATGTTGTTCACGTGGGGGTGGGGGAGTTGCTTTGATTTTTGTTGAAAGTGAAGGAGAGAGGAAGGCTAGGTTTTGTCAATGGCGTGGATGAGGGGCTTTGTAGCTTTGTGTTTATTGTTGTTAACGTGGGGTGGCAATGAGTGTAAGTAAGGTGGGTGTTTGGTTTTGGTTATTGGTTTAAGGGTTGGATGGTTTGAGTGATGTGTGTGTGAGTGAAACGGCTAAGGGACGTGAGGTGAATGGGGTTTTGGGTCGAGGAAAATTTTGAAACGGAGATTCGACGATCAAATCCGAAGCTAAATAAGCGAAGTAAATCCAACGAGATGTCAATTCTTGATTTTTCCCTTCCGACATCCGTATCTCGCGACTTCCAAGACATAAAAAGGTAGTGCCTCCGTACGAGGCTCATCATCGAGACTTGCATGCAAAAATGCAGTGCCTATAGGAAGGTACATCTGAAACTGAAATTTCGAGCTGAATTTAAAGGCGTCAGTAGGTGTCTCGCGTCGCGATACGCAGAGCGTCGCGACGTGCGTTGATCCTCGACAAGTGGCAGATTGGCTTCGAGAAATCGTGACACGTGTCACGCTTTCGTCGGTGGCTGAATTATTAGTGTCGGCAGCATGTGATGGTGACACATGTCACGGCGCACGTTAGCGTGATTCAGTGAGATATTGACATGTGGCAGGCGTATTTTAGCGTCGATGATGATTATCGGCAGCATGTGAATGTGACACGTGGCACGGTGCACGTTAGCATGATCGGCTGTGATGTTGACACGTGGCAGGCGCACGTTAGCAGATTCAGCACACGTTAGCATCCGACACATTTTAGCAAAATCCCTCTGATTGGTCCACGTATCCCGGTGCATGTTAGTATAGTTGCAGCGCACGTTAGCGGTTACGACGCAGGCTACGCTTCGTGACGTGCCAAATGACCATTTTGTCCTTTTTTGTCATTTTCACTGTTTTGGCCCCAAATCACCTCCAGAGAGTCCTGAAAATATATTTATCTACGAAATAACACAAAACAAATCAAAATATTCACAAAGCTCAATAGACTATACAAAATATTAGGTCAACTGAGTGGGAAATAGTGATTCATTTACCACTGATCAGGCTCATAGATGAGCAGTATGTGTATTTAGACCACCATAATTAGAAGACCTCAGGGTAAGTTCCCACCCTCCCAACCCTCGTTGGACAACAATCGTAGAAACGGATCTTCAAGGTTATCTCAAGATATTCCCAGAAATAAGTGAAAGTATAGTAAAGGAATACCAAAAACATAAGACCTTCAGATGTAGTTTAAGGACGAAACAAAAGTAAGAGATAATTCTGAGTAAAGGAGTCAGGAAAGAAGTTGTTAAGATGGAGTAGTACAAAAATAAAGTAGTAGTCAAGTAATGACTGAAACTCCAATGAACCAAGGTTTGATGAAGTAATGAGTATGAAAGAAAGAAGATATTCCTCATGTAAGAAGGCAGAGACATAGACCAAGAAAGCTCTCAGTAGATAGTAGAATAAAGTAGATAATGAAAAGAGTACTATGAAAAATTTAGGGAGTGAGGCTGTTTAGGTACAACGACGGTAGGAGAGAATACTTAATAAGTAAAGATAAAAGTAAGTAACAACAAGGTAATTTTGGTAATAATCATATAAGATACCCAGCCCTAGTCTAAATTGACCAAACCACTACGGGTTTAGGACGGTTTTAGCCACGGGTTTGGGTGGTTTGGTATATTCGTATCATCAAACGGATGCGAAGCTGTAATAGGCATAGAAAATGAATTCTCAAGCTATGAAATATTGGCAAGTATGTGAGTACCGACCTTTGAAAACAAAGAACAAAAGAGTATGAACTTTAGCGAGGACCAAATCGCCGGCATCAATGTTAATAACAAGAAATGTAGGTTAGACACCAGGTTGCATGCAATTACGCCTAAATCCTTAACCAATTTAGGAGAACCACTAGTAAACTATCCAAAGCAACATTTTGAGTACTAGCGTCATCATAAAGAGAGAAACTCATAAGCAACTGAAGTTTGGAAAGAAGAGTCTATATAGTTAAGTAGCTAAGTAATAAGAAAGAATATTAAGATCAAGTTGGACAAGTGAAGCACAATAAGTACGAAGTACAAGCTTTGTTAATAATGACAAGAACCAAATTCAAAGAGGGAGTATAGAAATCTAACCATAGAGACATCAATATTTTTTTTAGTAAGAGTTAAAGGTAACAGTCATTAAGAACCTGATCAAGTCAAATGATTGTTGAGTTAAAGAACTAGAGAAAGAGATTTCCTAGAGATAAGAGATGTTGTGCACATCTTGAGGTCCAGATATGAGGTAGTTAAGAACACTCAATGAAAATCTTCTGGAACGAGAATAAGCTAGTATTTCTCAACAAAGAACCCAAAAGATATTCACTAAAGCCACGAACATTGAAGCAGCTTACCCAAGCATGACATGAGGCATGAAATATTACGAAAGATAGAGAATATCATATACTTACTAATTAAATGGAAAATGATCAATTAGGCAAAGACCTTAATTGCTAAGTCAAATGGAAGCCCGATGATACAAAATAGTTACAGCCAAGTAAGAGATCACACAATGGATGAAAATATGGTGGGGATGTAATAAGTTAAAGCTGGTAGTTGATAAGGAACCCATAAACCCTACGATTTATGATAAGATTCCAAGCTTAAAGAGGATTCGAGGACGAATCATATTTAAAGGGGGGAGAATTTGTAACGACCCGTAGTTCTGCTATTGTTACATTATAAAACCATGGTATTACGGGATGAAGATATCATAACATAATTACGTTGGGACACATATATACTTATGGAACGACTTTGGGGGCAACCGGTGTAAATTCTTTTAAGTACGATACGAGATTCTAAGATATTCCATTCTGATCTGCCCATGGTAGTTGGGCCGTAACATTTTTATAAGAACTCCGATTTTTATGAATTCTATATCGTTGGAAAGCTAAGATCGAGATCTATAACTTTCATGTTGAATAGTTTTCAAAAATTCGGACCTGAAAAAGGTCAAAAAAGCAAGTCAAAAATTCAGATGAATAGTAATTTCGGACTCAATTGTAAGAATCTCAAAATTTCCACAAACTTCTACACTTTTCTCCAATTATCCAAATATCCAAAAAGCCCTAGTATATAAAGGAGATACTATTCACAAAAACTCAAAAAAAATTGAAACAAAATGAGAAAAGAAAGCAAAAAAACGTGGGGATGGGGAAGAAGAAGAAAGAATGAAGGAGAAAGAAGAAGAGAAAAAGGAAAACGGAAGAGGAAGAAGTGCTAATCAATCATTCATGAATCTAAGAAGAAGACAAGCTACCATGTGGGCTTGAGGAATGAGGAAAAGTCAAGAGAAAAAAGGTAAAAGACTTGACCCATAAACATAATTGTTAGATTTTAGAAACATGATGATAGAATAGGGATGTTGGGATGATTATTATGTGTAGGTGATTGGGATGTGATGATAATTGAGATGAAAATTATGTGATTAATCATATGGATTGAAAATTGTTAAGTTTTGGGTTTAGTCATATGGTGTATATGGAATAGATTGAAAGTTAGTTGCTGATGAGATGATGACTTAGTTTATATGGAATTGAGTGTAATATGGTGTTTTGAGTATTGGTTGTAGTATGAGAATGTTAGGGTTTTGCATTGGGTGAATTGGAATTGAAGAAGAAAGGGGCAGAATCCTGGATAACTGCCTCGCATCGCGACGTAAAAGGGATGTGTGTTGCGACGTGTAAGAGGAAAATGGATTCACGTTTCTAGACGTTGCGCGTAGCAACGCGTGGCACAGAATTTCCCTGAATCAATTATAAACCACCCCAGTTCCACCCTAGCGTATTAGAGACCACCCTTAGGGTCACATCAGATCATATGCACACATTACACCTTAGTAAAAATATGATATACCAAGTTACGCTATCACGTACTTGAATTTAGTAGTTTAACTGAGTTCTAGAACTTATCTCGTAGTTTTTAGTCTAATCAAGTTATCACCTATAGACCATTGCATGAGTTGCAATCTCCTTCAATGAAGCGTTATAGCTATAGCCAGATTCCGAACACTGTGAGCGGAAACTATCTTTTCCAGTTGATTTTCATTAATGTTATTAAATGCAAACTTATTTTCAGTATTTAGAGCGTTAGCCATATTTGATTTTCTAATGCTATTGGAAAGAAGTGTTTTGAACAGTTTTGATATTTAAAACATGATTTATATGAACTTGATACAGTTTGGAATTGACGGACAGAGAACATGTGCACATGTAGAGGACTGGGGGGGATGACGATACGTAACGCCCCCAGATCCTAGTTCAGGGCTAGGGGGACGACGATACCTAATGTTGGGTTTTCTAGGTCAAACCAAGATCATATAAAGCGATGAAAAGTGCGAATACAACAAAGTAAAGTTGCAGAAATACTCACTTTGATCGAATTTGCAATGAGAAAAACACAAAAATTTTCCTTGCTCCTTGAAGCTCTCGGCCATGCCTCCTTTTTGTGCTCAATGTTTGATCTTCAAGCTCCAAGCTTTATGTGTGAGATTCCATGCTCATGAATGGGTTTCCCTATCACCTTTGTATGAGCTCTTTAGTGTGCTAGCACTTGAAATATTTGCGACAAATCCTTCATTTGCTTCTTGCGGCTCTCGGCCATGAGAGGAAATTTGAGAGGAAATGGCTTCCAAAACCGTGAGGTGGAGAAGAGAGAATATGAGTTTTGTGTTGTATTTTTATTTCAAAAATCAAGTCAAATGATATACCAAAATTAATAAAACATGGTATTAGTCATTCAATCCATCACACTTGAGTGTTTGGTAAGCAACCATCAAATCCCATCAACTTCCATAAACCAAAATGTGATGTGATAGACAAATGATGTGACTTGTGATGCGAATAGTGGGCCCCACTTGATTCGAAATGCGAGTGGGCCTGCAAACACTCTCGGGCTCGGATTCGCTAATTTCGAATTAACGAATTTTCCGTTGCGACATAATGAAATCAAATTTAATTAAATAATTATGCCTAACAAAATTACTATTCACATCGCTAGCGAATTAATTCTAAATTAACTCGTTCACCCGAATTAAAATCTAATTTTAATTCCGAGTTTAAATCTAATTTTGTTTAATATATCGAATATATTATTATATCGATTAATTCCCAAATAATCGTTCTCTCTCTTTAAATAGTATTTTATCCCAGATAAAATATCTCCGTAATTAATCCTAGATTAATTTTTCTCTCAAAAATAATCCTAGATTAATTATGTGCGAGTCATACGTCATCAGTGATCTTCGGGAAGCGACCCATGAGATCCCCAGATATGTTGGCAGTAAATCCGGTCGTCGGACTGTTCGAACACGTACGTACCTAGTACTACGTTTTTACCGATTTACAAGACTTGGTTGGCTCCTAGCAAAGCACTGTGCCTACCCAATTCTCCAGAAATATTCTTAAATGAATATGTAATCTGTATCAGGCGCGTAGTATATATAGTATTGCGTATTGCGATCCAGTATCGGATGTCACGTGCTAGGTCTGGGGCTGGAATTGTGTCTGCCCCATACGAAGAACATATCGGATCTCAGGTAACTAGTCTCTATAATCTGATAAACATGACCTAGTCATATTATCCCGATAACTGCCAGCATATAAGAGTACCAGTTCCGTATCCTACGTGACCATCATCTCCATATGACTGGAGTGATACTTCCATCTCGACGTCACACCCAATACACTACGATTCTCAATATACCCAGAAGAGGCATACACAGAACCTGTTAAAGCCCTGGACGACCAAAACCAAAGTATATTGATTGTCGCAAGTAATAGCGGGGAAAGTTCAGGTTAAGACCAAATACACCTACCCTGATTCGGACTTCCATAAACACATAGTAATACTACCAATGAATTCCGAGGGGTCTATCTAGAGCGAAGCTGTTTCCGTACCATCGGAAACACAACCTCCTATTACACTTGCATGAGTATCCAATACCCAAATATATGAGAACTATGCCGTTATGCTCCCACAACGCGCACAAGTGCAATACTAGTCTATTCCGTATTATCGATGTCCAGTCTCAATAATACTACGACTAGGGATATTTTAATGATTAAACCGTAATGGATTAATACTGTCTCATATCTTATTAATCTGGTACTAATCATATGGAAATTTATCATTTATTTATCTTGGTAATCCAATTACAAATGATAAAAGAGCAATTTCCTTTGTCACATAGTTAATTTGTACAACAACACCATGTTCTGTACAAATAGTGATGCTATGGGTCATAATTGTCCAACAATCTCCCACTTGGCCTATAGCCAATCACTCAAGTGTCCTACACCTAAACTATGTACGGTTCGCTAAAACTTCTGCTGAGGAAAGGCTTTCGTCAACGGATTTGCAAGGTTATCATCTGATGCGATTTATTTGATCATCACATCGCCACGATGTATGATCTAACGAATCAGATGAAATAATTGAAGTATTTATTTGGATCGTTGATGAGACCATTAATTCTTTAGCCTGTGTTGTAGCCTAGCTCAGCTGCTAACAGAACTACACCTAATCTGATTAGGATTATTATAGATCCAAAAGGCTTCTATTGCTGCCTCAGCTGCATCAATATTCCGTTTTGTTGTTTATTCGGTAACAATATCTTACTTGGAAGATTTCCAGCTCACTGTTTTGTTATTCAAACTATATAGTACTTTGTTACGACTTATAGTCATTTTAATCGGTTAGGAAACTTGTATCAGTGAATCCCGTCATTTCAAGTTCTCCTTCTCCATAGTATGAAGACATCATCCTTAGTTCATCTAAGATACTTAAGGATGTTCTTAACATCAATCCAGTGACTATCACTTGGATTGGCCTGATTGTGACTCCATATGCTCAAAGCATATGAGACACCAGGTCGCGTACATTATTTCAATATATGAGTTCTTGGAGAGTACCAACAACTTTTAGATCTATCCCAATAGATCCTTATTCCTAGAATAAAAGTTGTCTCTCCCAAGTATTTCTACGGAGAATTTCATGAAAGCCAAGATTTCACCGATTGTATTATGGGAATATCATTCCAAGAAATGATATATCATCATTATTTTATATGACAATCATTGTCAGTGCGCTCCCACTAACCTCCTTATAACACAAGAATCATTTTTGTTTTGAATTAAATCATATACCATTATGATTACATCAAAATGATATTCCAAGAACGCAATGCTTGTTTCAATCAATAAATGGATCGATTAACATGCAAACCTTGTTTTCTTGTTATGGTACGAAAAAATCGTCAGGATGTTGTAAACATCCTCCAAAAGGTTTCCGTTTAAGGAAAGCAATTTTGACGTTCCGCTGCCATATTTCAAAAATAAAACATGCAGCATCAGCAAAGCATTATCCAATGGATTTAACCATGGCAACAGGTAAAGGTTTTGTCGAATCGACACAATGTTGATAACGATACCTTTTCCGCTATACAAGCCTACTTAGTACTTGGTATGGTGGGCCATCCACGTATGTCTTCCTGAAGACTTACATAGTACCAATAGGCACAATGCCTTTTGGTACAACACCATGTCTAACTTGTTGATATACTTGGAATCCATTGTCGGACATCATACAATGCACTTTGCCATAATAGGGAGTGTTGGAAATCTAATCCATGTCCCAAGATCAAAGAAACAAGCAAAATATATAAGAGAATGAACAATATTGAAGTATGGCGGAATCATACTCACAAAGATCGGAATGTGGATGCGTTTGATGAAACAAAACTTTCTCCTTTGTGCAGTGAAGATTCGGCCAAGCAGAAAAGAGAAGCTCCAAGCAATGTTTGATCCTTCCAAGCTCTAAGATGAGTTTCCCATAACACCTTTGTATGATCCCTTGATGGTGCTAGCCAAATATGTGATTTAATGTTCCAAACAACACACTTTCTTCAAGTTTTTGCAACAAAAATGAAGAAATGGAGAGGGCTGTGAGAGCTTACTACTGTTTCGGTAATTTGAGAGGGAGAAGAGATATGATTTTTGTTAAAAAATCAATTTATATTTATGCCATAATATTTATTAAATAAATAATAACTTATTATGACACAAACCATGCAAAGGCTTAGAGTGTCAAACACTCAATTTCCATGCAAAACCCTTGAGTGCATTGTACACTATCTCCATGCAATGCATCAACAATAAAATAATGCATATAATGACATGTGTCATGTGGGCCCCACACGTTTCCAAATGAAAGTGGGCCCACGTGCACTCACGCGTTCGGGTTCGATATTTCCGAAATACCGAACTTACGTCGCGACGTTAATTAAATCGAATTTAAATAAATAATTGCGCCTAGCGAAATTATTATTTACGTCGCTAACGAATTAATTCTAAATTAACTCGTTGCCCGAATTAAAATCTAATTTAATTTCGCGTCGAAATCGAATTTCGATTATTATATCGAATAATAATTTTACGATTAATTCCAAATTAATCGTTCTCTCTCTTTATATAGTACTTTATCCAAGATAAAGTCTCTCCGTAATTAATCCAAGATTAATCGAGTTTGAATCATACGTCATTGGTGAATCTTCGGGAAGCGACCCAAGACCTCTAGATATGTTGGCAGTAAATCCGGTTGTCGAACTATCCGAACACGTACGTACCAAGTACTACGTTTTTACCGATTTACAAGACAAGGTTAGCCTCTAGCAAAACGCCATGTCTACCCAATTCTCTAGAAATATTCTTATTGGAATATAGATCTATAACAGGCGTAGTATACCGTAGTATAGTGTATATCGAACCAGTATCGGATGATCACATGTAAGGCCTGGGGCTGGAGATGTGTCTGCCCCGTACGATACATATATCGGACATCAAGCAACCAGTCTCTTTGAATCGGATAATCCTGACCTAGTCATATTATCCCGATGGTTGCAACCATTATAGAGTACTAGTTCTGTATCCCTCGCGATCATCTTCTCCATATGTCTGAAGTGATACTTCCATCTTGACATCACATCCAATACACTACGATTCTCGATAAACCCAGAAGAGGTGTACACAGAACCCGTTAAAGCCCTGGACCACCAAAACTAAAGTTTACCGATTGTCGTAAGTACTAGCGATGCAAGTCTCAGGTTAAGATCATATGCACCTACCCTAGAAGCGGACTCCCATAGACACGCAGACATACTACCAATGGGACTCCGCGGGGTCTATCCAGAGCGAAGCTGTTTTCCGTACCATCGGTAAAACACAACCTCCTACCGCACTTGCATAAGTATCCTATACTTAAATATATGAGAACTATGCCGTTGTGCCCTCACAACATGCACGAGTGCAGTACTAGTCTATTCCGCATTATCGATGTCCAATCTCGATAATACTACGACTAGGGATATTTAATGATTAAACCTTTATGGATTGATACTGTCTCATATCATCACAATCCGGAACTAATCATAGGGACTTTTACCATTTATATATCAAAGTAAATAAATTACAAAACGGTAAAAGGCAATTTCATTACTACATAGTTAATTTTGTACAATAATACAATATCATTTACAAAATAGTGACGCTATGGGTCATTACTGTCTAACAATCTCCCACTTGGCCTATAGCCAGTCACTCAAGCATCTAATACCTGAACTATGTACATGTCGCTCAAACTTTTCCCGAGGAATAGCCTTCGTCAGCGGATCTGCAATATTATCCTCTGATGCGATCTTTTCGATCTTCACATCGCCACGATGTATGATCTCTCGAATCAGATGGAATCGTCGAAGAACATGTTTGGATCGTTGATGAGACCTTGGTTCCTTAGCCTGTGCTATAGCCCCACTATTGTCACAATACAATGGAACGGGCTCAGCTGCTAACGGAACTACTCCTAATCCAATTAGAAATTTACGGATCCAAACTGCCTCTTTTGCTTTGCTGCTCAGCTGCTGCAATGTACTCTGCTTCAGTTGTTGAATCGGCAACAGTATCTTGCTTGGAAGATTTCCAGCTCACTGCTCCGTTATTCAAGCAAAATATGTACCCGGTTTGCGACTTGAAGTCGTCTCTGTCGGTTTGGAAACTTGCATCGGTATATCCAGATACCTCAAGTTCTCCATCTCCATAGATTAAGAAAACATCCTTAGTTCTTTTAAGATACCTAAGGATACTCTTAACCGCCATCCAGTGATCCTGTCCTGGATCGGCCTGATATCGACTGCACATGCTCAAAGCATAGGACACATCAGGTCGTGTACATATCATGGCATACATGATCGATCCGACTGCCGAGGCGAACGGAGTCCGACTCATGTTGTCTCTCTCATCTTGTGTTTTAGGACACATGTCCCTAGATAGAAAGACGCCATGTGATGTTGGCAACAGTCCCCTCTTGGACTGATCCATGTTGAATCTCTTCAACACTTTATCAATATATGTACTCTGGGAGAGTCCAAGTAGCCTTCTAGATCTATCCCGGTAGATCTTTATTCCTAGAATAAAAGCTGCTTCTCCCAGATCTTTCATGGAGAATTTCAATGAAAGCCAAGCTTTCACCGACGTTAACATGGGAATGTCATTGCCTATAAGCAATACATCGTCGACATAAAGGACAATAAAAGTCAGTGCTCTCCCACTAACCTTCTTGTATACACAAGGATCATCTACGTTTTGAATGAAATCATATTCTTTTATGACCTCATCAAAACGTTGGTTCCATGACCTCGATGCTTGCTTCAGTCCATAAATGGACCGATTTAACTTACAAACCTTGTTTGCAAGTCTTGGTGCGATAAAACCGTCAGGTTGTTGCATATAAACACATCCTCCAACAGGTTTCCGTTAAGGAAAGCGGTTTTAACGTCCATCTGCCATATTTCGTAATCGTAATATGCAGCTATTGCAAGCATTATCCGAATGGATTTAATCATGGCAACGGGTGAGAAAGTTTCGTCATAATCAACTCCAAGTTGTTGACGATACCCCTTCGCTACAAGCCTAGCTTTGTACGTTTGTACGTTGCCATCCATGTCTGTCTTCTTCTTGAAGACCCATTTGCATCCAATAGGCTTTACGCCTTCTGGTGCATCAACCAGTGTCCAAACTTGGTTGGTATACATGGAATCCATTTCGGCCTTCATGGCCTCTTGCCATAAAGTGGATTCGATACCTTGTATCGCTTCCTTATACGTAGCCGGTTCAGTATCCTCAATAAGATTAATATCTACATGAGGCGAGATCAGGAATCCATACCTCTCAGGTATTACCCTGACTCTCTCCGACCTACCTACGTCCTTGTGTAATTGAAGATTGTGGTTCAGTCTCATCCTGGATGGACTGTTCATGTTCCGTTCTTGATTCATTGCCAGGAACAGTATCACTACGACTTTCGTCGAGTTCTACTTTCCTCCCACTAAACACTGCATTTAGGAATTCCTTCAAGGAAAACCGCATGTAGAGCAACAAATACTTTGTGTTCTGTGGGTAATAGAAGTAATATCCTTTGGTTTCCTTAGGATATCCAACAAATAGGCATTTATCTGATTTGGGTTCAAGTTTGGTACCTTCCAAACGTTTGACGTATGCCCAGCAACCCCAATCTTCAGGAATGAGAAACCTGGTTTCTTTCCTGTCCATATCTCATACGGAGTCTGTTCAACAGACTTTGACGGAACCCTATTCAAAATAAGAATTGCACTTTCTAATGCATGTCCCCAGAAGGATATAGGTAGCTCAGTGCGACTCATCATCGACCTTACCATGTCAAGCAAGGTACGGTTTCTCCGTTCACACACACCATTTAATTGTGGTGTTCCAGGAGGAGTCCATTGTGAAAGAATACCATATTCTTTCAAGTAATCTTGAAACTCATTACTTAAGTATTCGCCACCACGGTCCGACCGTAATGTTTAATACTCTTCCTGTTTGTTTTTCAACTTCGTGTCGAAACTCTTTGAATTTCTCAAAAGTTTCCGACTTGTGCATCATTAGATACACATAACCATAACGTGATGCATCATCCGTAAAGGTTACGAAGTATCGATATCCACCTCTAGCCTGGCTAGACATGGGCCCACAAACGTCACTATGAACGAGGGCTAACAGTTCAGTGGCGCGTTCACCTTTACCACTAAAAGGTGATTTAGGCATTTTGCCTAATAAACAAGATTCGCAGACGTCATATGAATTTGGATCAAATCCGTCCAAGTACCCACTCTTCGAAAGTGTGGATATGCGAGTCTTGTTGATGTGTCCCAGACGACAATGCCACAAATAAGTTTCTTCCTTTGGATTACTCATTTTGAGCCTTTTGTTTGTTATTTTACATTTTGGAGATTCATTTATATTCAAAATATAAAGACCATTATTTGCATCAGCACTGCAAATTTCTGCATCATTTTTATATATAACACCTGGTGTTTTTAAATACAAAAGTGTACCCATACTGGGTTAACAAAGATACAGAAATAATATTCTTAGTTAAACTAGGAACATAATAACAGTCAAAAAGTTTAAGTACATGCCCCGAGGGCAGTTCCAAAACAAAAGTGCCTACGGCCAAAACAGCAACAGAAGTTCCATTTCCAACTCGTAGATCTACCTCCCCCGAAGCCAGTCTCCTGCTATCATGCAGATCCTGCACATCAGTACAAATATGAGAACCACAGCCAGAATCAAAAATCCAATTTTTATTAAGACTAGAAGTAGTCATATTTATCTCAATAACAAACATACCTGAGGCCGGTGCCTTGCCCGCCTGTATGTCCTCCTTATGTCCCTTGTTCATGCGGCAGTCACGCTTCCAGTGACCTTTCTTGCCGCATTTCAGGCAAACATCTTGAGACTTGTCCCTTGGCTTCCCAGAAGCCTTTGTTGACTTGGCCTTGCCTTTTTCTTATGCTTTTTCTTCTTAACACCCCCAGTTGCCTTGAGCCCAGCTTTCGGCGTTTGAGATGTTGTTGCAAAGTGCGCCTCGCGCTTGTTGCCTTTCAGAAGCTCTTTCTCTGACTCCTTGAGAATCGACAATAACTCTCCAAGAGTGTCATCCGAATTCATCAGTTTGTAGTTGATGACAATCTGTTTCCAAGTATCGGGTAGTGACTGTAGAAGTACATCTATAGCCAGCTCAGCCTCCAAGACTATACCCATATTAGCCAGTTCATCAATATCGGCTATCATTTGAGTCCCATGGACCTCAACAGAACTACCATCAGTCATACGGGAGCGAAAGATTTTCTTCACCAACTCGTACCTCGCCATCCGCTTATTAGTGCGGTGAAGATCTTGCAATCTTGCCATCATATTATAAGGATCCAAGTCCCTATTTTGGCGACGAAAGTGTTGAGTCATTGAAGCAAGCATGATCGACTGAGCCGTGTCACAATCATCACTGTGAGTTTTCCATAACTCCAGCTCAAGTGGCTCAGTGGGCTTAGGCCCGAGAGGTCTTTGTATCGTATACAGTATCCTCTCCGCCCCAAGGACTATCCTTAGGTTCATTTCCCAATCAGCGAAGTTTGTCCCCTTAAAGACATTGTCACCCATGATGATGTCTCGGACATTTACCTTGCTTGCCATCTTAACTACGATAGTCCAACTATCTAGTTAACGATAAAATGGGTACAGTCAAACTGTTACAAGAAAAAAAAACATTTTATTAGTCCAACTAATGTTAAAAATTTTGACGAAATAAATTTTGTAAGCGCGTAAAGCTAAGTATCTGAATGAAATTGCATAAATTCAATACTAGCCTCCCACTATTTTCTACAAGTCTCTAACCCTCTGTTGAGTACTCGGGAAATCCAATTTCCTAGTGGGCTAGGATCCCGTTAAATAACACACAACCTTGACTTTGGCCAACAAGTTGTATGATATTTAACTAGGTAGATCTCGAAGATCAATTGGATCCCATCCAATTCCTAGATCCGGTAGGTGGACATCCAAGTCCGAAACATATATATCTAATACATATGTCAATGTATCCAATACATTTTCCTAACCATTTCCTCTGAATCAACTAAGCCTTGGCTTTGGCACAACAAACCTAATGATTCCAGTTAAGCGGGACCCATTGACGAGGAAAGTTTCGTAATCAATGTCGATGGACAAGAAGTGATCTTGACTTTGGCCAACAAATCACAACTTGGACAGGACACCGATGTGGAACAAAACTCTCATGATTCAAACACATCCTCAATTGACAAAGGTCTTGACTTTGGCCAACAAACCAATGCCAATTTCGGATCTTGAGAAAGAATCATTCAACGGAAGGAAAATCGCTTAATATTGTTTGAGGGATTTTTCGCGTAATTGGCAACCAATTAATTTATCTTTGTTAGGTCTCATCATCATACACCCTTAAGCATGCTTCTAAAACATCATAAAGTGCGTAAAGTAAAGTAATAGTGATATGCGGATGGATATATAAACAACTTGTTCCTAGAACAAATCACTCCCTTTCCTCTCCCCGCTAGCACTATTCTACTTCTACCCAATTACATAATACAATAAGAGAAACCTCATTTACATTGAGGGGAATTAGGTGAGAAGAGAATACAAAGAGATAAAGAGATAAGGCTGGACACGCAGGTCCAATTTATAAATTCCAAATTTACAATAATTTCAAAATTACCCTTCCCTTCTAATATCCATCCGATATACACTATTCATACAACACATCCATATTCATTCATTCAAGGCATGTTATACAACCAATCAAATCCAATTAATTAGTCTTTAATTAGGTGACAATACAATGTTCAAACAATTGTTTGCATTTGCGCGAGTCCAACTCGTTTTGAGAATAAATACTATAGTATGAATTCACGAATTATATCGAACTACTCGTTAAATCCAATTTAAGTCGTATTCAATACTAATCCTTTTATTTAATTCTAAATTAAATATTTACACTTTTATTGTGCTTTTATAACTTAGATTCCAAATCTAGTACTATTGGGTCTCAAAGCCCAACTAACATCTAATGTCCGTTTAATTAAAGTCCGATGGGCTTTCTATTGATTTCATTTAGGCTTGGGCTTGGTCAATGTGGGTCAAACCCAATTTCCAAGCCCAATAAGGAATCACCCTCATTTGCCATAAAATCAATATCAAGCCCATAAGGCCCAATTAAACATAAAAGCCCATTTATTACATTTGGACTTAAATGGTGTGATTTAGGCCCATTTTGGATCCAATCCAAATGGTCCAAATCTACTTGGCCCAACCAAGCCCATTTATGACCAAATATAATAGTTTTAGGCCCAATTCAAAATTAAGCCCAATTAACCAAATTTTAAAATTCCAAATTTTATAACTTAATTAATTAAAGTGTATTTACATGATTAATCCTTTTAATCAATATTCCCAAAATATCAAATTAATCCATTAATCATATTTTTATCTTAAATATATGTCCAACATTATTTAATCAAAAAATCAAGTCCCTAATACTCCATCAAGCATTCGGCCAAGGTGATTAAAATGGTTCCGATTTCGTTTTCAATCCAATCGAGTTACAAATCATCATTCCATATTATTTCAAGTCATCTAATGTCTTAAAATTAAAAAATCATCTAGTCCACATGCTTGCATGTATTCGGCCAAGCCTCATTTGGGTTGGAAAAATTAATCCAATTTATTTTCCATGAAATTGATGATGTATAATCTAAATAACATACATCTAAGCATATTTAATCAAGCAAACTCATCAAATCATGCTTCAAACAATTTTCCCCAAATAACATCCTAATATATTTGCATGCTTTTTAGCTCAATGATACCATTGTTGGAAATCTAATCCATGTCCCAAGATCAAAAGAAACAAGCAAAATATATAAGAGAATGAACAATATTGAAGTATGGCGGAATCATACTCACAAAGATCGGAATGTGGATGCGTTTGATGAAACAAAACTTCTCCTTTGTGCAGTGAAGGATTCGGCCAAGCAGAAAAGAGAAGCTCCAAGCAATGTTTGATCCTTCCAAGCTCTAAGATGAGTTTCCCATAACACCTTTGTATGATCCCTTGATGGTGCTAGCCAAATATGTGATTTAATGTTCCAAACACACACACTTTCTTCAAGTTTTTGCAACAAAAATGAAGAATGGAGAGGGCTGTGAGAGCTTACTGTTTCGGTAATTGAGAGGGAGAGAGATATGATTTTTTGTTACAAAAATCAATTTATATTTATGCCATAATATTTATTAAATAATAATAACTTATGACACAAACCATGCAAAGGCTTAGAGTGTCAAACACTCAATTTCCATGCAAACCCTTGAGTGCATTGTACACTATCTCCATGCAATGCATCAACAATAAAATAATGCATATAATGACATGTGTCATGTGGGCCCCACACGTTTCCAAATGAAAGTGGGCCCACGTGCACTCACGCGTTCGGGTTCGATATTTCCGAAATACCGAACTTACGTCGCGACGTTAATTAAATCGAATTTAATAAATAATTGCGCCTAGCGAAATTATTATTTACGTCGCTAACGAATTAATTCTAAATTAACTCGTTTGCCCGAATTAAAATCTAATTTTAATTTCGCGTCGAAATCGAATTTCGATTATTATATCGAATATAATAATTTTACGATTAATTCCAAATTAATCGTTCTCTCTCTTTATAGTACTTTATCCAAGATAAAGTCTCTCCGTAATTAATCCAAGATTAATCGAGTTTGAATCATACGTCATTGGTGAATCTTCGGGAAGCGACCCAAGAGACCTCTAGATATGTTGGCAGTAAATCCGGTTGTCGAACTATCCGAACACGTACGTACCAAGTACTACGTTTTTACCGATTTACAAGACAAGGTTAGCCTCTAGCAAAACGCCATGCCTACCCAATTCTCTAGAAATATTCTTATTGGAATATAAGATCTATAACAGGCGTAGTATACCGTAGTATAGTGTATATCGAACCAGTATCGGATGATCACATGTAAGGCCTGGGGCTGGAGATGTGTCTGCCCCGTACGATACACATATCGGACATCAAGCAACCAGTCTCTTTGAATCGGATAATCCTGACCTAGTCATATTATCCCGATGGTTGCAACCATTATAGAGTACTAGTTCTGTATCCCTCGCGATCATCTCTCCATATGTCTGAAGTGATACTTCCATCTTGACATCACATCCAATACACTACGATTCTCGATAAACCCAGAAGAGGTGTACACAGAACCCGTTAAAGCCCTGGACCACCAAAACTAAAGTTTACCGATTGTCGTAAGTACTAGCGATGCAAGTCTCAGGTTAAGATCATATGCACCTACCCTGAAGCGGACTCCCATAGACACGCAGACATACTACCAATGGGACTCCGCGGGGTCTATCCAGAGCGAAGCTGTTTTCCGTACCATCGGTAAACACAACCTCCTACCACCGCACTTGCATAAGTATCCTATACTTAAATATATGAGAACTATGCCGTTGTGCCCTCACAACATGCACAAGTGCAGTACTAGTCTATTCCGCATTATCGATGTCCAATCTCGATAATACTACGACTAGGGATATTTAATGATTAAACCTTTATGGATTGATACTGTCTCATATCATCACAATCCGGAACTAATCATAGGGACTTTTACCATTTATATATCAAAGTAAATAAATTACAAAACGGTAAAAGGCAATTTCATTACTACATAGTTAATTTTGTACAATAATACAATATCATTTACAAAATAGTGACGCTATGGGTCATTACTGTCTAACAGGGAGTCGATACCTTGTATCACTTCCTCATACGTAGTCAGTTCATATTCCTCAATAAGATTGACATCTTTACGAGGTGAGATCAGAAACCCATACCTCCCATGTTGTTTTCTGACTCTCTCCGACTTGCTCGGTTCTTGTTTATTCGAAGATTATTGGTACAGTTTCATCTTGATGAAATGGTTGTGTTCTATTAAGGAATCAGTGCGGAACAGTATTACTCCGATTTCATCGAGTTTTACTTTCCTCCCACCTTACCACCACGGCATATAGGTATTCCTCTTAGGAAAAACCGCATGGCGAGCAACAATTACATTGTTCTCTTGTGATTTGGTATAATGTTATATTTGGTTGTTCCCTAGGATAACCCATAAATTAGGCACTTATCCGATTTGGGTTCAAGTTTGGTATCGTCTAAACTTATGCCCAGCAGTCCAAATCTTCATGAATGAGAAAAAACCACGGTTTCTTTCATGTTCATATCTAATATGAAGTCTGTCTAACAGATTTTTATGGAACCTTATTCTAAATAAGTTTTGCACTGTTTAATGTGTATCCCTTGAAGGAAATGGTAGCTCAGAGCGACTCATGAGTAACCTTATCATGTCCAACGAAATTCGGTTTCTCCGTTTGGACACACTGTCAAATTGAGGTGTTCCGGGAGGAGTCCACTATGAAAGAATACTATACTCTTTCAGGTAATCGAGAAACGTATTGCTTAAGTATTTTCCCCGGTCTAATCATGACGGTTTAATATTTTAGCCGATTTGTTTTTATACTTCGTGTCGAAACTCTTTGAATTTATAACAGTTTCCGATTCGTTTTCATAGAAACCATAACCATAATTCGATGCCCATCCGTAAGGTTGCAAGTATTCATATCCACCTCTAGCCTAACTAGACATGGGCCCACTTATGTCACTATGAACGAGAGCTAACAGATCGATGGCACTTGCACTTTACCAAGTAAAAGGAGTTTTAAGGCACTTTGCCTAATAAACTAGATTCGTAGACATTATTTGAATAGAATCAAATCTGTCCTAGTATCCACTCTTCGAAAGTGTGGATATACGAGTCTTTTTAATGTGTCCCAGACAACAATGCCACTTATAAGTCTCAACTGATTATTTCAGTTTGAGCTATTTGTTTGTCATTTTATACGTTTGAGATTTATTTATATTCAAAATATAAATAATGTTATTCACATCTAATGGTTTATCTCAATATCATCTTTATAAAATAAAAAACTTTAAGTTCTAGAATATAAAGGTATACCCGCAATAGGTTAAAACCCTGATATAGAGATAATGTTCTAGTCAAACTAGTACATTGTAGCAGTTCCTAATTTAAGTACATACCCGAAGGGTAATTTCTAAACTTAGGTTTCTACGGTTAAACAGCGACTCTCGACCCGTTCTCGACTCGTAGGTTGATCTCAACTGAAGTCAGTAGCTGCTACATCAGCAGATTCCGCCACATCAGTACATATCTATGTACCACATCTAGTATCAAAATCTAATTTTGAAACTAATAGTGAACATGTTTATGACAAACATTCTTGAAGTGGAGAGATTTCCCGTCTTCTCTTCCTTCATGTCTGCCTTGTCCATACGGCAGTCACGCATCCAGTGACCCGTTTGCCATAGTTTGGCAGACATCTTGGGATATGTCCTTTGTCTTTCAAGAAGACTGTGATGATTTTGCTTTGCCCCTTTGTAGAAGCTCTGGCTCTGCCTCCTAGAGCATAGCCATCAACTCTCCAAGAGTTTACTCTTGATTCATAATGAACCTGCCCCAGCTTTCGGGTAAAGACTATAAGATCAAATTTTTGGTAGTCTCGGCCACATAGGTAATGCCCAGCTAACCTAGCTGATCGATGTCAGCAATCATCTGCGACACCTAGTGCTCGACAGATGTACCCTCTGACATACGCGAGCGTAAAAGCTTCTTTTGCAATTTACACTTCTAAGATTTAAGAATAAATCTATGAAGATCTTAATTTCATCATCATGGTACAATGATCTAATCCTTAATTCTGACGACGGAATTAAAGTGTCATTGCATTAAGATAAAGGATTGAGCACTAAAGTTATCATCACATGAATATTCCAAATATCATGTTCTACTATTTGCTAAACTCCGGGCTTAGGCCTAAGACGTTGTTCTATCAAATAGAATAACTTCTCAGTTTCCAGTACTATCATGAGGTTTTATTCCCAATCTGAAAATTAAAGCGTTTAAAGACATTTCACCCAGGATTATGTTTTAAACGCTAATCTTTCAGTTATCTTGATTGCTATAGTCCAACTATCCAATCAACGATTTCAGGTACATTTAATATAATGATTACTATAGTCTAACTATATAATCAACTATAATTTAATTGCTTAAATTCAAATATATTGATTACTATAATCCAATTATATAATCAACTATAAATTGAAGTAGTTTGAATACAGTCCAACTGTTTAATTAAAACAACGATTAAATATTAGTCCAACTAATATATATTTATTTATTGACGAAAAATTGAAATGAGCGCGTATTGGCAAGTATCTAAACGAAATTGCAAATTAATACTTGCCCCCACTATTTTTCGGCGAGCCTCTAACCCTCTGTTGAGTACTCGGGAAACCTAGTTTCCTAGTGGGCTAGGATCCCGTTAAATAACACACAACCTTGACTTTGGCCAACAAGCTGTATGATATTTAACTAGGTAGATCTCTAAGATCAATTGGATCTCATCCAATTCCTAGATCCAGTAGGTGGACATCCAAGTCCGAACATATATCTAATATATGCCAATATATCCAATATATTCCCTAATATTTTTCCTCTGAATCAATTAAGCCTTGGCTTTTGCACAACAAACTTAATGATTCCAGTTAAGCGGGACCATTGACCTTGGAAAGCTTCGTAATCGATGTCGATGGACAAGAAGTGATCTTGACTTTGGCCAACAAATCACAACTTGGACAAGACATGCGATATGGAACAAAGCCTTCATGATTCAAACACATCCGCGATGGACAAAGGCTTGACTTTGGCCAACAAACCAGTGCCAATCTTGGATCTTGAGAATGAATCATTCAATGGAAGGAAGGAAAAACGCTTAATATTTGTTGAGGGTTTTTCGCGTAATTGGCAACCAATTAATTATCTTTGATTAGGTCTCATCATACACCCTTAAACATGCATTCTAAAAGCATATAAGGCGCGGAAATAAATTAATAATGATATGCGGATGGATATTTAAAACATTTTGTTCCTAGAACAAATCTCTCATTTCCTCTCTCCTGCTAGCACAAATCTACTTCTACCCAATTACATAACACTTCTAAAGAAACCTCATTTACATTGAGGGGAATAAGTGAGAAGAGAAATACAAAGAGTCAAGAGGTAATAGGCTGGACACGCAAGTCCAATTTAATAAATTCTAAATTTATTACAACAATTTCCAAAATTGCCCTCACCCATCTAATATCCATCCGATATACATTATTCATACATCACATCCATGTATTCACACAAAACATGTTATCAATAAATCTAATCCAATTAATTAATCTGAAATTAATGACCATCCAATGTTCAAACAACCATTTGATTTGCGCGAGTCCGACTCGTTTAAGAATAAGTACTCAAGTACGAATTCTTGAATTATATTAAACTACAATATTAAATCCAATTTAATTGCATTCAATACTAATTCTATATTTAATTCCAAATTAATAATTACACTTTTTTAATTTGCCTTTACGACTTACATTCTAAATCCAATCTTTGTGGGTCTCAAAGCCCAATTAACATCCAATGTCAATTTAATTAAATTCGAATGGGCTTTCAATTAATTTATAAGGCATGGACTTTGGCAACCAAAGCCCAATAAGGAATCACCCTTTGCCAAAAATAATTTAGGCCCATTAGGCCCAATTAAAATTTTAAAGGCCCATTTAATCATATTTGGACTTTATGGAAATGGTTTTAGGCCCAATTGGATCCAACCAATTAACCTAAACCAAACTTGGCCCAACCTAGCCCATTAAGCCCAAATACAACTTTATCAGCCCAATTCCAAATTTAGCCCAAATAATTAAATTCTAAAATTCCAAATTTCACAATTAATTAACTAAAGTGTATAGCCATAATTAATTAGTAAAATTAACAATTCCAAAATATCAATTTACTTAATTAATTATGCTAATCATCATCAATACATGTCCAACATTATTGAATCATAAAATAATCTTATTTCCATGCTTATAACTCACGGTATCTTAGGGTTTTTTGTCCAATTTGATTTCAATCCAATTGAATCTCAAATCAACATTATCCCAAGTCTTTCAACTCATCCAATGATTAAAAGAACAAAAAATACCATGACATTAGGGCACCTAACTTTCGGCCAAGCCTCAAATTTGGGGAAAAATTAATCTAATTCAATTTTCATCAAATTGATCATGCATATCCAAGTTATTATCATCATTCAAGCATACTCAAACAATCAATCATCAAATCAATTTTACCCAAATTTTACCATAATTCAATTTCATGCTTAAAAATGGCTCTAATACCATTGTTGGGTTTTCTAGGTCAAACCAAGATCATATTAAGCGATGAAAAGTGCGAATACAACAAAGTAAAGTTGCGGAAATACACACTTTGATCGAATTTGTGATGCGAAGAACACAAAAGTTTTCCTTGCTCCTTGAAGCTCTCGACCATGCCTCTTTTTTGTGCTCCATGTTTGATCTTCAAGCTCCAAGCTTTGTGTGTGAGAGTACATGCTCATGAATGGGTTTCTCTATCACCTTTGTGAGCTCTTTAGTGTGCTAGCACTTGGAAAAATTTGCCACAAAACCTTCCTTTGCTTCTTGTTGCTCTCGGCCATGAGAGGAAATTTGAGAGCAAATGGCTTCCAAAACCGTGAGGTGGAGAGGAGAGAAGATGAGTTTTTGTGTAGTATTTTTTATTTTAAAAATCAAGTCAAATGATATACCAAAATTAATAAAAAATGGTATTAGTCATTCAATCCATCAGACTTGAGTGTTTGGTAAGCAACCATCAAATCCTATCAACTTCCATCAACCAAAAGGTGATGTGATAGACAAGCGATGTGACTTGTGATGTGACTAGTGGGCCCCACTTGATTCGAAATATGAGTGGGCCCGCAAACACTCTCGGGCTCGGGTTCGCTAATTACGAATTAACGAATTTTCCGTTGCGACGTAATTAAATCAAATTAATTAAATAATTATGCCTAGCAAAATTACTATTCACTTCGCTAGAGAATTAATTCTAAATTAACTCGTTCGCCCGAATTAAAATCTAATTTTAATTCCGCGTCGAAATCTTATTTCGTTTAATATATCGAATACATTATTATATCGATTAATTCCAAATTAATCATTATCTCTCATTAAATAGTATTTTATCCCAAATAAAATATCTCCGTAATTAATCCTAAATTAATTTTTCTCTCTCAAATAATTAATCCTAGATTAATTATGTGCGAGTCATATGTCATCGGTGAATCTTCGGGAAACGACCCATGAGATCCCCGGATATGTTGGCTGTAAATCCGATCGGTGGACTGTCCGAACACGTACGTACCTAGTACTACGTTTTACTGATTTACAAGACATGGTTGGCTTCTAACAAGCACCGTGCCTACCCAATTCTCCAGAAATATTCTTAAAGGATATGTAATTTGTATCAGGCATAGTATACATAGTATTGCGTATTGCGATCTAGTATCAGATGTCACATGCTAGGCCTGGGGCTGGAATTGTGTCTGCCCCGTACAAATCACATATCGGATCTCTGGTAACTAGTCTCTATAATCGGATAAACATGACCTAGTCATATTATCCCGATAGCTGCAGCATATAAGAGTACCAGTTCTTTATCCTACGTTACCATTATCTCCATATGACTGGAGTGATACTTCCATCTCGACATCACACCCAATACACTACGATTCTCAATATATCTAGAGGAGGCATACACAGAACCTGTTAAAGCCCTGGACGACCAAAACCAAAGTATATTGATTGTCGCAAGTATTAGCGGTGCAAGTCTCAGGTTAAGACCAAATACACCTACCCTGATTCGGATTTCCATAGACACATAGTCATACTTTCAATGGAATTCCGAGGGGTCTATCCATAGCGAAGCTGTTTCCGTACCATCGGTAAACACAACCTCCTATTACACTTGCATGAGTATCCAATACCCAAATATATGAGAACTATGACGTTATGCTCCCACAACGAGCACAAGTGCAATATTAGTCTATTCCACATTATCGATGTCCAGTCTCGATAATACTAGGACTAGGGATATTTTAATGATTAAACCGTAGTGGATTAATACTGTCACATATCTTATTAATCTGGTACTAATCATATGGACTTTTATCATTTATGTATCTTGGTAATCCAATTACAAATGATAAAAGAGCAATTTCCTTTGTCACATGGTTAATTTGTACAACAACACCATGTTCTGTACAAATAGTGATGATATGGGTCATAATTGTCCAACACCTAACGCCCCTAGAACCTAGTTTTAGGGTCTGGTAGTAGCATGGATCAGCACTACCGGCACTAGTTTAGTGGCTTGGGGGACGGTGATACGTAACGCCCCAAGACCACCAGTTTCAGGGACAAGAGTGGCATGCTTTTGGGGACAGCGATAAGTAACACCCCAAAGTCATGGTTTTGCATTCCTGCTCCAGGTAGGCGTATGGTGGGATGGCAATACATAACGCCCTCATACATCAATTTTTTCAGATACTGATCAGTTTTCAGATCCAGACATCCAAAAAAAATTTAAACGATCAGATTTTAGAAATGTTTTTGGAAAGCAGATTTCAGAAAGAGAAGTTTAATAAGAAAAATTTCAAGCAAAGTTTTAGGAAAAAGTGTTTTCATTAAAGATTACTCTGAAACTTGGTTTTAGAACCAATTAATTTTATATCAGTATTTTATTTTCTCGTCCACTCACTTAGATCGCTTAGCGATCTAACCCCCAATTCCCAGTTTTCTGTGGTTACAGGCATTCTCAGAGGACAAGCTCGGGAGGGAGGATAGTGATGCAGTCACTTGAGTATAGAGTCCTCAGTCCAAGTCAGAGAGAGAGTGAGAGAGTTCAGTCAGAGTCAAATGAAAGTTATGTAGTAGTTTGTGTTTTAAGACAGTCATTGTTAAAGTATATTATTAAGATTTAATTTGCAGATTGAGTTTGTATGTCATGTTTTGCTTGGGCTACAGTCCCATATTAATTAAGAAAAGAATATTAGTATACTTTCATGATTAGAGAGTCTGAGCTTATGTGGGTTAGTACGGTCTATCACATGCCGGTAACATCTCTCGAATCGGGGATGTTACAAAACACACTTTAATTTCCTATATTCACGTCGATTTCAAGTCATTTATTCAATTTCAAATAACACACATAATCCATACATATAATGGATTCTTTCACACACATATACACTCAAACATACATACAGTCATCCTGCAATCGACAATAAAGCAGCAACATAACAGTTGATACACAAAGCACATAACCAAACAATACATACTATGACTAGCTTACACATAAAATGCTCGTATGAGACTCATTTCCTATTTTAGAATAGGTATGAGATGAATTCAGTCTGAACGTTTTCCTAACCAGCTCGACTACTATACCATGAAATCATCAACCAATTAAACATACAGAATTGCATATATATCACTTAACACAAACTCATCAGACAGTTTCTCATACACAACCACATACATGGCAAACACAACTTTATAATCAGAATAGTCACATACAATCATATATAAATCATGTAGGGGTGTTAAGGGGTATAACCGGGTAACGCATCGGAACACAAAAAATCAAAATTTTCCGATTTCAATAATTTTTCTTGGATAATTAAAATAAACGTATTTATTCTAATTACTCAATACTTAAAAACTGAATTTTTTACCCAAAAATTAGATTTTTCCCTTAATTGTCGTGAGACCCCAAAGTTTTGTATTTTGATAATTTTTGTCCTAATTTGTCAAATACAAATTTAAATGATTTCAAATCACTACTAAAGTGATTTATAGATATCATATACATCAAAATATAACTCACAACAAAAAATCCCAATTTTCTTGAGAATGCCGAGAGCACCCACAAGTTTGTATTTTATGCATTTTGGTCAAATTTGTTCAAAACAACTTTAGATATTTCCAATCAACACCAAATAAATTTTAAGTCTGATATATATCATTATGCAACACATATATGAAAAACCCCAATTTTGGTTTAGGCTAACAACCCTAATTTCTTAAATTAATCCAATTAACAAAATTAAACAAATCCAAGACTTTAATCTAATGTCTACAATACCAAACAAGTCTCACCACAATGAAATAACTCAGAACAATTCTAGTTCATTAATGAGTGGCCTAAGAACTCTAGAATGGTAACAAGATCATGAAATGATCAAAAGTGTTCGTATTAACCATTAATAAGCTTACTTTAATAAGCATACATGCATACATCTTTCATTCATGGTTCCAACCATCAAAACACAAACATGAGAGAGTAGAAAAACTTAAGAACACACATGTTGTAACCAAGAACAAAAGGAATAATTTTCCTTCTAATGGAAAGTTGGAAATACCTACTAATTTCCAAGCTTTCTTTGATTTTCTTTTTGGTTTCTTCTCTTTTTCTCTCAAGTTTATTTTGTTTATGTTTTTGGAGGCTTGAACAAGTGAAGCAAATGGAAAAATAAAACCTTTATATACTTAGGATTTGTGGCCGAAAATGTCCAAAATATATATATAATATATATATATATATATATATATATATATAGATATATATATTTTCTTTTATTTAACATATTAAAGTAGCAAAATTCAATTTGATAACATTTTCTTTAAATGCAAAAGTAAAACATTTGCATCTTAATCATTTCCATATTTAATTATCAATTTAGATATTTTATATTTTAATTACTTTAATTATTTAATAATTAAATAATTACTTAAACACAAATATCTAAATATATTTATTATTTTTACTTTAAATAATCCAAAATCATATATTAATGATATACGTCAAATATTATAATTTGATAATTAATTATTGTGTATTTAATAATATCATATATTAAATGCAAATACACATTAATCAGGAAATGACCGAAAGACCCCATCTATGCATATATATTTTGTTTAACCGTTAAACGATTTATAAATAATCAATATTATTCATAAAGTTTCTCTAGTGCTCCACGAGTATGTTTCATTAGTGAGACTCTCTAGGTTCAGGCATATCTGTCACGAAAATCAATTTTGTGTCTATAATCAACCTACCAATAAATTATGACGAACACTGATAAAGTTGCTGAACCATACTGGTCGAGGTCATTGCATATGTATAATCTCTCCATCTTAGGTATCCTGATTATTCCAGAGATATAAATATAAACGTCAAATCTCTATAGATATAATCACGTCTACGTTTCTATTAGCAATCTCTAAATAACACTTAGAACTAACTTCTACAGTGTAACACAGGCCCATGGATTTAACAGATTACTAATTCTATATTGAATACCTATGCTCTGTACACAGAGCTGATGGATTATATCCTGACACACAGAGGATATCCAGAGTATCAGTCAACACCCAAAGAATAGGCGGAGGTCTGACCTAAATAATCTGGTGACGTGACTACCATCAAAGTGTGGAGGATATCTTATATATCAACAGTGGTATCTCAAGTAAAAGAATCATTATCCTACTCAACTTGAGAAGATTCTTATTGACGTTGGTGTATCATCTATTAAGAATCTTGGTGATTCATTCAGTGTGTATCGGATATAAACACCTACATGTTTATACGAGTCTTCAAGACTCATGGTTCATTGAGAAACCATTGGAATCCTAGATTCCAATATACGACATATACCAGTCTCAACGGGTTTACTTACTTACCAAGGAAAGTAAACCTTGACTAGGAACAATTTAAGAATGATGCTATTATAACATAATTTAATATCAATTGCGACGCTTTTGTAACTGTATCATAACTAGCCATTCTAAGGTCAATTACGTCATTACCATATATAGAGAGATATTATATTATGAAAACTTCTTATTTTGTTTATAATAAAAAGTTTCCATAAGTATTTATAGGGAAATACAAAAGAAATTGGCGCTCTGAGCACCAATCCTAACACATCAAACATACAAATATACTATTTTCTTCGAATTCAGATACCATAGCCTTTAATAGTCCTCACATCCATTACCTATCAATCAAACATATTCAGTTCAGAATTCTAATATGAAAATATTGATACAATATCTTACCAAATATACATTTTCATTCATATATGTATCTTTTCAATCACGTACTTCTATCATTCAGGAAAGACTTAGTTTATACCAACTCAACCTCTTTATAACTAATTTGTATGCATTAGTCAATGACAAACTTATTCCAATAATGCACATTTATACTGATGAGTGGTATTTATATCACTATTTCCCACTCATTTAACTTAATATTTTGTATAGTTTCTTGAGTTTTGTGAACGTTTTGATGTGTTTTGTGTTATTTTGTAGATAAATAAAGTTTCAGGACATTCTGGAGATGATTTGGGGCAAAACAGGAAAAATTGGCAAAAAAGGGTATTTTGGTCATTTCCAGCGTCGCAACGCCCCGCGTGAGCCGAATTTGCTAACGTGCGCCAGGTCAACGGTCAACAATTTGAGAAGTTTGACTTTGCTAAAATGCGCCGTGCCACGTGTCACTATCACAATCGATCTGCTAACGTGCGCCGTGCCACGTGTCATCATCATATGCTACCGACACTCAGACTTGACACGTGTCGCCTCGTCATCAGCCATGTCAGCGGTCAACGAGTCAACTTCGCCATGTGTCAAGCCACGTCATCAGCCACGTCACAAGGTCAACCAATGTCAACTTGCCACGTCAGCCTCAGCCAATCAGAACGGGACACGTGTCGCCACGTGTCGCAATCCTATTGTGCCGACAATTGCAATGCCACGTCATCGCCACGTCAGCGCCACGTCATCATGACGTCATCAATGACGTCATCACAATAATTAAGTCTTAGCCGCCTTGCCACCTGTCGCGTAAACAGTCAGCCGTCTTGCCACGTGTCGTCTTCTCAGTGTGCCACGCCAACTGTTCCAGCGTCGCGACGCTGGAGCCCTTAGCGTCGCGACTCCAGATGCCCATCTGCGCCTATAAATTCAGCTTCGAATTTCAGATTAAAACACACCTCTCTCTCTCTCTTCAATTCTCTCTAAAGAGAGAGATTTTCTCCCTTCTTTTAGTTTTTAGTTTTTTTTTTTATTTTTAATTTTTAGTTTTGTAAATAATTTTAATTACGTTTTGTAATAATAGTTATTTAATTTTTACTTTTTACTATTTACAGTTTTTACTATTCACCATGAATAGGTAACTTCCCCAGCTATGGTGAAAGGTAATTCTTTTATTGTTACTATTTAGATTAATTTCCCTTAAAATTAATATATTCACTATTTAAAATACTGACTTAAAAAGGATACCGCTATATTGGCCGGTTGGTAATTTTATTTTAATCTGGTTTAAACCTGACTAATCAAGGATACCGCTATATTGGTTGGTTGGTAATTTAATTTTGGTTCCGCCTTTATGGCTGGTTGGACTTAATTTGACTAAATCAGGATACCGCCAGAATGGTCGGTTGGTAATATTATCACAAGTTTATATATTATTTTATGGGAGATATCTAAATTAGTAGTAGTAGAAGTAATTCATTTTACCTTAGCATTTTATTGTATTTTACTTTTCAGCATTTTTACTTTATGTCTTTTACTTTTATGTATTTACTAGTCCTAGTTATGTGTTAGTTTTCTGAGGTTGTGATGACTTTTAATATCACCGGTTTATAAGGGGTTAAATTATAGTTTGGGTAATTTAAAGATTTATTTATTAAGTCTTAAGCTTAATGCTTCTTGTTGTCTGATCACCAATAAGATTGATATGGTAAATCTAAAATGAACTAGACATAGGGATTTTAGGTTTCAGCCTTAGACTTAATAGCCCACGATCTTCCTTAAGGATAGATAACCCTTTAATAGATTTCCTTACAGGATAGGAATATACATGTCAGGCGGGGGTAGCCATAATTGGAACTTAATCTTAATGAATCCAGATAATTTGGTTGACATAGACATATGGTTCAATTAGGTTAAATTGGGTATTTGTGTCTGACCATCGAAGAGGCTTTTACATAATTTAGTGTTCCAGGTTAGAAAACCGATTTATTACACAAACATAAAATAATCACTTCATCTTTTAAATGATATTAGAATGATTCACAACCCTAGATCTTTGTGTCTTTTGTTATTTTCCTTAGTATTTTCTTTTGTCTTTTTATTTATTTATTTATTGTGTAAAACCACATTCAATCGATCAAACAATCATTCTCTTCTCCATTCAATTTGATATTTGTAAATAAATAGATTCAACAATTAATAACAACAGTAGGAATTAAGTCCTCATGGGATCGATATTTTTATACTACTTGAACGATACGTGCGCTTGCGTTATACGTGTGTGTTTACGCCGGTCAAGTTTTTGGCGCCGTTGCCGGGACTTATATTTCTTGAGTTGTTAATTTTGAAGCTATCTAATTTACTTGTATCTAATTTTCTTTATTTTTATTTGTAATTTTTATTTCTTTCTTTTATTTTCAGGTGGTTAAACAATGGAACACTACTGGGAGATTGAGAAATTAGAGCTTTAGAAGAAGATACACCCCAAATCTGGGAGCAACAGTCCGGTTTTCTGAGGCCTGTTGTCCAGCCCAACAATTATCACTGGATGCCAGAACCAAACAATACTACATTTGCTCAACAGAACTCAATGTGGAGATGTGACATATGTAATGGTGACCACCCAAGCGATTATTGCGAATACAACTACCATCCAGGGTGGCAGAACTATCAAGATCCTTCATGGTATGACGAGCCATCACATTTCACAGAACCACATTTTTCATCTTATCCACCATCTATCTTTGATCTTCATCAACAACCAGAACCATCCGAGGAAGATCAATTGATTCACATGTTCAAAGAACAAGTAGCTCAATTTGATGCACAAGTTCAGAGTAACACAGAATCCATACAGAGAATGACAGATCAGATCAGACAATTAACAGAAAACCAGAACTATATACCTCAAGAACCAGTTCCAGATGACACTGATGAAGCCTTCGAGTACCAATCATTTCACAATGACATTTCAACAGAGGAGGAGGCTGAGCATATCAACAACCAGATGTATCAGTTCAGGAGCCCGAACCGGCAAAGTCTCGATTTGATTTTTATTATTCTGACTCTGACGAGGAGGAAGCTGATATATTTGTACCAACTGCATCAAAAATTGAGGATGGAATTCTGTATCCTTAAAATGAAGATCTTGGAGAATGCTTTGCACAAATGTTTGAAGAAGATCTACCTGAGCCAATTATTTCATCCAGATCAGAGGATGAAGACCTAAAATCTGACATTTCTTTTCATCCTCAGGTTGACAATTTTGATGCATGTATTTCACAGATGACAAATGAAAAGCTGAATATGGAAATTTTCAAATACATCTGCAAAGAAAAGGTGGAGCAAAAAGCAGAGCAAATGGAGGAGCAATTGTCAGACCAAATTAAAAATCCAGAGCATTCAGGAAAAACATCGCTGTTTTGGGGAGTACAAATCAAAGATATCAACCAGAAACTTGACAGAATGGAACTTCAATTCCAAGTCAAGCACCATACGAGACCTCCTAATTTTCTTTCTTTCTTTTCAGGAACCACTGGAGCAACAATGAGCAAAAAGGTGGCACGAGCACTGAATGAGACAAAATATTTTTTGCCACTTTACCGTTGGAAGAGACCGTTCAAAAGCAACGCTCACGGGATTGTCGTTAATCGGACATCCAAAACGACATTGAAACCTCCTTAACATATAGATTTCAGTCACGTCTGGCTGAAGATGAAAAATTTAGCGCTAGCAGGGAGGCAACCCATGCAATTTGTTGTAATTTATTTTTCATATTTTGTGTGAACTTTTTAATTTTGTGTGTTAGTTTTGCAGGAAAAATAAAAACGGAATTTTTTAGGACAAAGCAAGCCAGTGCAAGCGGGATTTTCAAAATAAAAATTTGACAAAATCACGAAGATACAAAGTTGATCCAGGAGATGGCCAAGTAAGGAGACATCTTTTGAGACGCGTCCCTATGGATTTATCCGTCACAAGACATGGTTTTGCCAAAAAAAAAAAAAAATCCCGAGTCAAAACCCTAACATTAAAGAACCGAGTGTCGCGACGCTAGGCAATTTTCAGCGTCGCGACACTGACTCAAAATCAGACCCAAAAACAGCAGCCGCCGAGAACAGAACCCATTTCCCTCACAGATCTCACCATTCTCTCTCAACTCACAACCACCACTGTCGAGACCATCTTCATCCTTGCCGAGACCTTCATCACCGTAACTGAACCCATCATCATCTTCTTCCTCAAACACCATCAAAACCGATCTTCATCAACCACTCACGACCGAACAAAACCGAGAGCCATCGCCGAGATCCATCACAGCCACTTCAACCACAAACCAAAACCGAGATCCACCGAGACTGCAACCATCTCGCCTGAACCGCACCACCACAGCCGAGACACCCAAACCGAGAACCAAGAGAAGCCGAGACCATCACTGCCATCCAGCCACCTCGCACCAGAGCCGTAACTCAACAACCAACACACCAGAAACCATGAACCACCGTCACAGCCACCAAATCTTCACTGCCGAGAGTACCACCACTGCCAAAATCAGAATTTGAGATTAACGGTAATAATTTGATAAATTTGATTTGGTAATTGGTAAATTGATTTGGTAATTAGGTTTGAATTGTGGTGTGTTTGATTTGGGAATTTTGAATTGCGAAGTGTTGGATTGTGGATTAATTTGATTCGTAGTAATTGGGGGCGAAGTGCGGTGACCGATTGATTTGGAGTGTTTGCGGTGATTTTGTTGTTTTGTGTTGTTGAGGATTTGAGGAAAAACAGAGGAGATTCTGCCGAAATTTCTGAAAAATGCCACCGAAGAGATCCAGAGCTTCAACATCTGCTGAACCCAGTATTGACACTACAAAATTTGTCTCAGCGGCTGCAGAACAGCGCTATGAGAGGGGATTGACAAAGAAGGTCGGGATCATTGAGAGAGGTTTTGAGATTCCCTCTGGGTTATTTCCAGATATAGACAGGGTGATTACCGACAGACACTGGCAGAAACTTTGCCAGCAACCCAAACCGGCGTGCATCACAGTTGTCCGAGAATCTTACGCGAATGCTGCTCAGCATGTCACTTATCAGGTTATGGTGAGAGGAAGACAGGTTGCCTTTGATTCGGTGACGATCAATAAATTTTATGGGATCCCGGAGATGGAGGTGGATGATTATACGGTAATAAGGAATGAGATTGAGACTTCGCAGATGACAGATGAGTTATGTATCCCCAATGCCACCTGGGAAATGAGCAGCAGTGGGGAATACATGAAAATGAGCTCCAGGTTTCTTAAACCAGATGCGAGAGTTTGGTTTCACTTCCTCACGAGATCACTCATTCCGGGTACCCACATCACTTTTGTCACCAGAGAAAGGATGGTTATGTTGTACTGTTTGATGACGGGACTAGCCATTGACGTGGGAGTGCTTATTTCTACAAATATTGCTTGGGCTGCTACCCAATCGCAAGCTGGACTGTATTACCCTTACCTGATCACTTCCTTATGCACTTTGGGTATGGTTCCAGTTGACCCGCAAGAAGAACCAATGCAACCCATGACAGCTTTAACAGCCCGCATAATCCAGCAACTCCGAACAGAGAGACAAATACCCGCTGGACCATCTTCATCAGCACCTGCAGCTGCTCCACAGCAGCCACCTGCTCAGCCACATAGAGCAGCACAGTCTCGTTCAGTTTTAGATAGATTGGATCGTTTGAAGAGGCGTGTTGATTTTCTCACTGATTACAACATTGCCATGGGACAGGCATTGCAGCATATGGCGAGAGACTTGCACATCACTGTTCCACAGCTTCCAGATCCACTTTCAGATAGCGACGAGGACGAGACTGACGCGTAAACTCGGTACCATTGTTCCTACATTTTGTTTATGTTTTGAACGCATTGGGGACAATGCTTAATTTAGGTTTGGGGGTGCAATGCTTTTGTGTTAAAACTTTCCGTTAAAATTTTTTATTTATGCAACAAAATTCCATTAAAATCAAAGAAATGGGAGTTCTTTAATTGATCAGTACTTTGTTTTTAGTTTGTGTGTTATTTTTATTTTTAATCCCAAATTTTTCGAAAAATACAAAAAATTGAAAAATTTTCAAAAATTACAAAAATATTTTGCATTTTTGTGTTTTTATTTTGACTAAAAATGTGGAATTGGTAAAAGATAGCCGAGTAAGGAATTTCCACTCCTGAGACGTATCTCAAACCTATTTCGAAATAAGTTAATTTTTGTTTATTTCATTTTGAATTATTTAATTCGTAAATTCTCCATAATACTGACTAAAATGGATTTTCATATTCTCAGTTTGCAGGTATTATCAACATACATGGAGACATACGGACATAAGCTAAAATTGAAAAGTTTGTAATATTTCGTGCTATAGTTTAATTGGAGGAAGCATCTCAAAAAGCATAAAAAAAAAAAAAATCAGAGATCCGAGTTATTAAGTCTGTAAGGGTGTTTTAACACCTAGTGCCCTAAAATCAACTGGTTTGGGAGTCACTGGCCCAAAGCTCGTTACATGGATCGAAGATGCTGCAAAAATATATATATATCTAAAGTCTGAGTAATTAAGTTCGTAGGGGTGTCTTAACACCTGGTGCCCTAAAGCCAACTGGTTTGGGAGCCACCGACCCAAAGCTCGCTACATAGACGGAAGGTATTGTATATAAATAAAAAAAAAATCAAAGAAAAAAATCAGAAAATTATTCCATTGCTACATAAGGTGTGAAATCTGATAGAACTTTAGGACAAAAATATTACTCTCTAATCAACTGCACTTATGACTGTTGTGGGCAAAAATGAGTTGATTAATATTTTATTGACTGTGTATATGGAGAATGGTAAAAATAATCGGAGATTTTACTTATTCGGTAATTTAGAAAGAAACAAAACAACTAGTAACTTGGAGTAGAATTTTTACCTGATTAGTCACTAACTTTATTTATTCTCTTTTCGCTTGTCTTTTTGCTTTTGTGTGCATTAGTTTTAATACCTTTTTACTTTTGTAAAATGTTTGTGGGTATCATTGCTGTAAGCCCTCACGAGACTACACTCGTCCACTAGGGACACCTAGGGGTTTAAAGGCTTGTTGCATATGCTAAATGCAATCGTGATCCCTACGAAAGTGGCTTAGTTAAATTTTATTATGTTATTTTATTTTGTATTTTGCTCGAGGACTAGCAAAATGTTAGGTTTGGGGGTGTGATGAGTGGTATTTATATCACTATTTCCCACTCATTTAACTTAATATTTTGTATAGTTTCTTGAGTTTTGTGAACGTTTTGATGTGTTTTGTGTTATTTTGTAGATAAATAAAGTTTCAGGACATTCTGGAGATGATTTGGGGCAAAACAGGAAAAATTGGCAAAAAATGGCATTTTGGTCATTCCAGCGTCGCGACGCCCAGACCTTCAGCGTCGCAACGCCCCGCGTGAGCCGAATTTGCTAACGTGCGCCAGGTCAACGGTCAACAATTTGAGAAGTTTGACTTTGCTAAAATGCGCCGTGCCACGTGTCACCATCACAGCCGATCTGCTAACGTGCGTCGTGCCACGTGTCATCATCATATGCTGCCGACACTCAGACTTGACACGTGTCGCCTCGTCATCAGCCATGTCAGCGGTCAACGAGTCAACTTCGCCATGTGTCAAGCCACGTCATCAGCCACGTCACAAGGTCAACCAATGTCAACTTGCCACGTCAGCCTCAGCCAATCAGAACGGGACACGTGTCGCCACGTGTCGCAATCCTATTGTGCCGACAATTGCAATGCCACGTCATCACCACGTCAGCGCCACGTCATCATGACGTCATCAATGACGTCATCACAATATTGAGTCTTAGCCGCCTTGCCACCTGTCGCGTAAACAGTCAGCCGCCTTGCCACGTGTCGTCTTCTCAGTATGCCACGCCAACTGTTCCAGCGTCGCGACGCTGGAGCCCTTAGCGTCGCGACTCCAGATGCCCATCTGCGCCTATAAATTCAGCTTCGAATTTCAGATTAAAACACACCTCTATCTCTCTCTTCAATTCTCTCTAAAGAGAGAGATTCTCTCTCTTCTTTTAGTTTTTAGTTTTTTTTTTTATTTTTAATTTTTAGTTTTGTAAATAATTTTAATTACGTTTTGTAATAATAGTTATTTAATTTTTACTTTTTACTATTTACAGTTTTTACTATTCACCATGAATAGGTAACTTCCACAGCTAGGGTGAAAGGTAATTCTTTTATTGTTACTATTTAGATTAATCTCCCTTAAAATTAATATATTCACTATTTAAAATACTGACTTAAAAAGGATACCGCTATATTGGCCGGTTGGTAATTTTATTTTAATCTGGTTTAAACCTGACTAATCAAGGATACCGCTATATTGGTCGGTTGGTAATTTAATTTTGGTTCCGCCTTTATGGCTGGTTGGACTTAATTTGACTAAATCAGGATACCGCCAGAATGGTCGGTTGGTAATATTATCACAAGTTTATATATTATTTTATGGGAGATATCTAAATTAGTAGTAGTAGAAGTAATTCCTTTTACCTTAGCATTTTATTGTATTTTACTTTTCAGCATTTTTACTTTATGTCTTTTACTTTTATGTATTTACTAGTCCTAGTTATGTGTTAGTTTTCTGAGGTTGTGATGACTTTTAATATCACCGGTTTATAAGGGGTTAAATTATAGTTTGGGTAATTTAAAGATTTATTTATTAAGCCTTAAGCTTAATGCTTCTTGTTGTCTGATCACCAATAAGATTGATATGGTAAATCTAAAATGAACTAGACATAGGGATTTTAGGTTTTAGCCTTAGACTTAATAGCCCACGATCTTCCTTAAGGATAGATAACCCTTTAATAGATTTCCTTACAGGATAGGAATATACCTGTCAGGCGGGGTAGCCATAATTGGAACTTAATCTTAATGAATCCAGATAATTTGGTTGACATAGACATATGGTTCAATTAGGTTAAACTGGGTATTTGTGTCTGACCATCGGAAGAGGCTTTTACATAATTTAGTGTTCCAGGTTAGAAAACCGATTTATTACACAAACATAAAATAATCACTTCATCTTTTAAATGATATTAGAATGATTCACAACCCTAGATCTTTGTGTCTTTTGTTATTTTCCTTAGTATTTTCTTTTGTCTTTTTATTTATTTATTTATTGTGTAAAACCACATTCAATCAATCAAACAATCATTCTATTCTCCATTCAATTAGATATTTGTAAATAAATAGATTCAACAATTAATAACAACAGTAGGAATTAAGTCCTCGTGGGATCGATATTTTTATACTACTTGAACGATACGTGCGCTTGCGTTATACGTGTGTGTTTACGCCGGTCATGTACGTGTCTATACAATTTCAAAAATCATACTTGTTTTCTTTAATAAACTCAAATCATACATATCTTATTATTTCATACATATACAAATACGTGTTCATATACTTATACATATACATATTCATTCAAATATACATATGCACACCATTACATGTTCATACACTGGCATACATCAATAGAGATCCATATCATCAAACATTTCACTTCATATCGTAACATTACAAAAATCCACACATGTGGTTGTCGATTATCTTAACCATACGTAATCTCGAACTTCGTACTCAAACCACTTCTTAACTATCCTCTTTTTATCCTAATATTTCAATCAACTCTATATACATTTAAGCACAAATTGATTATACAAGTACTCATCGCATAGGTTACTTACATGGCTTCGCGAGCACTCCAGGTCCTAGTCAAATCTGTCAATATAAATGGCGAAAAGGTTTTAGAATCGTAACTTTACAGAATTCTCAACTTTACTATGAAAACTTCCGGATCTTTCCGGAACAATCAAATTAAGTTTGATTTCAATAATTTCAGTTCTTCTGAAAAATTTATCACAAATGATACGGAGGGTCCCCAACCCTTTGAACCTGCGTGGATTTATGTAATCATTATCTTATCATCATATCTATCATTACGATAAAAAATACACCAATACACAAAAAACTCGCGTTAACTGGAAACTTACATAATTTATTTGATTGATCCAATTCATTCTGTTTTCACTCGAATTTTATCAGATACACGTATTCACTCTCCTATACTCAAATAATTCAATTTATATCATTACGTTACTCTACGAAGCTACCGGAAGCATCCTAACATTTTGTGAAAAACTTGAAATTAGCGAGTTTTTATTGGGAGGTCTTACTAAGATTTCGAAGGCATATACAGACTACAAATGATCCTACAACATGCTGGAATTGATGTAATTCTGATAAGAGATAGTTTTCATTCGACGTAACTTTTCAACACCACTTATTCTCTTGATTCGCATGCAACCACCCATGGAATAGAAAATCTGTAATCGCTAACTTGTAGTACTCTATGAGAGCTTCGATTTGATGGGTGGCTCAGGTCATGAAATGAAGTGACAAGCCAGGATTAGGAAAATTCAACTCGCGTGTATTCATCATCGTTCTTGCCAGCGCCGGTGATCTGGGGGCTGCCGCCGGCCACCACAAGACAGGGGGTGGTCGATGCACCACTCTTGGCTGTCACGCCGGCCGACATTGGCTGTCTGTCCATTGGCGCGACTGGTTCTCCAAAGGGTTAAATTCTTAGTGACAGAGGGTCGAATTGGTAGACTTGAAGGATTATTCCATTTCGTGGTTTCAAAAAACCTTGGGGCATTTATAGAAATGTTTTTGAAAATTAAATTCTGACCCCGTGAAATTACAATTAGGTCCCTACCATGGGGTTGTAGGAGTTCTACGGTCCCAAGGATCGAATAATAAGCATAAAACACATGTGCGAATATAATCAAAGAAGTCGCGGAATACTCACAATGATCGATTGAGCGACGCGAGTGAAGACACAAAAACTTTTCTACTCTCCAATGGAACTCACAGCAGTGAGCTGAAATGGCTCCTCCTTTTTTGGCTTTGGTCCAAGCTCCAAGCTCCAAGCTTTGTCATGGTGATTCCATGCTCATGAAGTGAGTTCCTTATGAGTGGTAAATCTATCACTATTTTCCACTCATTTAACCTAATATTTTGTATAGTTTCTTGAGTTTTTTGAATATTTTGATGTGTTTTGTGTTATTTTGTAGATAAATAAAGTTTCAGGACACTCTGGAGGTGATTTGGGCCAAAACAATGAAAATTGGACGAAAAATGGCATTTTCTTAATTTCCTACGTCGCGACGCCTAACGTGCGCCGAACAGTGCTAACATGCGCCGGGTCCACAAATCAGATTCTGATAAAATTTTGACTTTGCTAACATGCGCCGTGCCACATGTCACCATCACAGCCGATCTGCTAACATACATCGTGCCACGTGTCAGCATCTTACGGTACCGACAGTCACCATCGTCACGTGTTGCCACGTGTCACTCCACGTCACTCCACATCATCAGCCACATCACCAGGTTGATCGAGTCAACATGCCATCTCACTGTCACGTCATCATCATCCAATCAGGAAGTGCCACGTGTCGCAATTTTATGGTGTCGATAGTCCCTTTCCCACGTGTCGCCACGTCACCGCCACGTCCGTGCCACATCAGCATCAATTATTGGCTCTCTAATTCTTATCTGACACGTGGCGGATAAGAATCTATCCGACCAATCAGAAGCCGCCACGTGTCATAATAATTGAGATCCAACCACCCTGCCACGTGTCACCTTATCACCTTATCCAGAATCTTCAACCAACGAACCAGAGCGTGCCACGTCGACATATCTGGCGTAGCGACGCGATGGATTGGCGTCGCGACACTGGAACCCAACTGACCCCTATAAATAGAGCGCGAAATTCCAGTTTCTCTCTCTCATCTCTTTGATGTAAAGAGGGAGTTTCTCTCTCTACTTTCTTTTAATTTTTAGTTTTAGTTTTTTTCGTTTTGTAATTAATTTTAATTACGTTTTGTAATAATAGTAATTTACTTTTTACAGTTTTTACTATTTACCATGAGGAGGTAACTTCCCCAGGTAGGGTGAAAGGTTATTCTTTTACTATTGCTATTTAGATTAATCTCCATTAAATATAATATATTCACTATTTAAAATATTGACTTAAAAAGGATACCGCCAGATTGGTCGGTTGGTAATTAAACTTTCTTACCGCCTATATGGCAGGTTCATGGAAAAATCTTTTTACCGCCTTAATGGCTGGTTGGACTTAATTTGACTTAATCAGGATACCGCCTATATGGCTGGTTGGTAATGTTATCACAAGTTTATATATTATATTACGGGAGATATCTAAATTAGTAGTAGAAAAAGTAATTCCTTTTACCTTAGTATTTTATTTTATTGTAATTTACTTTTCAGTATTTACTTTACCGCATTTTTACTTTATGTCTTTTATTTTCAAGTTTTTACTAGCCCTAGTTATTGTTGTAACTAAATTAGTTATCTGGGGTTGTGATGACTTTTAATATCACCGGTTTATAAGGGGTTAGATTATAGTTTGGGTAATATAAAGATTTATTTATTGAGTCTTAATTAATGCTTTTTCATTAACTGACTATTAATAAAATTGAACTGGGAAATCTAAAAATGACTAGACATAGGGATTTCAGGTTTCAGCCTTAGACTCAATAGCCCACGATCTTCCTTGAGGATAGATAACCCTTTAATAGATTCCTTACAGGATATACATATACCTGTCGGGCGGGGGTAGCCATAATTGGAACTTAAACTTAATGAATTCAAATAATTTGGTTGACATAGATATATGGTTCAATTGGGTTAAATTGGGTATTTGTGTCTGATCATCGACAGAGGCTTACGCATAATTTAGTGTTCCAGGTTAATAAATCAATATATTACCCAACTTTAAGATAACCACTTCATTTTTCAAATGATATTGGAAGAAATCACAACCCATATAGTTTTTAACATTGAATTTTCTTAAAATCTACTTTCAAACAATTTTATTTATTTGTTTTTACATTTAGAATCGTCACCATTTCAAATCAATTCAACAACCTGTTAGATACTAGTAATCATTTGACCTCATAAAATTAATAGATTAGATATTAAGTCCTCGTGGGATCGATATTTTTATACTACTTGAACGATACGTGCGCTTGCGTTATACGTGTGTGTTTACGCCGGTCAAGTTTTTGACGCCGTTGCCGGGGACTTATTTATCTTTTACTATTAGTTTATGGGTTAGATACGTTACTTGTATCTAATTTCTTTTTACTTATTGTTTTTGTTTTCTTGTGTTTCAAGTTCTCATAACTACATGAGACAAACCAGAAGCTTTGAACTCTGACCGCTTGACCCAGAAATTGAAAGAACCATCAGACAGTTGAGAAGGGAAAGGCGAGAAGGCCAAGAAGCAATCATTAACATGGAACCTTAACCGTTGGAGGTTGCACCACTAATTCCCATTCGAGACAGAACCATTCCGGTGGTTGACAGACTCATTTCTTGTATTGTACTTCCTCCCTTACCAGCAAATACGTGTGACATCAAAACATGCATTCAGATGATTCAGCAGTCAGTTCAGTTCGGGGGGAATGCAATGCCCACATCAGTAACTTCCTGGAAGTTTGCGGTACTTTCAACTACAACGAGCATCAGAAGAAGCAATGAGACTGCGAGTTTTTCCATATTCCCTGAAGGACAGAGCTAAAGCTTGGCTACATTCACTACCAGCAGGTTCTATCACAACTTTGAACACTTTAGCCACAAAATTTCTTGCAAAGTACTTTCCACCAGCCAGAACCGGAAAGCTGAGGAATGACATCACATCCTTTGTACAACAAGATTCAGAATCCCTCTGCGAAGCTTGGGAAAGGTACAAAGATTTGCTCCGAAAATGTCCTCACCATGAGATTCCAAAATGGCTTCAAGTCCAAACATTCTATAATGGGCTTTCTGGAATAATGAGAACCACAATCGATGCTGCTGCTGGAGGAGCCTTGATGGCAAAATGAGAAGATCAGGCTTGGGACCTAATCGAAGAAATGGCCAACAACAATTCCATGTGGCCAACAGAAAGGAGCATGATCCAAAGAATTGCAGGAATTTATGAAAGTTAGCCAATACAGCAATCAACGCCAAGCTAGATCAGATATGCAAATTCATGGAGACTCTTACCACTGGATCCACAAGTTCACCATATGGAGGAGCACCAGAGTCGAACCAACTTGAAGAGACGGTGAATTATGTCAACAATTTCAACAGACAGGGGAACAATCCATATTCCAACACCTATAACCCAGGTGGAGGAATCATCCCAATTTTTCATGGAGCAACAATTCAGGCCAATAGCAGAATTATCCACACCTGAATTCCAGCAACAGAACAAAGGCCAGAAGTAGGCAATGAACCAGGAATAACATAAATGTTGACCCACTTGAAAAAGATATAAGCAAAACACGACTCTCAAGCAGCAAGATATGATACTATGTTTCAATCTCAAGCAGCAAGATATGATGCTATGTTTCAATCCCAAGCATATTAATTCAAAGTCAATCTGCTTCTATTAAAGCACTAGAGAATCAAATTGGACAACTGGCAAATGCTCAGAGTTACAGACTGCCAGGTACCCTTCCTAGCAACACAGAGCCAAATCCAAGAACATGAGGAAGGAGCAATGTCATGCCATCATGTTAAAAAGCGGTACTGAAATCAACAAAGATGTTGGAGCCAAAACAGCTGCTGAGGAAATTCCAAAAGAACAAAGCAACAGATGAGGAAAAAGAAGCAAAGAAAAGAACAGATCATTCCACCTCCACATTTTCCTCAACGTCTTCAGAAGAACAAATTGGACAAGCAGTTTTCTCGGTTCCTGGAGATCTTCAAAAAGCTGCATATCAACATTCCATTTACAGAAGCGTTGGAACAAATGCCCAGCTATGCCAAATTCATGAAAGACATTCTTTCACAAAAGCGGAGATTGGGAGATTACGAGACAGTAGCATTATCAGAAGAATGCAGCGCTATCATTCAGAGGAAACTTCCCCCAAAGTTGAAAGATCTTGGCAGTTTCATTGTTCCTTGCACCATATGAGAACATGACTTCGGTAAGGCTCTGTGTGATTTAGGTGCGAGTGTTAACTTGATGCATTTTTCTATTTTCAGAAATTACAGATTGGAGAAACAATGCCAACTTCAGTCTCACTACAACTTGCTGATAGAATGCTCGTATTTCCAAGAGCGTAGTTGAGGATGTGCTGGTCAAGGTTGAAAAATTCATTTTCCCAGCAGATTTCATTGTCCTTGATATGGAGGAAGACGCAGACGTGCCATCATCCCGGGAGACCATTCTTGGCTACAGTCGAACCATTATTGATGTATAAAAATGAGAACTAACCATGAGGGTATAGACCAAGAAGTAACATTCAATGTTTGCAAGGCCATGAATTTCCCAGATGATGAAAAGAATGAGGAATGTTTCAAACTTGATGTGATACACAGTACCGTTCAGAACTCTGATGAAAGACAAATTTCTACTGACAAACTTAAAACATGTCAATTGCATGATAAAGCGTCTTTTGCACTGAAAAAGCCAATTCTTGCATTACAAGCAACAGAAGAAAAAAGTTCCACCAGCTCAACGAATTGGAGGAATTTCACAATCAGCCTTTTGAGGATGCCAAATTGTACAAAGAAAAAGGCAAGAAAGACATGATGAAAGGTTAGTGCGCATACAACTGGAACCAGGGCAGAAGGTACTGTTAACAAATCAAGGGTGAAATTCTTCCCATGGAAGCCAAAATCACGGTGGTCAAGTCCATTTGTGATCACCAAAGTTTTCCAGATAGAGCCGTTGAGATACATGATCCTGACTCCAACAAAACTTGCAAGGTTAAAAACAAGCGTGTCAAGCATTACTGGGGAGAATCATTTGAGCGACAAAAAGAAAGTGTTACACTTTCAGATCCAGTTTAACGTTCGAGAAGTCAAGTCTGGCTGACGACTTTAAACTTAGGGCTAGCAAGGAGGCAACCCATGCAATTTTTGTATATATTGTAATCTGGTGTGTTTTATTTTTGTGTGTTTAATTTTTGCAGGTTTAGTCATTTCAAGATGGAAGAAGCTCTCGAAAATCTTCGCAAGCAATTTCCTTCTCTCCCTAAAAAATCTTTGATGAAAGTTTACAAAGCTCGCTTAGAACGGATGAGACTACTGATGATCAAAGGTATTACTACTGACATTCGTTGGATTATTAAAGCACGGGTCCGATTGGCAGGTGAGTCTTCTGTTTATTACACATCTGTCTGGTTTAGGAAAGAGCAAATATGCTAAAAAGAGAAGACCCAAAAGAATGTGTGTTTGTTATAAATGTGCTCGTATATTTTGTAATACTCGTTGTCGTTCTTTAGGAATGTGTCCGATAACCGCGAAGATAAGATTACTTCATTATGGATGGCTTGAGTAAGGAGTCTTTGGATGACATATCTAAAACTCTTGAGACGCATCCCAGTGGATGTGTGTATCATGAAATTCGCATGTTATATGCACAATTCCAAAAGAAAGAGAAATGTTAAGTCTCAGGAATCTTACTCAAAAAGACCATGTTTGCCAATTTATAAGAGAATTGGATGGGAAGCTTGTCCTTGACGCATAGACATCAATCAAGCCGTTACTTTTCTTGTAAATATTATATCTCTTTATCTTTTCTTAATAATTGTAATTTGTTTTGTTGTTTTCTTTTATTTTCTCCGACAGGATCCAGACATTTTTTACCTATCACGATTCTTGTTTAGCTAACAAACTTCCTCTGGAAGATACTTGTGCTATTTTTACTCACCCTTTTCAGGTACTATAAATTCAGCATGTCATTGCACTTTTGAAGGCATCCAGAGTTGAGAAAGAAATACATAAAAAAATGGAAGCCACTTCAAGAAGACGAGTTGAAAACATATGTTTGTTTTGCGGTAGTAGTGTTGGTGTGAAGCCACAATACTTAGAAGCAGCACATGAATTGGGTCGAGTCTTAGCTGTAAGGAATATGCACTTAATATATGGTGGAGGCAATCTTGGACTAATGGGGATCGTTTCAAAGGTCGTACAAGAAGGAGACAGTCATGTTTTGGGAATCATCCCAAAACCCTTGTCAGAGGTAAATCTTATTGAACCATCAAACAGAGAGGAACTGATCATGTCAGGTATGTCTGAACGACTGGTAGAAATGATTAACCGTTCTGATACTTTTATTGCTTTGCCAGGTGGCTTGGGTACATTGGAGGAAATTTTTATAGTACTATCTTGGGCGAACCTGAACATACACCAGAAACCAATTGAGTTGTTTAACGTTGATGGATTTTATGATTTTCTTTGTGTGTTTCTTGATGATGCCCGGAGAAATGGGTTCGTGTCAAAACCTTGAAAGATCTCCTCTTTACTGCCAGAACTGCTCCAGATCTAATAGACCAACTCTTAGCCTATGAACCACAAGTTGAACCTATCCTTTCAAAGATAAATTGGTCCGAGGACGATCGTTGTAAGAGGCCTCGTGTTAATCTGGATCTTAACCTTTAATTTCTTGTAGAATTTCAGCTAACCAGGTACTACCTTCTAAACTCTTCTTCTACTGTTTAAGACATTGGGGACAATGTCTCATTTAGGTTTGGGGGAGGGAATTAGTTGATCAGACCTTGTTTTTAGTTTTGTGTTGTTTTTATTATTAGTCCAAAATTTTTCGAAAAATACAAAAAAAAATTTAAAAGTTTTCAAAAATTACAAAAATTTTTGCGTTTTTGTGTTTTTATTTTGACTAAAAGGGTGAAATTGGTAAGAGATAGCTGAGTAAGGAGTTTCCACTCCTGATACGTATCTCAAGCCTATTTTCGAAATAAGTTAATTTTTGTTTATTTCCTTTTGAATTATTTAATTTGTGAATTCTCCATAAAACGGACTAAAATGGATCTTCGTATGCTCAGCTTACAGGTATTATCAACATACATAGAAACATACGGACATGAACTAAAATTGAAAAGTTTGTAATATTCTGTGCTCTAGTTTAATTGGAGGAAACATCTCAAAAAGCAATGGAGTAAAAAAAAAATCTAAGATCCGAGTTATTAAGTTTGTAAGGGTGTTTTAACACCTAGTGCCTTAAAACCAACTGGTTGGGAGTCACTGGCCCAAAGCTCACTACATGGATCAAAGATGCTACAAAAATATATATATCTGAAGTCTGAGTAATTAAGTCCGTAGGGGTGTCTTAACACCTGGTGCCCTAAAGCCAACTGGTTTGGGAGCCTCCGACCCACACTCACTACATAGATGGAAGATATTTTATATAAATAAAAATAGAGAAAAAAAATCAAAGAAAAAATCAGAAAAATTATTCCATCGCTGCAAAAAGGTGTGAATTATGATAAAACTTAGGACAAAAATATTACTCTCTTATCAACACACTTATGACTGTTGTGGGCAAAATGAGTTGTTTAATATTTTGTTGGCTGTGTATATGAAGAATGGTAAAAATAATAGGAGAATTTACTTATTCAGTAATTTAGAAAGAAAGAAAACAACTAATAACTTGGAGTAGAAGTTTCACCTGTTTAGTCACTAACTTCTTTATTCTCTTTTCTCTTGTCTTTTTGCTTTTGTGTGCATTAGTTTCACTACCTTTTTTACTTTTATAAAATATTTATGGGTATCATTGCTGTAAACCCTCACGAGACTACAACTCGTCCACTAGGGACACATAGGGGTTTAAAGGCTTGTTGCATACTCTAAATGCAACCGTGATCCCTACGAAAGTGGCTTAGTTAAATTATGTTATTCTATGTTTTGCTCGAGGACTAGCAAAATGTTAGGTTTGGGAGTGTGATTAGTGGTAAATCTATCATTATTTCCCACTCATTTAACCTAATATTTTGTATAGTTTCTTGAGTTTTGTGAATATTTTGATGTGTTTTGCGTTATTTTGTAGATAAATAAAGTTTCAGGACACTCTAGAGGTGATTTGGGCCAAAACAATGAAAATTGGACGAAAAATGGCATTTTGGTAATTTCCCGCGTCGCAACGCCAAGACCTTCAGCGTCGCGAAGCCTAACGTGCGCTGAACAGTGCTAACGTGCGCCGGGTCCACAAATCAGAATCTGAGTAAGTTTGACTTTGCTAACATGTGTCGTGCCACGTGTCATCATCACAGCTGATCTGCTAACATGCGTCGTGCCACGTGTCAGCATCCTACGGTGCCGACAGTCACCATCGCCACGTGTTGCCACATGTCACTCCACGTCATCAGCCACATCACCAGGTTGACCGAGTCAACATGCCACCTCACCGCCACGTCATCATCAGCCAATCAGGAAGTGCTACGTGTCGCAATTTTATGGTGCCGACAGTCCATTTCCCACGTGTCGCCACGTCACCTCCATGTCAATGCCACATCAGCGCCACGTCAGCATCATTATTGGCTCTCTAATTCTTATCTGACACATGGCGGATAAGAATCTAGCCGACCAATCAGAAGCCGCCACGTGTCATAATAATTGAGATCCAACCACCCTGCCACGTGTCACCTTATCACCTTATCCAGAATCTTCAACCGACGAACCAGAGCGTGCCACGTCGACATATTTTGCGTAGCGACGCTGGATTGGCATCGCGACACTGGAACCCTACTGACCCCTATAAATAGAGCGCGAAATTCCAGTTTTAGTTGTACCACTCTCTCTCATCTCTTTGATGTAAAGAGGGAGTTTCTCTCTCTACTTTCTTTTAATTTTTAGTTTTTAGTTTTTTTCGTTTTGTAATTAATTTTAATTACGTTTTGTAATAATAGTAATTTACTTTTATACTTTTTACATTTTTTACTATTTACCATGAGGAGGTAACTTCCCCAGCTATGGTGAAAGGTAATTCTTTTACTATTGCTATTTAGATTAATCTCCCTTAAATATAATAAATTCACTATTTAAAATATTGACTTAAAAAGGATACCGCCAGATTAGTCAGTTGGTAATTCATTTTAATCTGGTTTAAACCTGACTAATCAAGGATACCGCCAGATTGGTCGGTTGTAATTAAACTTTCTTACCGCCTATATGGCAGGTTCATGGAAAAATCTTTTTACCGCCTTAATGGCTGGTTGGACTTAATTTGACTTAATCAGGATACCGCCTATATGGCTGGTTGGTAATGTTATCACAAGTTTATATATTATATTATGGGAGATATCTAAATTAGTAGTAGAAAAAGTAATTCCTTTTACCTTAGCATTTTATTTTATTGTAATTTACTTTTCAGTATTTACTTTACCGCATTTTTACTTTATGTCTTTTATTTTCAAGTTTTTACTAGCCCAAGTTATATGTTGTAACTAAATTAGTTATCTGGGGTTGTGATGATTCTTAATATCACCGGTTTATAAGGGGTTAGATTATAGTTTGGGTAATATAAAGATTTATTTATTGAGTCTTAATCTTAATGCTTTTTCATTAACTGGACATTAATAAAATTGAACTGGAAATCTAAAATGAACTAGACATAGGGATTTCAGGTTTCAGCCTTAGACTCAATAGCCCACGATCTTCCTTGAGGATAGATAACCCTTTAATAGATTTTCTTACAGGATAGACATATACCTGTCGAGCGGGGGTAGCCATAATTGGAACTTAAACTTAATGAATCCAGATAATTTGGTTGACATGGACATATGGTTCAATTGGGTTAAACTGGGTATTTTTTTTCTGACCATCGACAGAGGCTTACACATAATTTAGTGTTCCAGGTTAATAAATCAATATATTACCCAACTTTAATATAACCACTTCATTTTTAAAATGATATTGGAAGAAATCACAACCCTAGATAGTTTTTAATATTGAATTTTCTTAAAATCTAGTTTCGAACAATTTTATTTATTTTTTTTTACATTTAGAATCGTCACCATTTCAAATCAATTCAACAACATGTTAGATACTAGTAATCATTTGACCTCATAAAATTAATAGATTAGATATTAAGTCCTCGTGGGATCGATATTTTTATACTACTTGAACGATACGTGCGCTTGCGTTATACGTATGTGTTTACGCCGGTCAGTTCCCTATCACCTTTGTATGGCTCCTATGTTAGCTAGCACTCAAGAAATTTGCCACAAATTTCCCTAGCTTCTCCATGGTTCTCGGTCCAACCAGAAAACAGAAGAAAAAAGGCATGTTGGCCGAGAGAGAAGAAGAGGCATTTTGGCTCCAAAAACGTGAGCTAATGGAAAGAGAGAGAATGAAAAATATGTATTAGTTTTTTTTTTTAATTTCCAAAATCAATTAACCATATACCATTTTTCAATTTCAAAAAGTCAAAGGCGAAAGACAATTAATGCCTTACAACTACCACCATCAATCAATCAATCAAATTGTCACATCACTCAAAGTGACATGTGATTTGACGCTTGATGTGACTAGCGAATTGACGCTTGATGTGACTTGCGTGTCGTACTCGAATTCGAAATGCGAATGCGCTCGCAAACACTCCCGGGCTCGGGTTCGCTAATTTCAAATTAACTAATTTTCCGTTGCGACGTAACTAAATGATTATGCCTAGCGAAATCACTATTCACGTCGCTAACGAATTAATTCTAAATTAACTCGTTTGCTGGAATTAAAATCTAATTTTAATTCCGCGTCGAAATCCAATTTCGTATAATATATCGAATATATTAATTTATCGATTAATTTTAAATTAATCGTTCTCTCTCTTTATTGATATTTTATCCCAGATAAAATATCTCCGTAATTAATCCTAGATTAATTTTCTCTCTCATCTAATTAATCCCAGATTAATTAAAGTGCGAGTCATACGTCATCGGTGAATCTTCGGGAAGCGACCCATGAGATCCCCGGATATGTTGGCAGTAATACGGTCGTCGGACTATCCGAACATGTAAGTACCTAGTACTACGTTTGTACCGATTTACAAGACAAGGTTGGCTTCTAGCAAAGTGCCATGTCTACCCAATTCTCCAGAAATATCCTTACAGGAATATGTGATATGTATCAGGCGTAATATACGTAGTATTGCGTATTTCGATCCAGTATCGGATGTCACATGCTAGGTCTGGGGCTGGAATTGTGTCTGCCCCGTACGAAGCACATATCGGATCTCTGGTAACTAGTCTCTATAATCGGATAAACATGACCTTTTCATTTTATCTCGATGACTGCAGTACATAAGAGAACCAGTACCGTATCCTACGTGACCATCATCTTCATATGCTGGAGTGATACTTCCGTCTTGACATCACACCCAACACACTACGATTCTCAATATACCCAGCAGAGGCGTACACAGAACCTGTTAAAGCCCTGGACGACCAAAACCAAAGTATATTGATTGTCGCAAGTATTAGCGGTGCAAGTCTCAGGTTAAGACCAAATACACATACCCTGATTTCGGACTTCCATAGACACATAGTCATACTACCAATGGAATTCCGAGGGGGTCTATCCAGAGCGAAGCTGTTTCCCGTACCATCGGTAAAACACAACCTCCTATTACACTTGCATGAGTATCATATACCTAAATATATGAGAACTATGTCGTTATGCCCTCACAACGTGCACAAATGTAATACTAGTCTTTTACGCATTTATCGATGTCCAATCTCGATAATACTCTGACTAGGGATATTTAATGATTTATCCTTCGTGGACTGATACTGTCTCATATCATCTCAATCAGGAACAAATCATAAGGACCTCCTATCATTTATATATCTTGGTGATCTAATCACAAATGATAAGAGAGCAATCTCCTTTGTCACATAGTTAATTTGTACAACAACACCATGATCTGTACAAATAGTGATGCTATGGGTCATAATTGTCCAACAATCTCTCACTTGGCCTATAGCCAGTCACTAAAGTGTCTGACACCCGAACTATGTAAGGTTGGCTCAAACTGCTGAGAAGGTTTTCGTTAGCGGATTTGCATGATTATCATCTGATGCGATTTATTCGATCATCACATCGCCACGATGTATGATCCGAACGAATCAGTTGAATATCTGAAGTATGTATATGGATCGTTGATGAGACCGTTAATTCTATAGCCTGTGTTGTAGCCTAGCTCAGCTGCTAACAAAACTATATCTAATCTAATTAGATTTATTATCGACCCAAATGGCTTCTATTGCTGCCTCAGCTGCAGCAATAATCCGCATTTGTTGTTTATTCGGTAACAGTATCTTGCTTGGAAGATTTCTAGCTTACTATTCTGTTATTCAAACTGTATAGTACCGTTTGCGACTTATAGTCATTTTATCGGTTTAGGAAACTTGTAGTAGTGATCCCAGTCACTTCAAGTTTTCCATCTCCATAGTAAAAGACAGCATCCTTAGTTTCTAAGAAACAAACGGATGTTCTTAATATCAATCCAGTGACTATCACTTGGATTGGCCTGTTTGTGACTCCATATGCTCAAAGCGTATGAGACACCAGGTCACATATATTTATTCAATGTACGATTTCTCGGAGAGTGGAAACAACTTTAAATTTATCCCAGTAGATCTTTATTCCTAGAATAAAGGTTGTTTCTCCCAAGAATTCTACCGAGAATTTTCATGAAAGCCAACCTTTCACCGATTATAATATGGGAATATCATTTCCATAAATGACATATTATCATTATTATATAGGACAGCCACTGTCAATGCGCTCCCACTAACCCTCTTATATATACAAGAATCATTTCGTTTTGAATTAAATCATAAACTATTATGATTACATCAAAACGATAATTCCAAGAACTCAATGCTTGCTTCAATCCAAACATGGATCGAATAACCTGCAAACCTTGTTTGCTAGTTTTGGTACGACAAAACCGTCAGGATGTTGTAAACATCCTCCAAAAGGTTTCCTTTTCAGGAAAGTGATTTTCCCGTTCAGCTGTCATATTTCATAAATGAAACATACAGCATCAGTAAGCATTATCCAAATGGATTTACCATGGCAACAGGTAAAAAATTTTCATCGTAATCGACACAATGTTGATAACGATACCTTTCCGCTAAAAGCCTAGCTTTGTACGTTGGTTTGTTGCCTTCCATGTATGTCTTCCTTGAAGACTATATAGTACCCATAGGCACAATGCCTTGCGGTACTACAACTAGTGTCTAAACATAGTCGGTATACATGGAATCCATTTCGGATGTTCTGGCACTTTGCCATAATAGGGAGTCGATACCTTGTATCACTTCCTCATACGTAGTCAGTTGGTATACCTCAATAAGATAGACATCTTTATGAGGTGAGATCAGAAACCCATACCCCAGGTTGTTTTCTGACTCTCTCCGACTTACGTGGTTCTTGTGTATTCGGAGATTACTGGTATAGTTTCATCCTTGATGAACTATTTGTGTTCCATTAAGGAATGGGTGCCTGGAATAGTATTACTCTGATTTTCATCGAGTTTTACTATCCTCTCACTTACCACTGCATATAGGTATTCCTCTTAGGAAAACCGCATGGTGAGCAACAATTAAATTGTTCTCTTGTGAGTTGTATAAGTACTATACTTTGGTATCCCTAGGATAACCTACAATTGGCACTTTTCTAATTTGGGTTTTAGTTTTGGTATCATCCAAACATATGCCCAGCATACCCAAATCATCAGGAATGAGAAACCCAGTTTCTTTCCTGTTCAAATCTAATATGAATTTTGTCAAACAGATTTTTATGAAACCTTATTCAAAATAAGTTCTGCACTGTTTATGCTTATCCGTTGAAGGAAATGGTAGCTCAGAGCGACTCATGATTAACCTTATCGTGTCTAACAAAATTTGGTTATTCTGTTCGGACACACCGTCAAAATGACGTGTTCCGGGAGGAATCCTCATTGAAAGAATACTATACTCTTTCAAGTATATAAGAAACTTATTGCTTAAGTATTTTCATCATGGTCTAACCATGATGATTTTATACTTTAGCCGATCTGTTTGTCTACTTCGTGTCGAAACTGTAAAAGTTTCTGATACGTGTTTCAAAAGAGACACATAACCATAACGCGATGCCAAATCCGTAAAGGTCACAAAATATTCATATCCACCTCTAGCCTAGCTATACATGGGCCCACTTGCTTCACTATGAACTAGGGCTAACAGATCTGTGGCATTTGCACTTTTACCAAGTAAATAGTGTTTTAGGCACATTGCCTAATAAACTAGATTCGTAGACTTTATTTGATTAGAATCAAATTTGTCCTAGTACCCACTCTTTGAAAGTGTGGATATACGATTCTTGTTTAATTGTGTCCCAAACAACAATGCCACTTTTAAGTTTCTTCTGATCAAATCAGTTTGAGTTGTTTGTTTGTCATGTTATATGTTTGAGATTTATTTATATTCAAAATATAAATGATGTTATTTCACATCAAATGTGTTTATCTCAATATCATCTCTATATAATAAAACAATTTAGTATTCTAGAATATAAAGGTAAATCCGCAACGGATTAAACACTGATATAGAGATAATATTTCTAGTCAAACTAGTTACATTATAATAGTTTCCAAATTTAGGTACACACCCGAATGTAGTTCCTAAATTTAGGTATCTACGGTTAAAACAACGACTTTCGTCCCGTTTTCAATTCGCAAAATAATCTCAACTGAAGTCAGTATCCTGCTCATAGAAGATTCTGAACATCAGTATATATTTATGTATCACACTAAGTATTTAAAATCCAATACTAGTATTAAACATATCTATGACAATCATATTTGAAGTTAGAGCCTTGCTCATCTTCAATTCCTTCATGTCTGCCTTGTTCAAAAGGCAGTCGCGCTTCCGCGATCCCGTTTTCCACAATTTAGGCAGACATTTTGGGATATGTCATTTATCTTCCCAGAAGATTATAATGATTTTTCCTTTGCCAATTTTAACACTCCAGAAGCCTTTGGCCAAGCCTCGGGTTTCTAGAATATCGAAGTAAGGTGCGCCTTGCACTACTTGCCTTATTGCAAACTTTGACTTTGTCTCATTGAGAATAGTCATTAATTCTCCAAGAGTTTGCTATTGCAATATGTACTTCTAAAATCTAAATATAGATTTCTGAAGATCCTTCAATTTCTTTATCATACTTTAAGGATCTTATCCTTAGTTCTGATTAAGAAATTAAGGAGTCTATTTTGGCAAGTTTAATGGATTAAGCACTAAATTTATCATCACATGAATCTTCCAAAGATCATGCTCTACTATTTTTTTAACTCCGGGCTTAGGCATAATATATTATTTTATCAAATAAAGTAACTTATTATTTTTCAGGACCATCCAGAAATTTTTATTCCCAATTTGAAAATTAAACCATTTAAATACATTTTCCCTAGGATTATGTTTTAAATGCTAATCTTTCAACTTTATCTTGATTTTAATAGTCCAACTATTTAATCAACGATTTAGGTACTATTTATTATAATGATTATTATAGTCCAACTATTTAATCAACTATAATTTAAAAGATTGAATACAGTCTAACTGTTTTATAAAACAACGTTTTAAATATTAGTCCAATTAACATTTAATTTATTTGACGAATGATATTTGATTGAGCGCGTATGGCAAGTAATTAAACGAATATTGCAAATTTAATTCTTGCCTCCCACTATTTTTCGGTGAGCCTCTAACCCTTTGTCGAGTACTCGGGAAACTGTGTTTCCTAGTGGGCTAGAATCCCGTTAAATATCACACAATCTTGACTTTGGCCAACAAATTGTATGATAATTAACTAGGTAGATCTCTAAGATCAATTGGATCCCATCCAATTCATAGATCCAGTAGGGGGGACATCCAAGTCCGAAACATATATCTCATATATGCCAATATATCCAATATATTCCCTAAATTTTTTCCTCTGAATCAACTGAGCCTTGGCTTTGGCACAACAAACTTAGTGATCCCAGTTAAGCTTGACCCATTGACCATGGAAAGCTTTGTAATCAATATCGATGGACAATAAGTGATCTTGACTTTGGCCAACAAATCACGACTTGGACAAGACACCGATATGGAACAAGCTCTCGTGATTCAAACACATCCTCGACGGACAAAGGCCTTGACTTTGGCCAACAAACCAATGCCAGTCTTAGATCTTGAGTAAGAATCACTCAATGGAAGGAAAAACGCTTAATATTGTTTGAGGGTTTTTCACGTGTAAATTGGCAACCAATTTATTATCTTTGTTAAGGTCACATCATCATACACCCTTAAACATGCATTCTAAATACATAATAAAGCTCGTATAATAAAATAATAATGATATGTGGATGGATACTTAACACATTGATCCTAGATCAAATCTCTCCATTTCCTCTCTCCCGCTAGCACAAGTATTTGCTTCTACCCGTTACACTATATTTCTAAAGAAACCTCATTTACATTGAGGGGAATAGGTGAGAAGAGAAATACAAAGAGTATAGAGGTAATAGGCTGGACACGCAGGTCCAATTAATAAATTCTAAATTTATTACAACAATTTCTAAAATTGCCCCACCAATCTAATATCCATCTGATATACATTATTCATGCATCGCAACCATGTATTCACATAAGCATGTTATCAATCAATCTAATCCAATTAATTAATCTGATAATTAATGATCATCCAATGTTCAAACAACGATTTGATTTTGCGCGAGTCAAACTTATTTTTGCGAATAAGTACTCAAAGTACGAATTCTTGAATTAAATTAAACTACAAAATTAAATCCAATTCAATTTGTATTTCATACTAATTCGTTATTTAATTCCAAATTAAATATTACACTTTATTAATAAACATTTACGACTTAAATTCCAAATTTAATCGCTACGGGTCTCAAAGCCTGATTAACGTCCAACGTTAATTTAATTAAAGTCTAATGGGCTTTTAATTAATTTCTTTAAGGCGTGGACTTTTGGTCAACTCGGGTCAAACCCAATAACCAAAGCCCAATCAAGGAGTAACCCCATAAGCCTAGAAATTAATTTAGGCCCATTAAGCCCAATTAAAATGATTAAGGTCCATTAGTCGCATTTGGGCTTTATGGAAGCGGTTTTGGGCCCAATTGGATCCAACCAATTTAGCCTAAATCTAACTTGGTACAACCAAGCCCAATAAGCTCATTTACAATTTTAAAACCCAAATCCAATTTAAGCCCATTTAATTAAACAAAAAATTCCAAATTTCATATTTAATTAAACTAAAGTGTATAACATAATTAATTACCCAAATCAATATTTCCAAAATACCAATTAGCCTAATTAATCATGCTTATTAACAACAAAAAATGTCCAACATATTTTATCAAAAAATCAAACCCAATTACATGCTACAAGTCTTGGCAATATAGGGGTTTTTCAAATCGATTTCGATTTCAATCCAATTGAATCCACAATCAATATTTCCCGAATGATTTTAACTCATCCAATGAATGAAAAATCAAAAAATCACCAAGACCACATTTAGGGTACCATTCGACCAAGCCACAAATTTTGAGGAAAAATGTTCCAAACAAAATTTTATGAAATTGATCTAATCAATATTCAATTAAACATCATTTAAACATATTCAATCAAACAATTTAACTAAATCATGCTCAAAATCAATTTACCCAAATTTTAACCCTAAGTCAAATTTCATGTTTTTACTCGCTCTGATACAATTGTCGGAGTTCTACGGTCCCAAGGATCGAATAATAAGCATAAAACACATGTGCGAATACAATCAAAGAAGTCACGGAATACTCACAATGATCGATTGAGCGTTGCGAGTGAAGACAAAAAATTTTCTGCCCTCCAATGGAAGTCACGGCAGTGAGCTGAAATGGCTCATCCATTTTCGGCTTTGGTCCAAGCTCCAAGCTCCAAGCTTTGTCATGGTGATTCCATGCTCATGAAGTGAGTTCCCTATCACCTTTGTATGGCTCCTATGTGTGCTAGCACTCGAGAAATTTGCCACAAATTTCCCTAGCTTCTCCATGGTTCTCGGTCCAACCAGAAAACTGAAGAAAAATGGCCTGTTGGCCGAGAGAGAATAAAAGGCATTTTGGCTCCAAAAACGTGAGCTAATGGAAAGAGAGAGAATGAAAAATATGTATTAGTTTTTTTTTTTTAATTTCCAAAATCAATTAACTATATACCATTTTTCAATTTCAAAAAGTCAAAGGTGAAAAAAAATTAATGCCTTCCAACTACCACCATCAATCAATCAATCAAATTGTCACATCACTCAAAGTGACATGTGATTTGACGCTTGATGTGAGTAGCGATTTGACGCTTGATGTGACTTACGTGTCGCACTCGAATTCGAAATGCGAATGCGCTCGCAAACACTCCCGGGCTCGGGTTCGCTAATTCCAAATTAACGAATTTTCTGTTGCGACGTAATTAAATGATAATGCCTAGCGAAATCACTATTCACGTCGCTAACGAATTAATTCTAAATAACTCGTTTGCCGGAATTAAAATCTAATTTTAATTCCCCGTCGAAATCCAATTTCGTATAATATATCAAATATATTATTTTATCGATTAATTCTAAATTAATCGTTCTCTCTCTTTATTGATATTTTATCCCAGATAAAATATCTACGTAATTAATCCCAGATTAATTTTCTCTCTCATCTAATTAATCCCAGATTAATTAAAGTGCGAGTCATACGTCATCGGTGAATCTTCGGGAAGCGACCCATGAGATCCCCGGATATGTTGGCAGTAAATAAGGTCGTCGGACTATCCGAACACGTAAGTACCTAGTACTACGTTTGTACCAATTTACAAGACAAGGTTGGCTTCTAGCAAAGCGCCATGCCTACCCAATTCTCCAGAAATATCCTTACACGAATATGTGATATGTATCAGTCGTAGTATACGTAGTATTGCATATTTAAATCCAGTATCGGATGTCACATGCTAGGCCTGGGGCTGGAATTGTGTCTGCCCCGTACGAAGCACATATCGGATCTCTGGTAACTAGTCTCTATAATCGGATAAACATGACCTTGTCATTTTATCCCGATGACTGCAGTACATAAGAGAACCAGTACCGTATCCTACGTGACCATCATCTTCATATGACTGGAGTGATACTTCAGTCTTGACATCACACCCAACACACTACGATTCTCAATATACCCAGCAGAGGCGTACACAGAACCTGTTAAAGCCCTGGACGACCAAAACCAAAGTATATTGATTGTCGCAAGTATTAGCGGTTTAAGTCTCAGGTTAAGACCAAATACATCTACCCTGATTTCGGACTTCCATAGACACATAGTCATACTACCAATGGAATTCCGAGGGGGTCTATCCAGAGCGAACTGTTTCCCGTACCATCGGTAAAACACAACCTCCAATTACACTTGCATGAGTATCCTATACCCAAATATATGATAACTATGGCGTTATGCCCTCACAACGCTCACAAGTGTAATACTAGTCTTTTACACATTTATTGATGTCCAATCTCGATAATACTCTGACTAGGGGTATTTAATGATTTATCCTTCGTGGACTGATACTGTCTCATATCATCTCAATCCAGGAACAAATCATAAGGACCTCCTATCATTTATACATCATGGTGATCTAATCACAAATGATAAGAGAGCAATCATATTTGTCACATAGTTAATTTGTACAACAACACCATGATCTGTACAAATAGTGACGCTATGGGTCATAATTTTCCAACAGGGGCTTCCTCGGAAATTCATATTTTTAAAGCCATTTTGATGAAAATTTGGAAAAATGTTTTGATAAAAGGTAAATATATTAGTGTTTACCGCCCCTTTAAATTAATATTTTGTTAGTATCTCATGAATTTTGATGTGTTTTTGGTTTATTTTACAAATTAAAATAACATCGGGACTCAATGATAACAATTTAGGACCAAAATGATGAAATATGGAACAACGAAGGGCAAAACTGGACTTGTCATTTGGATTTTGTAGGTTGGAAACTTGGAAGAGTGTTCTAATGAAGTACAATTTCGGAAATTTCAAATTTGTGTAAGTTTCTTTTGTTGGCCATAAAATTTTACTCCGATATCAGATTGAGGTGATTCTAGTTTCAGATGAAAGAAGATTCAAATACCTACAACTTTGATATTCACGAGAGTTTCTAATTTTGATATTTTTAAGATTGAAATGGATGATGAAGTCACATGCACTGCATGTAATTTTAATTATTGGAAAATAAAATAAAAATAAATAAATAAATAATGTCACAATTCACTTTAGGTGGATTGTGACAAATGTTTGGTAAAAGATCAAAAAAAAAATCAAAAGTCAAAAAAAGAAAAAGAAAAGAAAGAAATTAGTAAAAATTTGTTGTTTGTATTTGATTTGGAAACTTGTAATGAATAATTGAGAGATGAAAACTTCTACTATAAATAAAGGTGATCACCTATCATCTACTTCATACATTCTTTGATACTTTCTTATGGAATTGAGGATTGTATCTTGTTTGTTTAATTTATTGTAATGTATTTTTCATTTTAGTAATAAAATTTGTGTGTTTTTATTTAAAGGATGAGTTATAATATCATTTTACTGGGGTAAGGGGTGAAGCTTTAGATATGATAATTTAGATTAATCTCACTTATATTATAATATATAAATTTTAATCTAATTTAATTATGGACAAACTTAGCCACCGCTTATATGGCTGGATTTATATAATTTAGTACCGCCTACATGGCGGGTTTTATGGACAAAAGAATATCACTGCCTTTATGCTAGTTGTATATGTTTTGGCATAATTAATTCTTGAAATAAATTAATTGGTCAACAATGATGATTTATATATTATAAAAAGTGAGATTTATATATTTGAAATATTAAAAGTGGATCCCCTAACTCCAATATTTTATTTTATTATTTAGTAATTTTAGTTATGTGTTGTAACTAAATTCTGGGGTTGTGATAAAGCACAATATTCATGAGTTTATAAATTGATTTTCTTACATTATGTGTGATGTTTTGATTTGTTTATTGAATCTAGATCTTAATATTTCTTGTTGATTAATCACCAACAAGATTGATGTGGTAAATTTAGACGAACATGACAAATGGACTTTAGGTTTAGCCTTAGATTCAATAGCACATGATCTCAATTTAGGGATTTCCCTCCAGAATGGAAATATACCTGTAGGGCAGGTGTAGCCATAATTGGAACTTGAACTTAATAAATTTTGGGTTTCTTAATTAACATAGGAATATAGTTAATTGAGTGACTTTGAATATTTGCATTCGACCATCGAAAAATGCTTGTATATATCTTACTGTTCTAGGTTAATAAATCAACATATCGTACATGTATAGGAGAATCAATTCACCTTTAGATTAGTACTGTGTGGATTCGAAACCCTGGATATTTCTCTTCATTAATTTCATTTGCATATTTTTATTTATTTATTTTAGTTATAACCATATTCAACCAACAACAACAATTCAATTTCAATTAGATACTCGTAAGTAGTTGGTTTCATTAACTAGTAACGTAAGTAATAAGTCCTCGTGGGATCGATATTTTTTTATAATACTTGAGTGATGCATGAGCTTGCGTAATGTGTGTAAACCGCGATCAAGTTTTTGGTGTAGTTGCTGGGAATTTATTTTTCTTGCATTATTAGTTTTGAGACTAGATACTTTACTTATATCTAAATTTCTTTCTTTTTATCTTTCATTTTTTATTTTGTTCCTTTTTATTTCATGTGGTTGAAGTAATGGATCACTATTGGGTGATGAAAGCATTAATAGCTATGAGAGATGATGACACACCCTATATTGGGGAGACAGAGTCTGATTTTCCGAGGCCTGTAGTCCAGTCCAACGACTATCGGTGGATGTCAGATAGAAATAGCACAACATTTTCTGAAACCTTTCAGAACATAATGATAAGATGTGAGATATGCGATGGTAACCACCCTAGCGATCATTACATGTTCAACTACAATTCGGGTGGCAGAATCATCAGAGTCATTCATGGTACAACAATGATGAACCAATATATCTCACTGAACCACATTATCCTTCTTATCCACCATCAAGTAGTGATCTTCCTCAAGAACCAAAACCATCAGTGGAAGAGTAGATGGTTGACATTCTCAATAAATGGGTACAATCTGTCATTTAGGTTTGGGGAAGGGAATTAGCTATTTAGTATCTTGTTTTTAGTTGTGTGTTGTTTTTTATTTTTAATCCTAAATTTTTCGAAAAATACAAAAAAATTGAAAAATTTTCAAAAATTACAAAAATATTTTGCGTTTTTGTTTTTATTTTGACTAAAAAGTGAAATTGGTAAGAGATAGTTGAACAATGAGTTTTCACTCCTGAGACGTATCTCAAACCTATTTTGAAACAAGTTAATTTTTGTTTATTTCATTTAGAATTATTTAATTTGTGAATTCTCCTTAACACTGACTAAAATGGATCTTCATATGCTCAGTTGGCAAGTATTATCAATATGCATGGTAACATAAAGACATGAGTTAAAATTGAAAAGTTTGTAATATTCAGTGCTTTAGTTTAATTGGAGGAAGCATCTCAAAAAGCAATGGAGTAAAAAAAATCTGAGATCCGAGTTTTTAAGTCTGTAAGGGTGTTTTAACACCTAGTGCCCTAAAGCCAACTGGTTTGGGAGTCACTGGCCCAATGCTGGTTAAATGGATCGAAGATGCTGCAAAAATATATATATCTGAAGTCTGAGTAATTAAGTTCGTAGGGGTGTCTTAACACCTGGTGCCCTAAAGCCAACTGGTTTGGGAGCCACCGGCCCAAAGCTCGCTACATAGACGGAAGGTATTGTATATAAATAAAAAAATCAAAGAAAAAATCAGAAAAATCAGAAAAATTATTCCATTGTTACAAAAAGGTGTGAATTCTGATAAAATTTTAGGACAAAAATATTACTTTCTTATCAACTGCACTTGTGACTGTTGTGGGCAAAAAATGAGTTGTTTAATATTTTGTTAGCTGTGTATATGAAGAATGGTAAATATAATCGGAGAATTTACATATTCAGTAATTTAGAAAGAAAGAAAACAACTAGTAACTTGGAGTAGAAGTTTCACCTGATTAGTCACTAACTTCTTTATTCTCTTTTCGCTTGTCTTTTTGTTTTTATGTGCATTAGTTTCACTACCTTTTTACTTTTGTAAAATATTTGTGGGTATCATTGTTGTAAACCCTCACGAGACTATAACTCATCCACTAGGGACACCTAGGGGTTTAAAGGCTTGTTGCATACGCTAAATGCAACCGTGATCCCTACGAAAGTGGCTTAGTTAAATTTTATTATATTATTTTATTTTGTGTTTTGCTCGATGACTAGCAAAATGTTAGGTTTGGGGGTGTGATGAGTGGTAATTCTATCACTATTTCCCACTCATTTAACCTAATATTTTGTATAGTTTCTTGAGTTTTTTGAATATTTTGATGTGTTTTGTGTTATTTTGTAGATAAATAAGGTTTCATGACATTCTGGAGGTGATTTGGACCAAAACAGTGAAAATTGGAAAAAGGGCATTTTGGTAATTTGGGCGCGTCGCGATGCGCATGTCTTTGGCGTCGCGATGCCTAACGTGCGCCGGTCACTTGCTAACGTGCACCAGGTCAACATGTCAGAATCTGAAAATTTTGACTTTGCTAACGTGCGCTGTGCCATGTGTCACCATCACAAAGGATCCGCTAACATGCGCCGGGACACATCTCACAATCCTATAGTGCTAACACTCCGCGTGACACGTGTCATCTTCTAATTGGACCGAATCATCGGCGAATCATATTCTGCCACGTGTCATCCTCTCATTGAACCGAATCTTACCGCGTGCCACGTGTCGAATTATTATTGGGCCGACGAAATCTGCGTCAACAATCAAAGTCAATACGCGTGGACCAAGTCTATTGTTCGGGCGTCGCTACGCCCAAACCCTTGGCGTCGCGACGCCCGTGGCCTACTGAGGTCCATAAATTGAGCTCGAGATTTCAGTTTCAATGGCACCTCTCCCTCTGAATTCTCTGATGTAAATAGGGAGTTTCCTACTTAGTTTATTTAATTTCAGTTTTGTAATTAATTTTTAATTACGTTGTGAAATAGTAATTACTTTTTGAAATAGTAATAGTAATTTATCTTATTTTTACTGTTCCAGTTTTACTATTCAACCATGATGAGGTAACTTCTCATTGCTAGGGTGAAACGTAATTCTTTTACTGTTACTATTTAGATTAATCTCCCTTAATTATAATATATTTACTATTTAAAATTTGACTTAATAAGGATACCGCCATATTGGTCGGTTGGTTATTAAATTTAAATTGGTTTAAACTTGACTAATCAAGAATACCGTCTATATGGCTGGTTGGTAATTAAATTTTCTTACCGCCTATATGGTAGGTTCATGGACAAATCATACCGCCTTTATGGCTGGTCGGACTTAATTTGAATTAATCAGGTTACCACATACATGGCTGGTTGGTAATGTTATCATAAGTTTATTTATTAATTTATGAGAGATATCTAAAATAGTAAATAGTAATAGTATTCCTTTTACCTTAGCATTTTATTTTATTGTAATTTATTTTTCAGTATTTACTTTACCGCATTTACTTTTCCGCATTTTTACTTTATGGCTTTTGCTTTTAAGTTTTTACTAGCCCTAGCTATGTGTCGTAGCTAAGTTCGTTATCTGAGGTTGTGATGAATTTCAATATCACCGGTTAATAAGGGTTAGATTATAGTTTGGGTAATATAAATATTTATTTATTGAGTCTTAATCTTAATGGTTTTTATTAACTGGCCACTAATAAAATTTATTAGGTAAACTTAAAATGAACTAGACATATGGATTTTAGGTTTAAGACCTTAGACTCAATAGCCCACGATCTTCCTTGAGGATAGATAACCCTTTAATAGATTTCCTTACAGGATAGGAATATACCTGTCGGGTGGGGGTAGCCATAATTGGAACTTGATCTTAATGAATCCAGGTAATTTGGTTGACATAGACATATGGTTCAATTGAGTTATACTGGGTATTTGTAATTGACCATCGGAATAGGCTTTTACATAATTTAGTGTTCCAGGTTAGTAAATCAATATATTACCCAACTATAAGATAACCACTTCATCTTTAAATAATATTGGAATAAATCACAACCCTGGATAGTTTTATAAAATTGAATTTTCATTAATATACTTTCACGCAATTTTTATTTACCTGTTTTTAAGTTAATTTGTAAGTCATCATTCCAATTTACAAACAATCAATCTGTTAGATACTAGTAATCATTTGGCCTCATAAAAATTAATAGATACGGTATTAAGTCCTCGTGGGATCGATACATTTTATACTACTTAAACGATATGTGCACTTGCGTTATACCCGTGTGTAAGCACCGGTCAGGTACTTGAGTGATTGGCTATAGGCCAAGTGGGAGATTGTTGGACAATTATGACCCATAGCATCACTATTTGTAAAAGACATTGTGGTTTTTGTACAAATTAACTACGTGACAAAGGAAATTGTTATTTTATCATTTTGTAATTAGATTACTTGAATATATAAATGATAAAAGTCCTTATGATTAGTTCCGGATTAATAAGATATGAGACAATATCAATCCACGAAAGGTTTAATCATTAAATATTCCTAGTAATAGTATTATCGAGACTGGACATCGATAATGCAAAATAGGCTAGTATTACACTTGTGTGCGTTATGGAAGCGTAACGGCATAGTTCTCGTATATTTAGGTATTGGATACTCATGCAAGTGTAATAGGAGGTTCTATTTACTGATGGTACGGAAACAGCTTCGCTCTGGATAGACCCCCTCAGAATCCCATTAGTAGTATGACTATGTGTCTATGGGAATCAGAATCCTTGTAGGTGTATTTAGTCTTAACCTTAGACTTGCATCGCTAATACTTGCGACAATCAATACGGTTTGGTTTTGGTCATCCGGGACTTTAACAGGTTCTCTGTACGCTTCTTCTGGGTTTATTGAGATTCGTAGTGTATTGGGTGTGATGTCAAGAAGGAAGCGTCACTTCAGTCATATGGAGATGATGATCACGTAGGGATACAGAACTGGTACTCTAATATGTTGCAACTATCGAGATAATATGACAAGGTCATGATTATCCGATTAAAGAGACTAGTTGCTAGTGATCCGATATATGCTTCGTACAGGGCAAACACAATTCCAGCCTCAGGCCTAGCATGTGACATCTGATACTGGATCAAAATACGCAATACTTAGTATATTATGCCTGATATAGATTATATATTCTTCGTTGAATATTTTTGGAGAATTGGGTAGGCACGGTGCTTTGCTAGAAGCCAACCATGCCTTGTAAATCAGTAAGAATGTGGTACGGGGTACGCATGTGTTCGGATAGTCCGACGACCGAATTTACTGCCAACATATCCAAAGATCTCTTGGGTCGCTTCCCAAAGATTCACCGATGACATTTAACTCGAACAGAATTAATCTAGGATTAATTAAGAGAGAAAAAATTAATCTATGATTAATTACGATAAGATTTTATCTGGGATAAAATTCAATTAGAAGAGAGAACGCGATTAATTTGGAATTAATCGATTAAATAAAATATTGGATATATTAATTAAAATTAGATTTCAATGCGGAATTAAAATTGGATTTTAATTCGGGCGAACGAATTAATTTAGAATTAATTCGCGAGCGACTTTCGTAATAATTTTGCGAGGCACTATTATTTAATTAAATTGGATTTAATTATGTCTCGACGGAAAATTCGTTTAATTGGATTAAGCGAACCCGAGCCTGAAGTGTGTTGAGAAAGCCACTTGAATTTTTAATTAAAGTGGGTCCCACCAACTTACATCACTTGTCCATCAAGTGTTAACTTGAGTGATGGAAGTGGTTGGAGGAACTAACTGCCATTTTCCCTCCAACACTTTTGCCTTTGGTTTTTGGAAAAAGCATATACCAATTTTGTGTTTGACTTTTAATTAGTGGTAATTTGTTTTAGAAACAAATAAAAAAAAAAACACATCTCTCTCTCTCACCCTCTCCCTTTGCCGTGAGCCTAGGGCTCTTTCTCCATTGTTCTTACTTTAAAATCACTTGAGCTAGCACTTAAGGAGTTAAAGAAGATGATAGGGAAACTCATCCTTGGAATTAAAGATTCAACACAAAGCTTGGAGCTTCCGAAACGCAAAGATTTTTGAAATCCTACATCCGCTCTTTGTAAGTTTTTTTTTCCGCAACTTCTTTGAGTATTCACACATGAAATCATGACTTATAGATCCTTGGCATGTTCTAGGAACCCGACACTACCAGGGTACTTAATAATGCCAAAATCATATAAAACCAGCCATAAAGGCGGAAGAAAGATAAAACCAGCCATAAAGGCGGTAGAAACTTAAAACCAGCCATAAAGGCGGTAGAAAGATTGTCAATAATTAATCTATATCTAAATCAAGTTTTAATCATTAGATTTCAATTTATTTATTATAATAGAAGCGAGTTTAATCTATGTTTTCATTATAAAAGTTTCACCCTTACCCCAGCAGAAACGAAATTAGCTACTCATTTTGTAATTAAACATACTCCTAATTTTATTACTAAAAGAAAAAGACATTACAAAAATCTTTAAGTAAATAAACAAACAAGACACCCTCTTTCCAAAATCTACAGAGGAATCCGGAAAAAAATATGAAACTTTCTTCTGCATGAAGCTTTAATTTATAAGCAGATTTTTGCTCGGCACGTCGCGACGTAAAGACTCTGCGCGTCGCGACGCAAGTGGCACGATGGGGACACGTGTCGAGCTTCGGGGTTGTCTTTGTTTTATTAGGTGCGTCGCGACGCAAAGACTCCGCTTGTCGCGACGCGAAAATAGAATTTCTGTTTTTGCCCTTTTCAAGTCTGTTTTATCCTGTCGAGCTTCCGAGCAGTATTTTACCTGACAAATAACATAAAGTAACACAGTAAAAACACTCAAAGCATAACTTAAAATATTATTTCACAAATGTGCCAATTTAAGGGGATTAGTGAAACTATAAGTGTAAAATGATAAACTTATCGTATAATAAATATGCAATTTTTAGTATTCATCGTGTATCACAAAATTCATATGTTACATACACAATTTAGAAAAGAAAGACAACAATTAAGTCTCGGGAATCTGACTCTAAAAGACCTTATATGCCAATTTATAAGAAAATTGTATGGGAAGCTTGTCCTTGACGCATAGACGTCATTTAAGCCGTTACTTCCTGTAAATATTATTATCTCTTTGTATTTATCTAATAATTGTGATTTCTTTTGTTATTTTCTTTTATTTTCTCCAATAGGATCCAGACGTTTTGACTCTCACGATATATTTTACTCTTTAGCAAATAATTGTCATTTGGCAAGTACTAGTGCTATTATTACTCACCCTTTTCAGGTTCTATAAATTGAGCTCATCATTGCACTCTTGAAGACATCCAGAGTTAAAAAAATTAAAAAAAAAATTAAAAAAAATGGAAGCAACTTCAAGAAGATGAGTTGTAAACATTTGTGTGTTTTTCGGTACTAGTGTTGGATCTAAACCAGAGTACGTTGAGGCAGCACATGAATTGGGTAGAGTCATAGCTGAAAGGAATATGGACCTAGTATATGGTGGTGGCAATCTTGGACTAATGGGGATCATTTCAAGGGCTGTACAAGAATGAGGTAGTCAAGTTTTGGGAATCATCCTAAAATCCTTGGCAGAGGCGAATCTTATAGGACTATCAAACAGAGAGGAAGTTATTGTGCCAGGTATGTTTGAACGACTGGTTGAAATGATTAACCGTGCTGATGCATTATTGCTTTGCCATGTGTCTTGGGTACGATGGAGGAAAATTTTACAGTACTATCTTGGGTGAACTTGAACATACACCAGAAACCGATTGGACTGTTTAATGCTGATGGATTTTATAATTTTCTTTGTGTGTTTCTTGATGATGCCCGGAGAAATGGGTTCGTGTCAAAACCTGTAAAAGAAATCCTTTTCACTGCCAGAACTGCCCATGATTTAATTGACCAACTTTTAGCCTTTGAACCACAAATTTACCCTATCATTTCCAAGATAAAATGGTCTGATGATGATCATGGTAAGAAGCGTCGGATAAATCTGGATCTTAACCTTTAATTTTCATTTTAGATGTAGAATTTCAGCTAACCGTGTAATGTTTTCTAAAATCTTCTTCTACTTTTTAGAAATTTGGGACAATGTCTCAATTAGATTTGGGGGAGGGGAATAGTTGACTAGTAACTTGTTTATATTGTGTTGTTTTAATTTGTTTTTTAGTCAAAAATTTTCAAAACAAATTCAAAAAAAATAAAAAAATTTATAAAATAAAAAAATATTTTGTTTTTGTTTTTTTTTTAACTTGACTAATCATGTGAAATTGGTGTGAGATAGCTGTGTAAGGAATTTGCACTCTTGAGACGTATCTCAACCTATTTCATAACAAGTTAATTTTTGTTTATTTCCTTTTGACTTATTTAATTTGTGAATTCTTCATAATATTGACTAAATTGGATCTTCATATGCTCAGTGGACAAGTATTATCAACATGCATGGTAACATACGGCCATGAGTTGTAAGTGAAAGGTTTGTAATATTCAGTGCTCTAGTTTAATTGAATGAAGCATCTAAAAAAGCGATGGAAAAGAAATTACCATCTGATAGCCGGGTAATTAAGTCTGTATGGGTATTTAAACACCTAATGCCCTAAAACCAACTGGTTTGGGAGTCACTGGCCCAAAGCTCACTATATGGATTAAAGATGTTTAAAAAAGATATCTGAAATTTGAGTAATTAAGTCTGTAAGGGTGTCTTAACACCTAGTGCCCTAAAGCCAACAGGCTTGGGAGTCACTAACCTAAAGCTCGTTACATGGATTACAGGTATTGTATATAAATAAATAAAAAATACATTGCTAAAAAGGTGTGAATTCTGATATAACTTTAGGAAAAAAATATTACTCCATTTTCAACTAGAATTATTAAAATTGTGGGCACAATGATTTGATTAATACTTTGTTAGTTGTGTATATGGAGAATGGTAAAAATAATCGGAGAATTTACTTATTTGGTAACTTATAAAGAAAGAAAACAACTATTAACTTGGATAAGAAGTTTCACTTGTTTAGCCACTAACTTGTTTAGTCACATTACCATTATTAATGTAATAATGAGATGTTTTTAAAGTAAAAGGTTTACCTAAGTCTTTGTTTCTCCATGAAAGCTGCGGGAGTAGTCTTTGATATATTTGATATAAAGTTTTATATATGATATAAGACTAAGAGACTTGTGAGATACTCTCATTAGTCGAGCATTAGATATGATCCAATATAGAACACAATAAGACTATTTGTATGATAGTCAGTATAACTGTTTGATAGTTAGTGTGTCTATTTTATATAGTATTCATTCTTCGAAAATGATGATTCCTTTGTCGAAAGAAAAATTGATTAGAATGTCTAGTCAATCTTATGCATCATAAGATGATGGCGTAATGAATATTATATTATGTACAACTAAAAGACATCAATTTAATCGTAATAGTTACAAACTATTTTGATAAGCTATAGACCATAGGATGTGTCTGAAACATGTTCTTTGTTATCTTTGAGATATTAAGAATGAGTTTCTTATTCATGGAGAATATAGTCTGCAACCAATAGGGTCTGATTAGTTTTGAAACTAATTATGATGTTAGACGACCTACATCATAAAGAGTCTGAAAAGATGCAATGCGAGTTTCACGAATGATTCTACTGTGTAAGTAGAATTAATTGTAACTTATGAAGTATTGACTTATGAAGTTAAGAAGTGACCTTATAAATTAGAAGTTTTGATATTGGTGTTGTGCTTGCGGTTGTCTGCATAGTATTTTGGACCTCATCCCTAAATACTTGGACGATTCAGTAACTATGGCACAATATTGTTATTGCATCTGTGTCATATTGATGTATAACTTAGGTTATACAAAATATGAATGATGTAAGTTAAAGGAAACATTTTGGGTTTGTTGGACAAACTTAATATGTTATAGCGGGCCTACTTGTTGTTATTTATCTCTTAAGTGCTAGATTAGCTCGTGAGGACCATGTGTATGTGATACATATTAAGATGTGTATATGATACCGTGAATTGGCACTAGAGCAAGTGGGAGAAATTGTTACGGTTGGTGCTCAAAGTGTCAATCCGGATCGTATTCATGTCTGATTCATGAATACGAACAATTTCTTTTTCCATAATATTACTTATTTATGGTAATACTTCTTGCTTTTATATACATATTCGATCTAATTACGATTAGATTGAAACTAAATATGATTTATTGATATGTATATATTAGGCAAAGACCCGATAGTATATAATGTAGTGCGCAATTACAAAGTAATTTTTAATTGACATTAGGAAGTGACACTACCAGAAATATATTATCAAATAAAGTTCCTGATCAAGATTTACTAACACATGTCGGTTAGTAAAATCCGCTGAGACCAGTACACGTCATATATCGAGACTTGGTCCGATAGTTTATCCCAATGAACCATGAGTCTGGGGAGATTCGTATAGACGTGTAGGTTTTTAGTGGATAAACACTGAACTACTCACCGAATATTTCCTAATCGATGGTATACCAACGTCAATAGGAATCTTCTAGGGTCAAGTGACCATAGTGGTCCTTCGACTTGAGATACCACTGTGGATGTATGAGGTATCCTCCACACTTTGATGGCAGTCACGTCACCGACCTACTTAGATTAGACCTCCGCTTGTTCGTTGTGTGTGGACTGATCCTAATAATATCTTGTGCATATCAAGATAGGATTCATCAGTTCTGTATACAGAGCATAGGTATTCAATATGCAATTAGCAATCTGTTAAATCCATGGGCCCGTGGTACACTGTAGAGTAAGTTCTAAGTGTTATTAAGAGATTGCTAATAGAATCGTCGACCAGATTATACCTATGGAGATTTGACATTTTTATTTATATATGTGGGATAATCCGGATGCCTGTGACGAAGGGATTATATGTATGCGATGACCTCGACCTGTATGGTTTAGAGAGTTTATCTGTGTTCGTCATAATTTACGGGTGGGTAGATTATGGACATGAAATTGGATTTCGTGACGGATATGTCTGAACCTAGAGAGTCTCACTAATGAAATATACTCGTAGAGCACTAGGGTAACTTTTATAAATAATACTAATTATTTATAAGTCGTTTAACGGTTAAACGATAATACATGTGTTTGGGATCTTTCGGCTATGTATTAAATATCAAATTGTGATATTTGATCTTTATTATTATATATGTATTTTGATTATTTAATGTAAATATAATACATATATTTAAGATATTTGTATTTAATTATTTGATTATTCAAATGTTGAATAATTAAATTAATTAAATAATAAATATTTTATTACTTTAATTAAAGTAAGATAAATGACTTTATTTAATTGGTTGGAATGGCCATTTTTAATTGGTATAAATGGCTTGTTTTAATTTGTACAAGTGTGGTATACAATAAATGTTAATGGATAAATAAAACACTTTTGTTAAATCTTTTTCCAACATTTTTTTAATGAAATAAAAATTGGAAAATATATGGCTATTTTTTCCCTTTATTTTCGGACATTTGAAGGACATTATATAAGCCTTCTTTTTCATTTTTGTTTCATTATCTAAGAACCCTAAAAACATATACAAAAAGAGAGTTTGAGAGAAAAAGGAAGAAAGAAAGCAAAAGGGTTGGAAAATTGGGTTTTTGTAAGTTTTTTCTAACTTTCTTCTTCATGAAATTTTTTTCTAAGATTATAGGCTTCATTATGTGTAGCTTAGATTTTTCTCTACTCTTTTGTGGATGTTTTTTATGATTGGGAACTTGGATGAAAGATGGAAGCATGTATATGTATTAAGATTGCATGAAATTATTTCTTAAGCTTTCTTTTTAACCATTTGATGGTGAGTTGTCATTCTAGAGTTACTTAGCCACTCATAAATGACCTAGAATTGTTCTTGAGTTGTTTCATGATGGTGAGGCTAGTTTGGTGTGGTAAGAATTGAATTAAAGTGTTGAATTTAATTAATTTGGTGTTAATTTATCAATTTATGGAAATTGTGAAATTACGGTTCATAACCCTCTCCAAATTTGGGGCTTTTCATATATGTTTTAATTAATTATGTTTATATGATGCATATTAATTTTGGTGTTGATTGGACATTATCTTGAATGGTTTTGAACCAATTTGGACTAAAGTATAATTCTTGGAAAATTGAGGGACCTCTCAGCAATTTTGGAAAAATTATTTTCTTGAATTGCAACTTGTATTTCTACATGTATGACATGTATAAATCATTTTGGTAGTGATTAGGAATCACCTAATTATGTATTTGACAAATTAGGACTAAAATGATCAAAATACAAAGTTTATGGGCATTTTCGTAATTACTGAAAAAATTGGAAATTTTTCAGATTTCTGTTTTTAATGTATATTTGATGTACAAATAATTTTTTTTGAGATTGGAAATCACCTTAGTTTGTTTTGAACAACTTAGGACTAAAATGATGAAAATTGAAAGTTTTGGGGTCTTATGGAAATTTACTGAAATTGTGATTTCTGGGTTAAAAATTTCTTTTTTTTTGAGTATTTATTTATTAAAATAAATAATTTTATTTTAATTATCCAAGAAAAATTAAAGAAATGGGAAAATTTGATTTTCTCGCATTCCGCTGCGTAATCTAGGTATTTTGCCCAAAACACCAACAATTTATTTTCTTTTCTCTTGTCTTTTTGCTTTTGTGTGTATTAGATTGACGTTTGTGGGTATCGTTGCTGTAAGACCTCACGAGACTACAACTCGCCCACTAGGGACACCTAGGGGTTTAAAGGCTTGTTGCATACGCTAAATGCAACCGTGATCCCTACGAATGTGGCTTAGATTAATTTTATTTTAAGTTGTTTATTGCATTTTATTTTATTGTTTTGCTCGAGGACTCGCAAAATATTATGTTTGGGGTGTGATGAGCGGTAAATATATCAGTATTTACTGTCCTTTTTGACTTAATATTTTGTATAGTTTCTTGAGTTTTGTGAATATTTTGATGTGTTTTGTGTAATTTTATAGATAAATAAATCAACAAGACTCTCTAGAATCAAATCAGGGGAAAAACATCGAATAACAGACAAAAAGGGCAAAAATATAAATTTATTACTAAAATGCGATGTTTGCTAAAATGCATTGTCCGTTAAAATGCGCCGAATGATATCATGTGCCACTAACGTGCGGTGGACACTTGTCAAAATCAGATAAACTTGCTATCATGCACACTTGCTAACATGCGCCTGCCACATGTCAACATCACAGCAATCTTGCTAAAATACACCAGACGCGTGTCATCATCCCATGCTGCCGACAATACACGTCATTACTGACGTAGCGTCACGACGCGCACAACCTTCTGCATCGCGACGCCTAGCCAATAATTCGACCGATAGACACATGTCGTCATCGTGTTGAATGAGTTTGGCATCGCGACGCGCAAGTGTTTTGCGTCGCGACGCGCGTGGCAGAAATTTGCCTATAAATTGAAGCTAAAATCAGAAGGAAAATTCATACCTTCTTCTAGGGAATTCCTTAAGAATACTAAGAAGATTGTATCTTGTTTGTTTATTTACAGCTTTCTATATTAATTTATTTATTTTACGCAATAGTACTTTCTTTATTTTACTTTTCAGTCTTTATTTTACTTTTCAGTATGATGAGGTAACTCCATTTTGCTGGGGTGAAAGGTTAAGCTTTTATTACTAATATTTAGATTAATCTCCCTTAGTTATAATATATAAACTATTTAAAACCTGACTTAATGGGATACCGTCTTTATAGTCGGTTGGACTTAATTAAATTGATTTTAATCTGACTAAATTGGATACCGCCTTTATGGTCGGTTGGAATTAATCTTAAATTTGACTTAATCAGGATACCGCATTTATGGTCGGTTGATAATATCATGCAAAGTTAATGTATTATAATAAGGGAGATATCTAAAATAGAAGTAATAAAAGTGGATCCTCTAACACCCATCATTTTCTTTATTGCTTTATTTACATTTTTAATTTCCAAGCTTTACTTTATGTCATCTACTTTATTTAAGCTTTTACTAGTCTTAGATATGTGTTGTAACTAAACTCGTTATCTGGGGTTATGATGAATTCCAATATCACTGGTTTATTAGGGGTTCTTCTATCGAGGGCTTGACTTTACCTTTTGTTGGTATTTCTAAGCTTTCTACCTACGGTGTCAGTCTAAACTGAGGGGCTCCATCAAGATAGTTTATACATTCCAGAATCTCCTCATCTAATTCTTTATCAGACATGATGGTGACGCATTCTTCAAGTTTGTCAGTGGAAGATTGCATTACATATTTATTCTGGATGACACTATCTTTTATATAAAGTCTAAATCATTCTCCTCTTCTTCGTCATTTGGAAATTTCATGGCTTTAAACACATTGAACGTTACTTCTTGGTCTTGCACCCTCATGGTTAGTTCACTTTTTTGCACATCTATGATGGTTCGACCTGTTGCCAGAAATTGTCTTCCAATGATGATGGGAACCTCTATGTCTTCCTCCATATCCAGCACAATGAAGTCTGCTGGGAAAATGAATTTATCCACATTGACAAGTACATCATCCACTTATCCTCTTGGATATGTGAGTGATCTGTCAGCAACTTGCAAAGTGGCTGAGGTGGGATTTTCTTCTCCAAGCTGCAGTTTCCTGTAGATAGATAAGGCGTCAAGTTAATACTAGCACCCAAATCACATAAAGCCTTACTAAAATAATGGTTACATATGGTGCAAGGAATGGTGAAACTACCAGGTTCCTTCAATTTTGGAGGGAGCTTTCTTTGAGTGATGACGATGTATTCTAATGTAACTACTACAGTTTTAAAATCACTCAATTTCCACTTTTTTGACAGAATATCCTTCATGCACTTGACATAACTCGACATCTGCTACAACGCTTCTACAAATGGAATATTGATGTGCAACGTTTTGAATATATCCAGGAATCGAGCAACTTGTTTGTTCAGCTTGTGTTTCTGGAGGCGCTGTGGAAAATATGGTGGAATCAATCCTTCTAGATCATTTTCTCTTGACTCTTTATCTCTCATCTTTGGATCTGCTTGATTGCTCTCCTTCCTCCTCGTGACTTCCGTATTAGGTGCTGTTACTGCAACAACTTTATTGATTACAGTGCCGCTCTTCAATATGATAGCCTGGCATTGTTCCTTTCCTCTGCTCCTTGGATTTGGTTCTATGTCGCTAAAAAGGTTCTTTTGTGGTCTATTGCTCTGAGCATTGTCCAGGTGTTCCCAATTGATACTCTAGTGTCTTCAAATATGCTACTTGATTTTGAAATAAAGCATCGTACGATGCAGTTTGTGCTTGAAACAAAGCGTCGTATTTGGCTTCTTGCTTTTTCATCTCAGTAAGAAAATATTCTATTCTTGGCTTCTTTTCACACCCCTGTCTTTTATTTTACTGTTGGAATCCTGGTGGTGGATTGTTCCTTTCATGTTGTACCTGCCCAGAAGTATTGCTCCATGCAAAGTTGGAAAGATTCCACCATCCTGAGTTATAGGTATTGTAGTATGGATTGTTTCATTGTCTATTGAAGTTGCTGACATAGTTCACAGACTCATCATGTTGGTTGTAAAATATTTAAATTCTCTTATTGCACCTATTAAAAAAGTAATTTATTTAACTTGGTCATATTCTAAAATCATAAGAGAATGATATAATTTTTGTAAGAAAAATGGTGTTAGACAAAAAAAAATCAGTTGTGATATTCTAATTCGTTGGAATTTTACTTATTTTCACTTAATGAAAGTTATGAATATAAAAGATTTATTATGTTCATTTATCACTCACTACCAATATGTGTAGGATGCCCCCAAGGGGCGGAACCAAGCGATTTGAGCTTGGGACCTTGAAGACAATGTCACAGGTTCAAATCCTGGGTAGCACCTTTGTAAGATTCTCGGAAACCACCAGTTTACCCACGCATCAATGTATGACATGGGATTTCCCGATATTCCAAAAAAATAGGAAACAGATTTCTTTTGCGCAATGAAATTTGCAGAATAGTGGGCACCGGCTCCGGTATAGACTCTTGAAATTTCTTTGCCTTCTCCCTTTGTTGTTGCCAAATTCCTCCAACGCTTAGAGAATGAATTTTACTCCAAAGTTTTAGATGAGTTTCCTTTGGTGTCCAACACTTGTATCAACCACCCAATCTTCCGAGCTATGACTCGAAACCAAAAAATCAAAGTGTGGGCTTCACGTAAAAAAAGAACTCTAAACAATTTAGAGAACTAAAGATGTCACATGATGTTTGGCTTTAGTAATTTCTTTCAAACTCTCTCACAACTATTGAGAATGTTTAAACACTCTCTCTCTATTTTCTCTCCTTCGCACTTGTGTGAATGAATGAAAGTGGTAACCCTTGCAAGTGAGGAGAGATGGTAGAAATTATATTCTCTTACACAAGCCAACTAACTTTGTCATTAAGCATCTAATGCTTTCTTGATATGGAAAACACATTAATGTGAATGCCATACCAAAGCATAAGAAATATTAAGCTAAAGACAAAGACTTTGTCATTAATCATCTAATGCTTTCTTGCAATGGCAAACACAATAATGTGAAGGCCATACCAAAGCATAAGAATTATTTAGTTAATGACAAAGCCATTAGGAAAAACTTAAGGTCTTCGCAGACCAAGATAGCATTCATGTCACTTTTCCATTTAACATAGTTATCCCCAGTTAATTTTTCTTGCTGCTTGAGAATTAAGATAATTGTAGATGTCAAAGCTGAAAAAATTGTCAAACATTAAGGCGTGAAATTAAAAATGATGTATGATCAATGTATAATGAATTAGAAACCTAAAAGAATTACTATGCCATGTTATCTATTATCCCACAAATAAGTGTCGCCGTAGAGTAGGTCAAGTATTCGCATGATAGATTGAGACATTCTCAATTGATTAATATATCTAAAATAACTCTTATTCCTATATCATTCAACTACCGTCATTTTGATCAAGGAAGCTTTGATTAACAACTTAATCATTCCTTTGTGAGTGTGACCAATTTTAATCACTAATTTCTAATGTATTAAAATAATATACGGCTAAAAACATATCTTTATTAATACTAGTGAATTATTATTGATCTAACCAATTTTAACTTTTAAAATTTTATTCACTAATCTCGATTAGTCTGTACTAACCAATTACTTAATTAAACTATTTTAATCAAGTTACTATAGTGATCTAATCAATTTAACTATTAAGTTATTAGTCCACTATTAGGTTTTAAATTTTAGAATTCAACAAATGGACCAGTTGTCATTAAACAATTTAATTGAAACAGAATATTATTTATTCCAAAGGTATGTGGTATTGTATCCCAAGTGCAGACCAAATTACCGTCCATTCAAAATCGGCTATGGAATTTACACATGGGCTTACATCTGATATACCAAGGAAAATAATGTACTCATAAGGTCCATTTGTATTTAAACTTGAATTCGCAATTTTTAAACCTGTAACCCAATTAATATTATTAATATGTTTGCATGCATCTCATATTCTTATTTAGCTTTTAAATTTACATAAAATCATATTTTATAACTAAAATATCATGCATGTCTAAATGTTATAACATGTGAAAATGCAAGAGTATGCACCCTAGACTATATGACATGTTAATAAACAATTTAAAAATACATACATTCACCCAAGCTGGGGGTCGCAACGCCCACAGGTGGGCATCGCGATGCCCACAAACTAGTAACTTCAAAAGTATCAGGTCTGTGCTCGAGTCGCGACGCAAAAGGCTACGCGTTGCGACGCGACTGAAACCAGTAGCTGTGTAATAGCTAAACATGCAGTGTCGAGATGCTGTGAATGTGCGCGTCGTGACACGCTCCTGTTTACAGGGGAACAAAATTCAAAGGCATGCACATTACAAATTGCGTTGACCGCGCTCTTATTTTCTATACTAATCTAATTAGCACAATAAATCCAAGGCATCCCTTAGTCTTCAAATCTTGCTCCATGGTGTGTTGTTAAGTTCTTCATGGAATTTCTTCGTCATAAGTCCTTCGCGACATCGGCTCCTCCAAGTTATAAAAAGGGTTACAATTAAACTTATTACAAAGGAAATAAACTTACAATATTTGAAAGAATATGACCTTATGGTTATACATTCCCAATACTAAAAATAAGAGCCAGAAAAATTAACGACCAACGCAATACATTCATCACATGAATCAAAAAAAACATTCATCACATGAACATTAAAATTATTCATCTCATGAATCTAATTATGCCTACTCATCACAACATGCAATCTAATAATCTATATCTCATATAAATTATGAAAAAACTTAAAACTAAAAAGAGAAGGGTTAAGAACACTTTCCAAACTTAAGATCTTGATGGCAGTTGTAGGAAACAGATTTTCTTTATGCAACGAAAGTTGTGAAATAGTGGGCACCAGCTCTGGTATGGATCCATAAAATTTCTTTGCCTTATCCCTTTGTTGTTGCTGAATTCCTCTAACGCTTGGAGAATGAATTTTACTCCAAAGATGTAGATGATTTTACTTTGGTGTCCAACACTTGGATCAACAACCCGATCTTTCAAACTATGACTCGAAACCAACAAACCGAAGTGTGGGCTTCACTCACAAAGAAGAACTCTAAACAATTTAGAGAACTAAAGATGTCACAATAGTGTTTGGCTTTAGGAATTTCTTTCAGACACACTTACAACTATTGTGAATGTTTGAACTCTATCTATCTTTTCTCTCCATTGCACTTGTGTGAATGAATGAAAGTGGTAGTCCTTGCAAGTGAGGAGAGATGGTAGAGATTATATTCTCATACGCGAGACAACTAACTTTGTCATTAAGCATATAATTCTTTCTTTCAATGCCAACACATAAATGTGAATGCCATACCAAAGCATAAGAAATATTAAACTAAAGACAAAGACTTTGTCATTAAGCATCTAATGCTTTCTTACAATTAAAAACACATCAATGTGAAGGTCATACCAAAGAATAAGAATTATTTAGCTAATGCCAAAGCCATTAGGTGTATACATGCCACCTAATAAACATAATAAGTGTTGGATAATTATGACCCATAGCATCACTATTTGTAAAAGACATGGTGTTCTTTGTACAAATTAACTATGTGACAAAGGAAATTGATCTTTTATCATTTTATAATTGGATTACTTGAATATATAAATGATAAAAGTCCTTATGATTAGTACCGGAATAATAAAATATGAGACATTATTAATCCACGAAAGGTTTAATCATTAAATATCCCTAGTCGTAGTATTATCGAGACTAGACATCGATAATGCGGAATAGGCTAGTATTGTACTTGTGCGCGTTATGGAATCTTAACGACATAGTTCTCATATATTTAAGTATATGATACTTATGCAAGTGTGATAGGAGGTTCTGTTAGCCGTTGGATCGGGAACAACTTCGCTCTGGATAGAACCATCAGAATCCCATTGGTAGTATAACTATGTGTCTATAGGAATCCGAATCAGGGTAGGTGTATATGGTCATAACCTGAGACTTGCATCGCTAATACTTACGATAATCAGTATGTTTGGTTTTGGTCATCCTGAGCTTTAACAGGTTCTGTGTACGCCTCTCTGGGTATACTGAGAATCATAGTGTATTGGGTGTGATGTCAATATGGAAGTATCACTTCAGTCATATGGAGATGATGATCACGTAGGATACTGAACTGGTACTCTTAAATGTTGCAGCTATCAGGATAGTGTGACTAGGTCATGATTATCCGATTATAGAGACTAGTTGCTAGTGATCCGATATGTGCTTCGTACGGGGCAGACACAATTCCAGCCATAGGCCTAGCATGTGACATCCGATACTGGATCGCAATAAGCAATACATTGTATATTACGTTTAATACAGATTATATATATTCCATGTTGAATATATTTCTGGAGAATTATATAGGCATGGTGTTTTGCTAGAAGCCAACCATGTCTTCTAAATCGGTGAGAACGTGGTACTTGGTACGCACGTGTCGGATAGTCCGACAACCGAATTTACTGCCAACATATCCAGGGATCTCTTGGGTCGCTTCCCAAAGATTCACCGATGACATTTGACTCGAACAGAATTAATTTGGGATTAATTATGAGAGAGAAAATTAATTTGGGAATAATTATGGCAAGAATTAATCTAGGATTAATTATCAAAGAGAAAATTAATCTGGGATTAATTGCATCAAGAATTAATCTGGGATTAATTCGACTAGAAGAGAGAACGCGATTAATTTGGAATTAATCGGCAAAATAAATTTAATAGTTAAATTGGATTTTTCTATTTAATTTATTTAATTGGGCTAAAATAATATATTGGATATATTAATTGAAATCAGATTTCAACACGGAATTAAAATTGGATTTTAATTCAAGCGAACGAATTAATTTGGAATTAATTTGTAAGCGACTTCCGTAATAATTTTGCTGGGCATTATTATTTAATTAAATTGGATTTAATTACGTCGCAACGGAAAATTCATTTAATCGGATTAAACGAACCCGAGCCCAAAATGTGTTGTTGTTGTGATATTTTATATTGTACCGCAAGTGTACGGTGTCAAGTTTTAGTATAAATAAGTTTAAAGTGTCGAACCCACAGGGATTGCGGTAACTCGCACTAAATACAACAATTGATAATCCTAACTTTATTTAGACGATAATTAACAAAGATTTATTTAAATAAATAAAATATAAAAATAATAAAATAGGAGGAACTAATACGATAGAGATTCTAGATCCTGATTTCACCTAGCTGTCGCCTATGTATTTGTCATGCCAATTAATCCTTGTTCAGTTATATTGTTTATAAGTCAAGACTCTGCAAATATTCACTCCCTCTCTCGAGCATCAGTGAAAATATCATCAACTACAGACTTCGATATATTATAAAAATCTAGTAGTTAACAACTCATTACGCTATGTGATTCTATGTTAACGACTTCAAAGGAACTTATATATTCTCTCGAACTCTATAAAATTCTGAAGTTATATTCTCTAGATTTATTCCAAATCCCCTCTCTCGAGCAATAAATTTCAAACATACATCATCTTAATTGTGGACAGTAACCAAGAACCATTAAACTCAAAAGAATATAAATAAACTTAATAAAACTTCATAACAAAATTAGAAAACAATACAAGGTTCAAGCATCGATTATATCATTCTCCAAAATTAAGGAGTTTAGTTCATGACAAAAGATAAAAATAATGAAAACAAAGTCATGAATCTAATGGAAATCATTAGAGTTCTAAGAAAGAAACAAGAAGATAAAACCTGAATTGAATCTCTTCCTCTTCGGACGTCACCGCCTTCGTCTCCTATTTTTGCTCTTCAATCCTCCTCCTTGGATCTCTCTAAAATTGAGTGTTTTGTGTTTTGTGCTATGTATTAGCCTCCTATTTTGAGTTGTGGACGAACTAATGTATTTATAATAAAGTCTTGGAACGATTAAACATCTAAAAAAACCTAAAATCATATTCCTGGTGCTCGCGGGGCGCCACGGCGCCAAGCCTGGCGCTACGGCGCTAAAGCCCCTGGATTTTGTATGTAACACATAGATATCTTTGCATATATGCATATTGATATATTATGGTTTTCATAACTCTTTCTAGATTAAAAGGTATAGCCTTTTTAAATTCGGTGCGCAGCTGATGCGGGTTTTGCCTGTTCTTGAGTCTGATGCTTCCAGTAGGTCCCGAAAAATGCATATTTGCTCCATTCTTCATGTTCTAATGCTTCCTACAAAAAATATATAAAATGAACTATAAATGACATTAAATGACTCGATCCATAACAAAATAATAGGCTAAAGATGTCGGAATAAGTGGGTATAAACCGCACTTATCAAACACCCCCAAACTTAATATTTTGGTAGTCCCGAGCAAAAGACAAAATAAAAACTAAATACAAATAAACAAATAAAAATAACTAAATTAACTAAGCCACTTTCGTAGGGATCACGATTGCATTTAGCGTATGCAACAAGCCTTTAAACTCCTATGCGGCCCTAGTGGACGAGTTGTAGTCTCGTGAGGGCTTACAGCGACAACACCCACAAACGTCATTCACACACATGCAATCATGCAAAATATTTGAAAATAATGAAATTAATTCCGATAGTTATGCATATTGTTGTCCTCAAAGAATGATTATCAATGAAATCAGAGAACCTTCAAAGTACTCAACTGCGACTCAAATCTAAGTTCTTTAATAAATTATCTAAGCCAGACTCACGGTGTATGTGTGTATAGGTTCATTCACAGCTCGACTCCAAAGTAATCCAACTCGATGATTTCATCTCAAAAATTGAGATCTGATGGGTCAATCAACCTAGATATCTCAAATTAACTCTATAATTGTCTTTCTTTGCTTTGTATGGTATGATCTTATTTTCTTCTTTTTCCGCTCATTTCATTTTTTTTTAATTTCAATTATTTATTTTCAACATACGTACCCTTTAAGGTAGCATTTCTCCTTACGGTGGTCCTAACACTCGCCTATAGGTAGCTTCACGCTTATCGGTTATAGGTGGTTTCTTGTTTCTTTTTCAAATCATACCATAAATCATAACACTTGCATATTGAGATAAATATCTAAGCAAACGGTCATTCATCGGCAAATAATTTCTTCAACTAGTCACTTTGTCAACTACTTAAGTTCTTACTGCTAAAAACCTGTTATTAAGTGATTACGAGTCTAACCTAGATCATCTATTCAAGGCATTAGATAAAAATCAATTGGGACTTATCGTTTCTAAAATTTCATCATAAGCAATCAAAATTCATTATTAGACTTATGCTTTACTATCAAAGACATAAAAACAAAAATAATTAATTTTTTTTTGAATAAATAAATAAATAGCAGGAATAGATGCACACACCCCCAAACTTAAAACTTGCATTGTCCTCAATGAAAGATAAATATAAAGAAACCAGATTAAGGAACAACACTATCGTGCATGGAGTTGATCATGCTCCTACTGGTCAGAATTTGGTTGCACGAGCTTTGTGTGTCTCGTGCTACCTGTATAAATGGCATGCAAAATGAATAAATAGCACACAATAAAAAAATTAAGAAAAAAAATAAAAATAAATACAAGGGTTGCCTCCCAGCTAGCGCTAAGTTTAACATCTTCAGTCAGACGCAAAAAATAAGAATAAAAATAAGAATCTAAATTAAAGTCAAGGTTACTTGGTAATAGTATTATTTGAATTAAACAAACAATCCCCGGCAACGGCGCTAAAAACTTGTTGTGATATTTTATATTGTACCGCAAGTGTACGGTGTTAAGTTTTAGTATAAATGAGTTTAAAGTGTCGAACCCACATGGATTGCGTTAACTCGCACTAAATACTACAATTGATAATCCCAACTTTATTTAGACGATAATTAACAAAGATTTATTTAAATAAATAAAATATAAAAATAATAAAATAGGAGGAACTAAGACGATAGAGATTCTAGATCCTGATTTCACCTAGCTGTCGCCTATGTATTTGTCATGTCAATTAATCATTGTTCAGTTATATTATTTATAAGTCAAGACTCTGAAAATATTCACTCCCTCTCTCGAGCATCAGTGAAAATATCATCAACTACAGACTTCGATATCTTTATAAAAATCTAGTAGTTAACAACTCATTACGCTCGGTGATTCTATGTTAACGACTTCAAAGGAACTTATATATTCACTCGAACTCTATAAAATTCCTAAGTTATATTCTCTAGATCTATTCCAAATCCCATCTCTCGAGTGATAGATTTCAAACATATATCATCTTAATTGCGGCCACCAACCAAGAAGCATTAAACTCAAAAGAATATAAATAAACTTAATAAAACTTCATAACAAAATTAGCAAACAATACAAGGTTCAAGCATCGATTACATCATTCTCCAGAATTAAGGAGTTTAGTTCATGAAAAAAGATAAAAACAATGAAAACAAAGTCATGAATCTAATGGAAATCGTTAGAGTTCTAAGAAAGAAACAAGAAGATAAAACCTGAATTGAATCTCTTCCTCTTCGGACGTCACCACCTTCGTCTCCTCTTTTTTATCTCCAATCCTCCTCCTTGGATCTCTCTAAAATTGAGTTTTTTGTGTTTTGTGTTGTGTATTAGCCTCCTCTTTTGAGTTGTGGACGAACTAATGTATTTATAATAAAGTCTTGGAACCATTAAACATCTAAACAAACCTAAAATCCTGTTTCTGGTGCGCGCGAAGCGCTGCGGTGCCAAAGCCCCTGGATTTGGTATGGAACGCATAGATCTCTTTGAGTAGATGCAAATTGATATATTATGGGTCTCATAAATTTTTTCTAGATCAAAAGTTATAGCCTTTTTAAATTCAGTGCGCAGTTGATGCTGGTTTTGCCTGTTCTTGAGTCTGATGCTTCGAGTCGGTCCCGAAACACACATATTTACTCCATTCTTCATGTTCTAATACTTCCTACAAACAAGATATCAAATGAACTATAAATGACATTAAATGACTCGATCCATAATAAAATAATAGGCTTCACATACCAGGATAGCGTTCATGTTACTTTTCCACTTAACATAGTTTTCTCCCGTTAATTTATCATTTGAGAGTATGGAAATAATTGGAGAAACCATGGCTGAAAAATAAAATAAACATGCATTTAACATTCATTCATCGCATATTAAAATCATCAAATAATTTTGGCATAAAATTAAACATGATGCATGAACCATGAATAATGAATTAGAAACCTAAGAGAATTACCATGCCACAGAAATCTATCATCCCACAAGTAAGTGCCGCCGTAGGGTAGGTCAAGTACTTGCATGATAGATCGAGACAATCTCAGTCAATTCAATATATGTGGGAATAACTCTTATTCTATATTAAACAACTACCATTTTATTTGATCAAGGAATTTTATTAACAGTTAATTATTCCTTTGTGAGTGTAACCCGCCGTTTCGGGATTCTTGGACTTAACGAGTGAAGTGCCGCCGTAGGGTAGGTCAGTTCACAAGATACATCTAGAATCCATATCCTCTCGGAACCCAAACCTGATATTGACCCAAAATGGACACCATCCGTAGGGGGATGAAAACAAAGCCGTCTCGAGACGCCTTTTGAATCTCACATTTTTGGATTAACAACGGAGATCGCGGGATATACTGTCGTATATCCCTCTCCCACTCACTATTTTAAAATTAAGGTTTCTATCTATAAAATATCTAATATTTTATTTTAACTAGTGTGGATAAAATTATGGCTGCTAAATCATAATAATTTTTTATTTACACTAGTTTGACATAAGTGACCTAACCAATTTTAACTCTTAAAATTGTATCACTAATATTCTATTAGTCTCTACTAATAGTTTTTCTCAATTGAACTAATTTAATTAGAGTGGTATTAGTGAGCTATTATATTTTAACTCTTAAAAACTAGAACACTAATAAGTTTAAAATTTATGGAATTCTAAAAGGTCAAAATTTTAATTAAATATTTTAATAAATCTTAGTGCGTTATAAAATACAATGGTACATGGAATTGTATCCCGAGTGCAGACCATATTACCGTCCATTCGGATTCGGCTATGGAATTTATATCCGGGTTTACATCCTATATACCAATGGAATTTATTATGCACCAATTAAGCCCAATATATTAGAATTCAAATTTTAAACCATAAATCCAATTAATCTAATTAATTGATTTCTATGCATATCATATTCTAATTTAAACATTTTAAATTACATAAAATCATATTTTTATGTGTATAATGATAATGCATCTATGACATGTTATGGCATGTAAAATGCAAAAGTGGACACCCTAAGCTATATGACATGTTATTCAAACAATTCGAAATAAACATACATATAATATAAAAAAATTATTTTGCATTGACCGGGCTCTTATTTTTCCTATACTAATCTAATTAGTACATAAGATTTACCAAGGCATTCCTTGGTCTTCAAATCCCGCTCCAAAGTGGTGTTGGCTCCTTTTGCGACTTCGGTGCTCCAAATTACAAAGATTGAAATTTTACATTGAAAAATAAAATTACAACAAATGTAAACAATGGCCTTATGGCCTTACATCCCAAAAACAAAACCAACTACAAAAATAAGAGCCGGAAAAATTTACCACCAATGCAAAATCCATTCATCACATGAAATAACAAAACAATTCATCATATGAATATCACAATGTGCCCACTCATCTAAACATGCATATCATATTTATAACTCATATAAATATATTAAAAACAGAAACTTTAAATGAAAAAGAGAAGGGTTAAGAATACTTTTCAACCTCGCTCTAGATGCCAATTATAGGAAACGCTTTCCTCGCACAGCAGAAGCGACTAGGCACACGGATCGGACTTGAAAAAATTTTCTTCTTTCCCCTTCCTTTGGCCGAATGTAACCAGTGGGTATACTGAAATTTTGCTTCTATTTCGGACAAGATTTCAGCCCCGGAATACCCCCGAAATAGTCCCCGAACAGTCCCCGAACTGCAGTGAAATAATGGACTATTTTGGACCCGTTACACAACGGAACTGCACACAAATCGGCCCCTAATTTGCGTGAAATGCAAGGATGTTTTAGGTCTGATTTTTCACATAAAATACAACCACAATACAGCCCTAAAAGGTTCCCTAGGTGTTTCCCAAAATCCCGAATTAAAACGAAACAAACCGAGCCCCGAATCAATTATATGATTCACGGCAATGGACAATAAAATAGTCCCACTGCCGTGAGATAGAGATGAAGAGAATAATGATTTCGGTTCAACGCCACAAGGTCTTCCGAGCTATGTTTCACAACCAACGGAAAGTAGTGTGGGCTACACTCACAAAATAAATCCCTAAACGGTTTAGAGATTTTGTCACACAAAATATTTATTCTTCTTTTGTTCTTCAATGGAGATCCTCAAATTTTGAGAGAATGGTGAAGATGAAGAAGGTGGCTAGGGTTGCAAAGAATGAGTGATCAAAAAGAAAATCAAATTTTCTTTATATACATAGGTCAATTTTATTTCCAAAACAAAACAACCAATCCCCTCCCCATATGGTGAAAATCGGCCAAGGCTAGGAATTAGTTCAAATTTTGTAACATCAAATTTTAATTACCATTATTAAAAAGATGTTATAAAATTGAATAAGCAATTAACCATATTGAAAGTCATAACTTCCAATAATAATGCTAAGGAATATTTGTTTCCAAAACAAACAAATCCATTCCCTTTATTCTTGTTCAATTTTCGGCAATAGCATATATTTTCTTTATTAATTTTGTAACATGTAATAACAATTGATTGTAATCATTATTCACTTTCCATAATGGAAAATGAGTTACAAAACCAAAAGATTAATGCCTTGAAATTATATAATATCTAAATTAAACTCAAGGGTTTCCAAAACCCATAATTTAGAATTTATAATCTTAGCCTTATTAAATTATATCATATATAATTTAATATTTTGTATTTATTAATTATCATATAATTATTAATACCATGCATTAACTTTTAATATATAGTTTCAAGTGTGACAAATAATATTATTAATCATATTAATAATATTTATACATATGTGAGCATATAATTGGACTATCCAATTATATTAAATCTACTATAGTAAATCGAGCTAGGACGAGGACCAAATGGACCTACGGTTCCGAGCTCCAATAATCTCGAAATATTAATTAAGCTCTTAATTAAATCTTCTGAATTATTAACTCCGGGTTATTCCATTAAAAACCCGAAGTTGAACTCTCGTTGCCGCAGATGATATATTAAGCCAAACCAAGTCGGTGTCCATCGATGTAGTCATTACATACGAATTGACCCATCACGAGTATCTCGTAATTAGAGTCGAGTCATAATGTCTGTTATACCCCTCTAATTATTTTTACCTTAAGTACCATTGATTCTCTAATGAACGATTTATTCATAACTATTATGAATTTTAATCTTTCTATTCGTAATAGAGAGACTTGAGCGCTCAAATCGTTCAGGTACCGAATCAACCCTTAAGAAAGATACTCATCTACTTCTAGCAAGAAGGAGTGAACTCCATGTCTATGTAAAACGTTCACAACTACAAAACAAACTGTGTCCCCAAAGTACGTAGCTATTGGTCGAGACTGCTACACCAACCTCACCTTTGTAAATCAAAAGACATAGCCTGCCATGCAGGAGTTCGTAGTACACTCACGATTAAGATCAATCTATATATGACCATCTAGTAGATCGAAATGAATTTCTTAGTCTAACGGATATTATAAGAATGTCATTCCATATGGGTCCGGTCTTATATGATTGCATCATACAAGGTGCCTCCATTCTCATGACTCTACATGGACGATCCGGATCAAGATCTCATACAAATATAGAATGAACCGCAGCTATAGATAAACCACAAACAAAGTACCTGCTTTGTTTGCTCTCTATGGACTATTTAAGATTACTAACTTCAGACTTAAATCCTTTTGTGTATGACACTCATACACTAAGTCTGAAGGCACATAAGAATCTAGGGTATTTAAGATGATATATATATGCGAAAATTAAAAAAACAATTTGATAAATGAATAATGCATTGTTTTATTTCAAAACACATAAAACCGTTTACATCACATGTAGCTCTAGGGCATACATTCCAACAAAGATTTGTATTAAACTATTTAATTAATCTTAGTGCGTTATAAATTCTAATGGTACGTGGAATTGTATCCTGAGTGCAGACCATATTACCGTCCATTCGAATTCGGCTATGGAATTTATATTCGGGTTTCCATTCTATATACCAATGGAATTTATTATGCACTAATTAAGCCCAATACGTTTGAATTCAAATTTTAAATCATAAATACAATTATTTGATTTCCATGCATACTATAATCTAATTTAAACATTTTAAATCACATAAAATCATATTTCATGTCTATAATGATAATACATCTAAAACATGTTATGACATGCAAAATGCAAGAGTATGCACCCTAAGCTATATGACATGTTATTCAAACAATTCGAAATAAACATACATATAACATAAAAATATTTTGCATTGACCGGGCTCTTATTTTTCCTATACTAATCTAATTAGTACATCAAATTTACCAAGGCATCCCTTGGTCTTCAAATCCCGCTTCAAGGTGGTGTTGGCTCTTTTTGCGACTTCGGTGCACCAAATTACAATAATTGAAATTTTACATTGGAAAATAAAAATTACAACAATTGTAAACAATGGCCTTATGGACTTACATCCCAAAATCAAAACCAACTACAAAATAAGAGCCGGAAAAATTTACAACCAATGCAAAATCCATTCATCACATGAAATAATAAAAACATTAATCATATGAATATTATTTTGTGTCCACTCATCTAAACATGCATATCATACTTATAACTCATATAAATATATAAAAAACAGAAACTTTAAAAGAAAAACAGAAGGGTTAAGAACAATTTTCAACCTCGCTCTCGATGTCAATTGTAGGAAACGATTTCCTCGCGCAGCGGAAACATTTTAGGCACACGGATCGGACTTGAAAACTTTTTATGTCATTCTCCTTTGAATGCCGAATGGAACCAGCAGTACCACTGAAATTTTGCTACTGTTTTAAGCCAAATTTCAGCCCCGAAACAGCCCCCGAACTGTAGCACAAAATCAGACTATTTTAGCACCCGAAATACACCCAGCACACTGACCGGCGTAAACACACACGTATAACGGAAGCGCACGTATCGTTCAAGTAATATAAAAATATCGATCCCATGAGGACTTAATATCTAAACTATTAATTTTATGAGGTCAAATGATTACTAGTATCTAACAGGTTGTTTGATTGATTTGAAATGGTGACGATTCTAAATTTAAAAATAAGTAAATAAAATTGTTCGAAAGTAGGTTTTAAGAAAATTCAATATTAAAAACTATCTAGGGTTGTGATTTCTTCCAATATCATTTTAAAGATGAAGTGGTTATCTTAAAGTTGGGTAATATATTGATTTATTAACCTGGAACACTAAATTATGTGTAAGCCTCTGTCGATGGTCAGACACAAATACCCAGTTTAACCCAATTGAACCATATGTCTATGTCAACCAAATTATCTGGATTCATTAAGTTTAAGTTCCAATTATGGCTACCCCCGCCCGACAGGTATATGTCTATCCTGTAAGGAAATCTATTAAAGGGTTATCTATCCTCAAGGAAGATTGTGAGCTATTGAGTCTAAGGCTGAAACCTAAAATCCTTATGTCTAGTTCATTTTAGATTTACCAGATCAATTTTATTAATGGCCAGTTAATGAAAAAGCATTAAGATTAAGACTCAATAAATAAATCTTTAATACCCAAACTATAATCTACCCCTTATAAACCGGTGATATTAAAAGTCATCACAACCCCAGATAACTAATTTAGTTACAACACATAACTAGGGCTAGTAAAAACTTGAAAAAAAAGACATAAAGTAAAAATGTGGTAAAGTAAATACTGAAAAGTAAATTACAAAAAAAATAAATGCTAAGGTAAAATGAATTACTTTCACTACTACTAATTTAGATATCTCCCATAATATAATATATAAACTTGTGATAACATTACCAACCAGCCATATAGGCGGTAACATGATTAAGTCAAATTAAGTCCAACCAGCCATTAAGGTGGTAAAAAGATTTGTCCATGAACCTGCCATATAGGGGGTAAGAAAGTTTAATTACCAACCGACCAATCTGGCGGTATCCTTGATTAGTCAGGTTTAAACCAGATTAAAATGAATTACCAACCGACCAATCTGGCGGTATCCTTTTTAAGTCAAGATTTTAAATAGTGAATATATTATATTTAAGGGAGATTAATCTAAATAGCAATAGTAAAAGAATTACCTTTCACCCTAGCTGGGGAAGTTACCTCCTCATGGTGAATAGTAAAAACTGTAAAAAGTAAAAAAGTAAATTACTATTATTACAAAACGTAATTAAAATTAATTACAAAACTAAAAACTAAAAACTAAAAGAAACTAGAGATAGAAACTCCCTCTTTACATCAAAGAGATGAGAGAGAGTGGTACAACTGAAACTGAAACGTCAAGCTGAATTTATAGGCATCAGTGGGGTCTTGGCGTCGTGACGCCAGGTCAGCATCGCGACGCTAGCTTCTTTTGGCGTGGCTTGCTAAGGACTTGACATGTGGCAATCCGGATAAGAAGATAAGGCGACACGTGGTGAGGCGGCTAACAACTCAATTATTATGCTGACGTGGCGATGGCGACTGTCGGCACCATATGATTGCGACACGTGGCACTTCGTGATTGGCTGATGATGACGTGGCGGTGAGGTGTCATGTTGACTTGGTCAACTGATGATGTGGACGCTGACATGGAGTGACACGTGGCACACGTGGCAATGGTGATTTTCAGCACCGTAGGATGATGACACGTGGCACGGCGTACGTTAGCATTTCATCTGTGATGGTGACACGTGGCACGGCGCACGTTAGCAAAGTCAAACTTCTCAAATTCTGACCCGTTGAACCGACGCACATTAGCATGACTTGGTGCACGTTAGGCGTCGCGACGCCAAGGGCTTGTGCGTCGCGACGCCAAGGGGTTGTGCGTCGCGACGCGCTCAAATTACCAAAATGCCCCTTTTTCCAATTTTCACTGTTTTGCTCCAAATCACCTCCAACATGTCCTGAAACTTTATTTATCTACAAAACAACACAAAACACATCAAAATATTCACAAAGCTCAAGAAACTATACAAAATATTAGGTTAAATGAGTGGGAAATAGTGATAGATTTACCACTCAACACACTCCCGAACAGCCCTTGAAATTGCATGGACAGTGGCTGTAGTTTGGTTCTGATTTTTCACTTGAAAACAGCCCCAAAACACCACTAAAATTTCCCCAAAAATGTGGATTAAAACGAAACCAAACCGGGTTCCGTTTCACCAACCAAATGGGCGGCGGTGAGTAATATTTAGCCTCACTGTCGTGAACAAGAAAATAAGATGAAGATGAAATAAAGTTCAACACCACAAAGTCTTATGTGCTATGTCTCGTTACCAACGAATACTTGTGTGGGAAAAGACTCACAAAATAATCTCTAATGGTTTAGGGATTAAGTCACATAAACAACTTTTGTTTTTGATTTTTATTTTTCTTTTGTTCTTGTTTTTATTTCTCAACAATTGAGAGGATTTTGAAGAAGAACAAAGGTGGATAGAGTTAGAATGAGAGGCTTAGCCAAAAGAAAAATCATATTTTCCTTTTTATACTTAGGGTTTAATTTTACAAAATAAAACAAAACCCTTCCTATTTCTCCATGTGTGAAATTCGGCCAATGGGCATATTTTTCAATAATTTTGTAACATCTAATATTATATAATCATCATCTTAATGATAATTTAAAAATTTCTCTTTAAGGGTCTGTTTGGTTCAACGAAGAGGAGGGGAGGGGAGGGGAAGGGAGGGATTTTAATGGATGGGAGGGGAGGGGAGGGGAGGGATTTTAATTAAATATATGTTTGGTTCAAAGGAGGGGAGGGGAGGGGAGGGGAGAGTTTTTAATTAAATATATGTTTGGTTCAAGAAGGGGGGGGGGATAGATTTTAAAACTAATTTACTATTTTATCCTTATAGCTTGTTATAAATAAAATTAAAATAATATAGGTTTATATTATCTTTGAATTAAACAGATAATAAAATTAAAATTAAAAGCTCTACATATATAATACATGTTATTAAAAATAAAATTAAAACAAGCATCAAACCAGTAGCTAGGTTTTGACATAGATGAATAGACAAAGAAACACTGCAAAATATCCAAGTTTATAACATAAATTACTAAAATGATTAAGTTCAGATAATACGCAAAATGTTAAAAAGTTTCAGCAAAATAGTTAGGAGGAGAGTTAAAATTGGCTTAGGAGAGATTTTGTAATTAGGACAATTTAGGATTTTTAATATATAAGTAAGGATAATTTAGTCATTGCATTTAAAATTTTAATTCTTCACTTTCTCTCCCCTCCAAAACCCCCCACTTTTGGAGGGGAGCTAAAATTGGCTTAGGAGGGATTTTGCTCCCCTCCCCTCCCCTCCTCTCCCCTTAAAAAAATTGAACCAAACAAACATAATTTAAAATAATCCCTCTCATCCCCTCCCCTCCCGTCCAAAACCCCCCAACCAAACACAGCCTAAGAGTTGTAACATCCAATTTAAGATGTTTATTTTCCAAAAACTTTTCCCCGCATTTTCCTTTGAAATTCAGCCAACACTAGGAATAATAGATAATTTTGTAACATAAGTATTTTAATTCCATAATTAAAATATATGTTACAAAATCAAAGAGTTACTACCTTTCATAAAGGTGTAACTTCCAAATTCAATTCAAAGGGTTTCCAAAACCCAAATTTGGAATTCCAATATTAATCTTCACTCAAATTATATTAAATATAATTTAATAATAAATAATAAACAATTATCATATATAAACCATATATTAACTTTTAATATATAGTTCCAAGTGTGACAAATAATATCATTAATCATATTAATAATATTTATATATATGTGAGTATTCAATTGGACTATCCAATTATACTAAATTTGCTATAGTAAATCGAGCTAGCACGGGGACCAAATGGACCTACGGTTCCGAGCTCCAATAATCTCGAAATATTAATTAAGCTCTTAATTAAATATTCCGAATTATTAACACCGGGTAAATCTACTAAAAACCCGAAGTTGTACTCCCGTTGCCGCAGATGATATATTAAGCTGAACCAAGTTTGTATACATTGATATAGTCATTGCATATAGATTAACCCTTCACGAGTATCTCGTAATTAGAGTCGGGTCATAATGTTCGTTATACCCCTCTAATTATTTCTTACATTAAGTACCATTGATTCTCTAATGAACGATTTATTCATAACGATTATGAATTTTAATCTTTCTATTCGTAATAGAAAGACTTGAGCGCTCAAATCGTTCAAGCACCGAATCAACCCTTAAGAAAGATACTCCTCTACTTCTCGTAAGAATGAGTGAACTCCATGTCTATGTAAAATGTTCTCAGCTACACAACAGACCATGCCCCCAAAGTACGTAGCTATTGGTCGGGACTGCTACACCAACCTCACCTTTGTAAATCAAATGACATAGTCTGCCATGCAAGAGTTCGTAGTACACTCAGGATTAAGATTAATCCATATATGACCATCTAGTAGATCAAAATGATTTTCTTTGTTTAACGAATATTAAAAGAATGTCATTTCCATCTGGGTCCAGTCCTATATGATCACATCATACAAGGTGTCTTCATTCTCATATCTCTACATGGACGATCCCGGATCAATGTTGCCATACAAATATAGAATGGACCGCAGCTATAGAAAAACCACAAACAAAGTACTCGTTTTATTTGCTATCTATGGACTATTTAAGATTACTAACTTCAGACTTAAATCCTCTTAAGTATGACACTCATACACTAAGTCTGAAGGTACATAAGTAATCTAGGGTATTCAAGATAATTTATAATACGCGAAAATTAAACAAACACTTTGATAAATGAATAATACATCATTTTATTTCAAAACACATAAAACCGTTTACATCATATGTAGCTCTAGGCCATACATCCCAACAATCAAATGAATACCTACATGTCTATATACAAGTCTCCCAAGATTTATGACTCATTGAGATAATTCATCAGATCAATCTCGATAAATGACAAGTATTGGTCTCAACGGATTTTACTAACTAATCTGTGTCAGCAAATCTCGATTAGGAATTTTTTTTTTGAGAATATACCATAAGTAATGACACCTACCAAAATTAATACAAACCTCGTTGTAACTGTGTACCTGCTGTAGATTCTTGGGTCTTTGTCTAATATATATACATATCACTAAACCTCAGTTAGTTTCGATCTAAACGGAATTAGATCAAGATATACATAAAAGACGATGAGAGTACCATTTATTGGCTAGTATTATATAAAAATGAATTACTCGTATTCATGAACATATTATAAATATGATATGGATTGGAGTTCAGAGCACCAACATCAATAAAAACAACTTATAGTCACATAGTGGTTGTGCCTAAATAAATACAAACTCGGAAACACACTTAATTGATAGTCAGTTTGTTACCGTAAGGTAAACAAATATAGTCAGAATGTGGCTGAGGTAACAACTGTGATTGTGCTCAATGTGTCTGAGGATAGGTAATGTGACTGGGGGTCAGTAATGTAACTGAGATAACTAATGTGACTAAGGCCTAAGTGTGACTGATGGTCGGTAATATGGTTGTATTTAATGTGACTGTGGTAACTAATGTGACTAAGGTCACAAATCTAACCGAGAGTTGGTAATATGACTGATGTTACAATTGTGATTGTGCTCAATGTGAGAAGGTTGGCAATGTGACTAAGGTCATAAATATGATTGAGGCACACCTATGACTAAATTGTTAGTCACATAACTGATAGTTATATTATTATTGTGGGTAAAAATATGACCATGATTGAGTTCTTTGTGACTTAAGTAAAATGTTATTGTGATTGTGCTGAATTTGACTGAGGATTGACAATGTGATTGAGGTAAATTATGTGACTGAAGGTAAGCAATATGTCTGATGCACACATAATATAACTTTCAGTTTTCAATGTGGCTGAGGTAAAAATGTGATTATAACAAAGACCAATATAAAGTATGTGCAACACAGCAAATTAAACGCTAATTTCGACATTACATAAGTCTGAATTTAAAAGAGATTCGTTGATGAAAATTGTAAGTATGTATATGTTTACAGATTGTGATTTGATGTCTGATGAAAGAGATATGAGTGTTTGTTATTGGCTAATTTAAAATTATTATTCTCTAAGGGTCATTTTTTATCTTTTTTTTTTTTTTATCAAAACATATAAATAATGAGTTTTGTTTTAAAGTTTATGATATGTAAATCAATAATATGTATTTTTATGAAATATCTATATTTTTAGAGATATTTAAGTTTTAAAATAAAAGTGAAGGAAAAAAAGGAAAAAAATATTTATTTAAACCAGAGGTTGAGATGTGTATTTGGACTTTTTTTTTTTTGGATTAATTACTAGTCCCTTGTGGTAATTTTATATTTAGACGAGTGAATATAAATGATTAAATTTGCGTTAGGGTTAAATAGGAATTAATAACCAATATTAAACATGAGCCAAGACGACGTCGTTTTATCGGCCGAAGGTAAACGATGTCGTATCCTGAATTCCAAAAATAAAATGACTACATCTCTAGAGTCTGCTCTGCTCCGATCTCAACAGACGCAAGACAACGAGAGAGATCAGAGATTGCAGATTGAGAAACAGAGAGATGGGTTTGTTTATTTTTTGTAAAGCGGTAGTATTAATTGTGATAATATCAGCAGTTGAAGTAACATCGAAAGAGCAACTGAGCACAAGAGAATGTGAGGATCTGGGATTCACTGGCCTTGCTCTTTGCTCTGACTGCAATACTTTTGCTGAGTATGTCAAGGACCAAGGTTACGCTTTTCGCCATTTTTCATTTCTCCTCTCAAATTCTTTTTTTTTTTTCCTGGTCATTTTGGATTTTTTTTTTTTTTTTTTGTGAATGATTTTACAAAATTTTTTCATTGGTCTCTAGTAATTTTCTGGGTTTCAGTTACTTGCACTGTGTAGCTGTGTTTGAGTTTTGGGTTTTTTCTTTTCCCGGTGAGTGGTGGAACCAGAGGGGGTTCTGAAATTGGATTTGAGAATAATGTGTTTCAGGGCAAATTTAGAATTTTTTAAAACATTTTTGTAATTTATCTATCAGTTATTCTTAAGGAATTAGGTGCTAATGTTGAATTCTCTAGTTGATAATTTTGGGTTTAGGCTGAAAACGTTGAACAAACATGAAATTAGATATGCCTATTTCATCGGTTGATGGAAAATAATTGTACAAAGTTCTTCAAGCTGTACTGTGGATGAAACTGAGGCATCAAGTCGAAGATTTTTTTTCCCTGAGTCTGAAAATGGAGATATAATCAAACAAATGGAGTTTTGGGATGTGTACTATTTAATCATTAAAAATCAGAGAAAACTGAAGCTATTTTTTCAGCTTTCCGGTCCACATGGATAAAAGTGTGTTCTAGAGGATGTAATTTCAGTGCTCGACTTGTCTTATTGTTTCCTGTTGTTAGATTAGTGTTGCTAGAGGCGTAAGCCTTATTAAGGCGCAAAGGGTCCTAGGGCCTAGGCGTGCGCCTCAAGGTGCTAGGCACGTGCCTGATGAAAATGACGCGCAAATTGAAAAAAGAAAAATACAAGTATCCAATCAATTAAAACAAAGAGAAATCACTGAAAATATATATATATATATATATATATAAACAATAATAATAATACAAATTTTGATATATAAATTAATTTGTTTGTCGAAATTTAAACCCCACCCAAAACTTATTTTAATTTATTAAAAATATGTTATACAATTTAATTTCAGGTTAGATGGGTTTTATCACGCCTTTGTGCCTAGGCGCGCACCTGATGAAGTTCGCCTGGTCTGATCCTTCACGAGGCATAGTGGTTTGAGCCTGAGCTTGAGACGCGCCTTTGCAACTTTGTGTTGGATTGTTGATATCTTTTCTGTTTAAGAACACCACTGATCTTTAGTTGCTGACCTTACGATATTATACAGATAGCAGCTAGATAAACACTAGGCTTACAATTTTGCATTCCCTAAAATTTTAATGAGTGGACATGTTTACTTTGTGCTTTTTCTATATAAGTTTTTTTCTTATAATCAAAGCAATTTAAGCTTAATTGCAGTCGTGGTGTAGTTTTAATTAGAAAATATAGTCAGTGGAGTAATCTTGACAAACCTATGGTATAAATGCAGTGACTGCAATTTGAGTTTCGTCAATCTAAGTTAAGAGAAGGTTGGTTGCTGGAATTTGGAGGGCCGAGGACAGTATTTTTTTTCCTGTGTGTTTGATATTTTAATTGAACTCAAAGTTCAAATATCTGCATAAAATTTATAAGAATGGCTCATTCACATTGTTCCAAATTTGCTAACGTCCAACTTTTGGTTGCAGAGTTGGTATCTGGCTGCTTGAAATGTTGCACTGAGGATTCTGATGATTCCTTGAGCAAGGTACGGATCATTCAGAAGGAATGATAAGCTTTTTGCTTCCCAGAAATCATTCCTCGAAATCTTTATGAATCTGGTGTTTACTTGTTTTGAGGTCTTGGTGTTCCTTTCTTTTATTTGAATGATCCTCCCATTTTTGTGAGATTAACCTTTAAGATAGACATAAGGTAAAATCAATAATATTTGCTAAAGGGAAATCCGCTACATATCCTCCTTTTTTGTTTCTTTGCTCTCCTTTGTTTTCAATAAACAACAAGTTCTTTAGTTTTCTTCTTGTAATTCTTCTGATAGGACAGGCATGGAACTCTCTATCTTTGATGCAGGAAGCAAGTATATAGAGTAAGAAGAAATGGTTAACTTCCTTTAAATGATGACATTTCTGTACGTAATATACCCCATTGAGAAACTATTGTTCTTCTTATATTGTTTCCTTGGTGACTTCTTGTTATGAAGGAAAACTTTCATGGCCTCTTTCTAAAACTTTTTATCTTTGCAGCCATGGGAAATATGTGGAAGACAGGAGATCTTTTACATGTTTGTTAAATATTTAACAAGGACAATTATCTATATTTATAATACATGAAAAAAATGTCTGAAAATCTGCCACGATGTGATGCGATTTCTTGCTTTTATTATAGAATGTATATGAGGATTTGATCTCCTTAAAGTTTACTAGATTGCCTGAGGTAGCCATGGCCTTTAAGTCCATTTTCTATATGTTTTGAAGATAGGATCATTGATTCCCCTACTGCATCAGTTCTCATGATGTGCACCTGTCCTCTTTGGATTGTCATACTATTCTTGTGTATGCGTCTCGTTTTCTTTCTTGGGGTAAAATAAATATTGGTTGAAAGTCAAACTTGTCCCGTATCTGATGATCTGCAGAAAAGGGAGTCTACTTTTTCAACATTTACTTTAAGAAATTGCCTTATTCTTGCTTCTTCTGTTCTTGGTATGCCTCTATGTTTCAGCGGTGACAATGAGAATGACGTATCATAATCGGGTGAAATTGCAGATTACTTATTCAGGTGCAATACTGGAGGTGTGCATGAGGAAATTGGTTTTCTATCCTGAAATTGTTGGTTTCATTGAAGAAGAGAAGGATAACTTTCCAACAATTAGAGTTCAATATATGTTCAATTCTCCACCTAAGTTGATCATGCTGGATGAGGAGGGGCAACATAAAGAAACCATAAGGTGAGCCGCTTTTGTTAATATTAACTGCTGATATTATGATTGTTGAAAAATGTCCGGCCGGATAATCAGGAAACCGAGTGTTGAGTTGTGCTTGATGTCACTTTTGATTATTAAGTGAGACTGCTGAAATATAGGCTAACACAGTTATCATTGTCTCGTTGGTTGCTGGAAAAGATCGTATACTCCAGTTAAATGAGCCTGATGAGCCTGATGTCCCCCGTTATTTGTTTTAGATCACACGTTGATCTCAACTATATGCCTGAACTTCATAAACCTTGTAATATATGAGGTTGATATTGTATAACCCAGCAGTGGAATTGTGAAATTCGTAGACCATTTTTTTCTTTTATCAAATATATTTATGGGTGACTGTAGATTTTCCTGAGCTACAAACCTCTTAGTTTGATAACTACTTGCACCTTCATTTTTCTTCATTTTTACCTTCTCAGGAAGTAGTGAAGTTTTAAAACACATTATGATTTATTTCTCATGTTTCCTTTATATTTTTTCCAGAATTGACAATTGGAAACGCGAACATATGCTGCAGTTCCTACAAGAGAAGGTTAAGCCAACTTCAGCAAAGATTTAGAGTGATTATAATAGGCTTACCTTATCGGTAAATCCGAATTTACATGCAGTGAAGTATTGTGAGAATGGCCATAACTTAGTACCTTTTTGTTCGTCGGAGGAATTTGTTTGCTTCAAGATAATTCTGATCCTCCTATATTTTTTTTTTTAACTTAATGGCAAGCTTGGAGAACTTTGTGGATGAATGATGATAGTAAACAAAATTATATATCTTAAAATCGCTGTTAAATTTTCTTTTTTTAATCTATTTTTTTCCCCAAGTTATTGACACCAGGGAGACAACATGCTAATTTTGGCCATGCAGTTGAAAATTTCAGAATTTTTCCTCTTTTACATCTAAAAACTCCAATATTGATCTGTCATTTTACATAATGATTTATATGATTTCGTTTAGTATATTTTTTTAAATAAAGCTTTCAAGTAGAGATAAAAATGATTTTGTCTGGTATAATTTTTCTAATAAAGTTGCTTAAATAGATATTATATTAGTTAAGTAGAGGTTATTTTAGTTATGTTAGGAAAGAAAATATATTTTGTAAAATAAATAAAATAAGGGTATTTTATATATTTTATATATATTTTTAATTAAATATTACAAATTTTATTCCTAAAAGTCTACCATTTTGCCACTATAATAATCCAACAGACTCATGTCCTCAAGATAGATTTAAGGATGTGTTGAGTTTTGTTGGAGATTGTGTGTGAGTTTTAAAGATTTTCAATTAATGATAAAATACTTTTTTTAATCCCGAAAAATAAAAGTAAATTACAACCAAATAAATAACAAAAATGATAGATATATTTACATTTTTATATAAAATAATTATACATTTTTCATTTTTTAATGTAGCAGAGGTACAATTATTTTATATAAAAATATACCTTCTAAATAAATAAATTTAAGTGATGTCAAATTCAAGCACACGTAAAACCCAAGCACTGTCTTCAAACTAAACAATGTTGCTTCTTCCACGAAATGACATGGAACTAGAAAGCCCTCGCACAGCAAAGCTTACGATAAAAAGAAAAGTAAATGACTTATTTTATATAAATATATATTTTTTCAAATATAAAATGACAAGAGGAGGAGGAGGAGGAGAGGCAGTACGAATATAATTCATTAACCCGAAGACCCCGAAGACTTGTATGCCCAGAACTCCTGTCAGAGCAAAGTAAGTTTTCTTCTAATCTTTTTAATACTTTGACAATTCAGATCCTTATGGCTTATTATTTTTCATATTTCATCATCCTGGAAATGTTTAGTTATTATTATTGTGTTATTTGTTATAGATAATTTCAGTTTTTTTTTTTTTTTTTTAAATTACTGGTTTCATTTAGTTTAACCTTGCTGCTGCAGCAAGCCAGGGAAAATGAACAACAGTGAACAACAATCCATTGATATCAATAAATTAGCAGATTCTTTGAGAGGCCAGTTCAAGATTTTGCATCGGTTGCCGGAAAAATGTTGCATCTATAGAGTTCCTCAGCAAATCCGGTGCTTAAATCCGAAAGCTCACACTCCGCAGTTAGTTTCTATTGGTCCATTTCATCATGGTAAGGAAGAATTGAGAGCCATGGAGGAGCTTAAACTAAGATACCTGGAATATTTTCTTCAACGAACTGAGGTAAGCCTTGAGAATTTTCTTGCACATGTAAAGGATAAGAAATCGAAATTGAGTGATTGTTATGCAGAAACCATTAGAATTGAGTGTGATGACTTTATTACAATGATGTTGGTGGATGCTGTGTTTCTTATTGAGTTCTTGCTGCGATATAGCTTCCCTAGATTTATTACTATTGGTGACCCCATATTTGCTAAATCAAAGATGATCTCCATTATGTGGCTTGACATTTGGCTCTTAGAAAATCAGCTTCCATTGTTCATTCTGGATGAGTTGTTTAATCTAGCCAAAACATCAGTCTGTCATGATTATTACAATGGAGTTTCATTGTTCTCACTTGCTCGTCGCTTCTACAAAGACATTCATGAGTTTCCCTTCATAGAGGCTAATTTGTTCGAAACCCATTTTTCGCAAGCTGAACATTTTCTTGATTTGTTAAGACTCTGTTTTCAGCCACCCCAGCCACAGTCACAGCCTCAAAATAAACCCAGAACTCGAACACAAAATATACCTTCAGCAAAGGAACTTCACCAAGCTGGGGTCAGGTTTCAGTTGGGTTGTAGAAAAAGTCTTTTCGACGTCACATTCAGCGGCGGCATTCTGGAGATTCCACTTTTGAGGATAAGTGAATCCACAGAAGTTTTATTCAGAAATCTTCAAGCTTATGAGAGATTGAATTGCAGTAGCAGGTATATAAATGACTATGTTATAATAATGAATTACCTCCTCAACACCTCACAAGATGTTGAACTACTTTCTCAAAACCGTGTTATTGAAAATTGGCTATGGGACAATCAAGCTGTGTCGAACCTTTTTCACAATCTTGTCAAAGAAACTTCATTGTCTGCCAACAATTTCCAGTATTCTGATCTTGTTGAAAATCTGAAGGCCTATTGCAGATACCGTTGGCATAGGTGGCAGGCAATGTTGAAACAAGATTATTTCAACAATCCTTGGGCATCTATCTCCGTTATTGCGGCTGTTATTCTCCTTATACTCACCGCTATACAAGCAGTTTGTTCTATCATCGCGTTGTAGGTTCTCCGATTTCAATTTGTATGTTGACAGACTTTATACTGATTGTTGTGTGTAGCTCAATCCTAAATTTGCATGTTTGTTGGACTTTGATGTTTCAAATGTGAATTGTTCATTATATCCACCATATTCTGAATGCACTCTTTCTTTTTATTCTTGATTGATGATTTTCTTCCTAATGTTGAGATTTAAATAGAAAGAATATGATGGATTTCATCATGTATTAATGAATGTTGAAATCCTGAAAAATTAATATGCATTCTGATCAAACACTAATCAAATCAGTCACCCAAGATTGTTTCTTTATACAAGAGATCAAAACAAGACTCAATAACATAAACTGTACACAGAACTAGCTCTTTTGGAACATATAAAACACTTGACATGTCCATCAATGGTGGAAAATGTACAAGATGAGAAAACACCAGAAGCTTCATTGATTTCAAAGGATTAGATTCCAATCACCCAGCTCACAAAACTGAACCTTGCTTCTGAATTCTAACTTCCTTTTAATTCTTCCTCACCAGCTTAGACTGATCTGCAGTTTGAATGTTCTGTCACAATCTAGACCCGGCCACGGTTCCGGTTTCAAAACCTGAACCGAACCGAATCAAACCCCCAAACGATTCAGTTACAGTTTCACAAAACTGGAACCGAACCGAACCGTAACCTTAAGGTTCGGAACCAGATAAAATGATTAAAAATATATATAAAAATTGGATTACACAAAATTGAAATTTTTTTAAACTTAGAGTCCTAATTTTGGATGAAATTTTGGAGCATAAGCCAACCCCCTGTTGACAATTCATTTTAGATACCTAAGTATCCATTTCACTGTCTTTCAATGTTGAAAACCAGGATTAGCCATAAACATGTTCACAATTTCGTTTTTGCCATGGATGTCGAACGCATCACGAATTAATTTGCCTTATACTCTGACAAGTGATTAAGTCCATTGTTTTCAAATCAGACAGGAACAGTCAACTGAATTGATGGAATCGAAAACCGGTCATAGTCTTTTTAGAGTAAACCTTCAAAATCATGTGTTAAATAATATTGAGAACAGATCAAAATCAGTGATCCGATCAACTCAATTTTAATTAACATTTTCTCCTTTTCAAATTTTATAAAAAAAAAACTCAGAATTATTAACCCTAAAATTAAAACAAAAATTAAAATTATTTATGACGTCATGATGACATCAACAGTTCAACCAGTCTAGTTTAACTGATCGAACCAGTGACTTATTAAATCTTTCAGATCAACGGTTTAAAACCGATTTAGTTTTAAAACATTGATCAAGTCTCATGACATTTTGGTAAAAGGGGGATTTATTTTGTTAAATCAATTTAATGAACTTTGTTACAACAAAATCACCCTTTTGATTATGCTCACTCAAAAATGGATTTTACAATCAGAAGTGTTTGAAAGATAAAGAAGATTTTTACAATACAATTTGGATACTCACAAAGGATAAAGAAGATTGAGAATGTGAATTATTAACCCAAATAACTTCTTAGCTCACTAAATATGTAAAAAGGTGTAGTGTGTGAGCTTTGATGATTAAGAGAGTGTATGATCAAGAAGGTTTATGTTTCTCTTTGTTTTTGCTTGTAAGAAAATTTATGAAGATGCAAGAAGCTTGCAAAAATGAAATTGGAGCTTAATATATAGTGTTGACGTGTGATTTTCGTCCCAGAGGCAGTTTCAGGATAACGCTCCCGAGACAATCCTCCTCAGCGGTGAATGTTTTTGGTTATGGAGGACCAAAAATAAACTAGAAAAAGACAAAATAACTAGGAAATCGACAAGAGGGTTTTACGTGATTCGGCGGAGCGAATCCAACTTACGTCCACGGGCACAAAGTGGGGTATGATTTTTATTACCAAACCGAGCTCGGCCAACCAGTTTTCTGGGAGGGTCTAAAGGAAACCGAGTTGTTTGTTCATTGTGCTCTTACAAGAAGTGTTTTTTTTTTTTTACAATTTTCGCTATCCCCTTACAAATAAGACTAACATTCTTTTATATACAAGGAGAATTACAATACTATTCCCATATCTCCATGACATCATCCACGTGGATCTCCGGCTGATTGACGGGCTCTCTACCACAAGACCGCCTCGCCGAAAGCAAACCTGCCACCTAATGGCTTATCACATCAGCTTGTTTTATACACTGCCACACGCAATAATAATGATGTCAGCCTGTAAAGAGCTCTCAAACAGTGGTGTATACCAGAGGGAAAAGTCCAAACTACCCCGATCATATGTCGGTCGTCAAGAGGTCGGCCAAAAGATTTGACGAACTACCTTGACCACTCCCGACCTGACCTAAAATATCCGAACTCATCATTCCGATCCAGGAGGAAATATATAACTGAACCGAACTACCGACCTACAGTGGTCGGCCTTGGCTCATGTGGTGTCTTTTAGTCGGCCAGATCCGGGGAACCGGGCCCGGACTCTCTGTCTAGCCCAGGAGTAACCAATACCCTCATAAAATTCATCTTTCCAAAAGGAGAAATTCCATCTCTACCCTTGTCGTGCTGTTCAAATAATTTGTCACAAAAATCATCATCAACATCTGTCCCCCAGTTCTCGGTTTCAATGAGTGTACGAGTTGGTACCGGGAACTACAAATTGAAAGTGTGCTGATCAACCAGTTGGGGTTGGCTTCAAACCTATAGAAAACTACATCAACCATCAATTAGGTCGTCCTCGGCACCTTCATGTGCTCGGTCATCGAGGAGTCTGACATCCTTTCAAATGATTCTCTGAATTGAAGAAAATCCCCCATTTACCTTCTGGTAGTCGTCCCTTGGAACCGTAAACCATCATAACCTATTAAATGCCCATCAAATCACTTTTAGGTTTTAATCTGAGTGCGAAATTTGTCAAGCATCAGTGATTCTCCCGCTAAAAAACAAAACAATCAATCGTTCAAAGAGCAGCTGAAAAATTTCCAATCTCAACCGTTCATCGCAATCCGAGTAGATGGAGCCTGAAAACGACACGCGGTGCACATCCGAAGCCTTTCTCTGATCCAACGGCCAAAAATTCCCCGAACTGTCTACAAAAACGGGAAGCAACACACCTTCTTCTCTTTTACGAAAACCAGAACTTTCAAAGTGCAAGAGATTCCTTCTTCATTGCTTGAGACCAGCAAACTTCAAGACCGACCAGATCAACCGTCGATACATCTTCTTAAATAAAAGTAAGTCTTCTGCTCGACCTCATTCTTTTCCATTAGTGAAATTTTCTGTGATTACTTGTTGCTTGCGAACGTTTGTGAATACTCGTGCTTTTATTCTTCTCTTGTTCTTTACTAGCATGTTTACCCCTTGTTCGTGATGCAAACGTGTGTTTTGGGTTGGGTGTGTGATGTAGAATGCATATGTTTCTTCTTGGTTGAAGGATGGGTTGTGGAATAGGATTTGGGTTTCGGGTTTTCTATGCTCGTTGTCTATCGTGCGTTTGGTTTGATGTTTTTTAGGAAGAGACTTGTTGTTTGTGCTATTGCTAGGACATTTAGAGACTTTAGGCCTAGGTTCTCAGAAGTTTGAGTATCTCTTGAGTCTGTGGTACCCCAAAACTGATCACTACTGCCCTTCTCAAACCCTGCGATTGCCATGAATGTTTGACGTCGAATCATCCTTGGCCAGGCCCCTAAAACTTCAACCTCTTCGTACTGAAGAAGCTTCCTCCGCTCGGGGACAACCAGCCTAGAGGAATTAGATACCACTCCAACCTCTTTCCAAGAAGAAAATGATACCTACCACCACCGAATTCCCCTGAAAGACCTTGAGCCGGGTGAATTAAATTGGTCCTCCTTTGACATGGACCGGTCTTCCACCATTACGGAAGATGCTTTGGGCATACTCCGCCTCCATTACGAGATCCCCATCGATATAGCACTTAAGGTCCCGAGCCTTGCTGAACACGCAAGTCAGCCCGAATCTGGCTCTATGGCCCTTCTCCCTTCTTTCTTCGAGCGCGGTTTGCGGCTGCCCATCTAGTCGTATTTCGCGAGGATACTGGCCATGATGGAGATTGCCCCTTGCCAGTTAAACCTGAATAGCTGGAGGATACTGACCGGCCTGTATGTAGTATGACACCGGACGGGCTTTGGAGAGTCGACCTTTGTGGAGCTACAAAGGCTATACAAGCTAAGGCCAACCCAAAATCACACCACGGCTGGTACTTGTTAGACAATTATTACCCATAGCATCACTATTTGTAAAAGACATTGTGGTTTTTGTACAAATTAACTATGTAGCAATGGAAATTGTATTTTATCATTTTGTAATTTAATTACTTAAATATATAAATGATAAAAGTCCTTATGATTAGTTCCAGATTATAAGACATGAGACAGTATCAATCCATAAAGGTTTAATCATTAAATATCCATAGTCGTAGTATTATCGAGATTGGACATCGATAATGCGGAATAGACTAGTATTGCACTTGTGCGTGTTATGGAAGCGTAACGACATAGTTCTCATATATTTAAGTATTGGATACTTATGCAAGTGTGATAGGAGGTTGTGTTTACCGATGGTACGAAACAGCTTCACTCTGGATAGACCCCGCAGAATCCCATTGGTAGTATGACTATGTGTCTATGGGAATCCGCATCAGGGTAGGTATTTGGTCTTAACCTGAGACTTGCATCGCTAGTACTTACGACAATCAATACGCTTTTGTTTTGGTCGTCCAGGACTTTAACAGGTTCTGTTGTACGCCTCTTCTGGGTTTATTGAGAATCGTAGTGTACTGGGTGTGATGTCAAGATGGAAGTATCACTTCAGTCATATGGAGATGATGATCACGCAGGGATACAGAACTGGAACTCTAATGGTTGCAACCATCGGGATAATATGACATGGTCATGATTATCCGATTAAAAGACTAGTTGCTTGAATCCGATATATGTTTCGTACGGCCAGACAGTATTCTAGCTACAGGCCTTGCATGTGACATCCGATACTGGATCACAATACGCAATACTACGTATACTACGTCTGACAAAGATTATATATTCCATTAAGAATATTTCTGGAGAATTGGGTAGACACGGTGCTTTGCTAGAAGCCAACCATGTCTCGTAAATCGGTAAAAACGTAGTACGAGGTACGTACGTGTTCGGGTAGTCAGACGACCGGATTTACTGCCAACATATCCAGGGATCTCTTGGGTCGCTTCCCGAAGATTCACCGATGACGTATGATTCGAACATAATTAATCTTGGATTAATTAAGGAGAGATTTTATCTATGATAAAATACTTTTTGAAGAGAGAGAAAGATTAATTTGGAATTAATCGATAAAATAATATATTCGATATATTAAACGAAATTAGATTTCGACGCGGAATTAAAATTAGATTTTAATTTGGGCAAATGAATTAATTTAGAATTAATTCGCTAGCGACGTGAATAGTAATTTTGCTTGGCATTATTATTTAATTAAATTTGATTTTATTACGTCGCAAAGGAAAATTCGTTAATTCGGAATTACCGAACCCGAGCCCGAGAGTATTTTCGGGTCCACTCAGATTTTGAATCAAGTGGGGCCCACATGTCACATCACAAGTCACATCACTTGTCACTTTAAGTGATGGGTTTTGGTGAGTTGGTGAAGCTTGCTTATATTTCACACAAGTTGAAAAGGTTGATGGCATGAAAGACATATACCAAATATTTGGTATATCTTGGATTTGATTTTAGAAATCATTTTAACAAGTCAACACACTCACTTCCTCTCATCTCTCATTCACGCCACTTTTAAAGCAAATACTCTCTCCCCATTTTCTTCCATTACCGTGAGCTTAAGGAGGAAGAAGAAGATTTTTTTGTAAAATTTTCTTAGAGCTAACACTCAAAAGGATCATTCAAAGGTGATAGGGAAACCATCCCAAAAGCTTGGAATCAAGATCAAGGCTTGGAGCTTGTAGATCAACATTCAAAGACCACATTGGCCGAATTCTTGGAGGAAACTTTTTGTATTTGACGCATCCTAAATCCGCTCATTGTAAGTATGATTCCGCCATACTTCTTTATGTATTCACTTTATTTTCATTGCTTATATGATCTTGGATGAGTCTTAGAGACTAACAATGGTCTCAGAGCCTTGAATAAGCATGAAATTGAATTTATGGTAAAATTTGGGTAAATTTGATTTGAGCATGATTTAACCAAATTGTTTGTTTGAGCATGCTCGTATATGGATGACTTGGAGTTATATATGATCAATTTGACGAAAATTGAATTGGATTAATTTTCCCCATTTTCTTTGGCTTGGCCGAATGTAACTAGTGCCCTAATGTCATGGTATTTTTTGTTTTTTGATCATTGGATGAGTTGAAAGATATGGTTATATTGATTTAAGATTCAATCAGATTGAAAGCGGAATCGGATATAAAAAAACCCTAAAATACCGTGAGCAATATAGCATGAAATGAGATAATTTTTGTTACAATAATGTTGGACATGTGTTGGACAAATTCAAGCATGATTAATTGATTAAATTGATATTTTGGAAATGTTAATTTAGATAATTAATTAATGTAATACACTTTAATTAGTTAAATTATTAAATTTGGAATTTTATAATTTAATTAGTTGGGCTTAATTTAGAATTGGGCTTAAAATGTTGTATTTGGGCCTAATGGGCTTGGTTGGGCCAAGTTGGTTTAGGTCAATTGGATTGGATCCAAATTGGGCCTAAATCATTCCATTAAGTCCAAATATGATAAATGAGCCTTTTATGTTTAATTGGGCCTTATGAGCCGAAATTGGTTTCTTGGCAAATAGGGTGATTCCTTAATTGGGCTTTGATATTTGGGTTTGACCCATATTGACCAAAGTCCATGCCTTAAGAAATTAATTGAAAGCCCATTGGACTTTAATTAAACGACATTGTATGTTAATTGAGCTTTGAGACCCATTTAGATTAGATTTGGAATCTAAGTCTTTAAAGGCACATTAAAAAGTGTAGTTATTTAATTTGGAATTAAATATAGAATTAGTATTGAATACGAATTAAATTAGATTTAAATTGTAGTTCGATATAATTCAAGAATTTGTACTTCGAGTACTTATTCTCAAACGAGTTGGACTCGCGCAAATCAAATCGTTGTTTGAATATTGGATGATCACTTAATTCAAAGATTAATTAATTGGATTAGATTGATTGAATAACATGTTATGAGTGAATACATGGATGTGTTGATTGAATAATGTATATCAGATGGATATTAGAAGGGAAATGGCAATTTTGGAAATTGTTGTAAATTCAGAATTTATTAAGTTGGACCTGCGTGTCCAACCTTATCTCTTGATTCTTTGTAATTCTCTTCTCACCTAATTCCCCTCAATGTTAATGAGGTTTCTTTCATTGTATTATGTAATTGGGTAGAAGTAAGAATAATGCTAGCCGGGGAGAGGAAAAAGAGTGATTTGTTATAGGAACAATCTGTCAATATTCATCCGCATATCGCTATTAATTTATTTTCCGCGCCTTATTATGTTTTTAGAATGCATGCTTAAGGGTGTATGATGAGCCCTAACAAAGATAATAAATTGGTTGCCAATTTACGCGAAAAACCCTCAACAAACATTAAGCGTTTTCCTTCCATTGAGTGATTCTTACTCAAGATCCAAGATTGGCACTGGTTTGTTGGCCAAAGTCAAGACCTTTTTCCATCGCGGATGTGTTTGAATCATGAAGGCTTTGTTCCATATCGTGTGTCTTGTCCAAGTTGTGATTTGTTGGCCAAAGTCAAGATCACTTCTTGTCCATCGACATCGATTACGAAGCTTTCCAAAGTCAATGAGTTCCGCTTAACTGGAATCATTAAGCTTGTTGTGCCAAAGCTAAGGCTTAGTTGATTCAGAGGAAAAAGGTTAGGAAAATATATTGGATATATTAGCATATATATTGTATATATGTTTCGGACTTGGAGGTCCACCTACCAGATCTAGGAATTGGATGAGATCCAAATGATCTTAGAGATCTACCTAGTTAAATATCATACAGCTTGTTGACCAAAGTCAAGGTTGTGTGTTATTTAACGGGATCCTAGCCCACTAGGAAACTAGGTTTCCCGAGTACTCAACAGAGGGTTAGAGGCTCGCCGAAAAATAGTGGGAGGCTAGTATTGAATTTGCAATTTCGTTCAAATACTTAGATTTACGCGCTTTCAAATTATTTCGTCAATTTTTTTATTAGTTGGACTAATATATCATTATTTTTCTTGTAACAGTTAGACTGTACCCATACATCGTTATCGAATAGTTGGACTATTGCGGTTAAGATGATAGGAAAGTTAAGCATTAGGGATATTGTCATGGGCGACAACGTCTTTAATGGCACAAAATTTTAGGTTTGGGATATGAATCTCAGAATTGTTCTGGGATCTGAGAAGTTACTATATACAATAGAGCGATCTTTTGGGCCTATGACCCGATCTGATCAGTTGCTTGAGCTATAGCTTTGGAAGACTAATAGCGATGACAATGTGACTGCTCAATCGGTAATGCTTGTCGCTATGACTCCGCAATTCCGTCGTCAAAACAAGGGGTTGGATCTATATGAGATGATGGCGAAGTTGCACGATCTTCACCGATCTAATCTTATATCGCAAAGATATGAGTTACAGAAGAGCTTTTATGCGCTCGCATGTTAGAGGGTACGTCTGTTGAGCACTATGTGTCACAGATGATTGCTGACATTGAGCATCTCGGACAAATGGGCATAGTCTTCGAGGTTGAGACTTAGTAGATTTGATCCTACAGTCTCTCCCCGACACTTGGAGTGGGTTCATCATGAACTAAAACATGTTGAACAAAGACCAAACTCTTGGAGAGTTGATGTCCACTCTGCGTGAAGCAGAGAAATAGCTCCTTAAGGGCAAGAAGCGTGAAGCGCACTTCGCTTCAACATCTCAGACTCCGAGGGCTTAGCCCAAGGCGACTAGAGGTGTAAAGAAGAAGAAGAAGAAGGGCAAGGCCAAATCGTCAAAACCTTCTGGGAAGGGTAAGGACAAATCCCAAGATGTATGTCTCCAGTACGGCAAGCGGGGTCACTGGAAGCGTGACTGCCGCGAGTACAAGGCACATATGAAGAAATTAAAGCGGGCAAGGCACCGGCTTCAAATATGTTTGTTATAGAAATAAACATGTCTACTTCTAGTTTTAAAAATTGGATTTTTGATTTTGGTTGTGGAACTCATATATGTACTGATGTGCAGGATCTGCAGATTAGCAGGAGATGGCCTCGGAAGAGATTGACCTCCGCGTTGGAAATGGGACACGAGTCGCCGTTTTGGCCGTTGGACTTTTATTTTGGAACTCCCCTCGGGGCATGTACTTAAACTTTCAGACTGTTATTATGTACCTAGTTTGACTAGGAATATTATTTATGTATCTATGTTAGCCCTATGTGGGTACACTTTTGTATTTAGAAACACTGGGTGTTTTATGTATAAAAATGATATGGAAATTTACACTGCTGATGTAAATAATGGTTTAATATTTTGAATATGAATCAATCTCAAACATATTCTGTAACAAACAAAAGGCTTAAAGTAAGTAACAAAGATGAAACTTATATCTGGCATTGTCGTCTGGGACACATAACAAGACACGTATATCCACACTTTCGAAGAGTGGGTACTTTGATGGATTTGATCCAAATTCATATGACGTCTGCGAATCTTGTTTATTAGGCAAGATGCCTAAATCACATTTTAGCGGTAAAGGTGCACGTGCCACCGAACTGTTAGCCCTTGTTCATAGTGATGTTTGTGGGCCCATGTCTAGCCAGGCTAGAGGTGGATATGAATACTTCGTAACCTTTACGGATGATGCATCGCGTTATGGTTATGTGTATCTTATGAGACACAAATCGGAAACTTTTGAGAAATTCAAAGAGTTTCGACACGAAGTAGAAAAACAGACCGGCAAAAGTATTAAGACATTACGGTCAGACCGTGGTGGCGAATACTTAAGCAATGAGTTTCTTGATTACTTGAAAGAATATGGTATTCTTTCACAGTGGACTCCTCCAGGAACACCGCAATTAAACAGTGTGTCCGAACGGAGAAACCGAATTTTGTTAGACATGGTAAGGTCTATGATGAGTCGCACAGAGCTACCTATTTCCTTATGGGGACATGCATTGAACAGTGCAATACTTATTTTGAATAAGGTTCCGTCAAATTCTGTTCAACAGACTCCGTATGAAATATGGACAGGAAAGAAACCGGGTTTCTCATTCCTGAAGATTTGGGGTTGCTGGGCATACGTCAAACGTTTGAAAGGTACTGATAAGTGCATGAAAATGTACTTTGAAACATCACTTATTTGGGTTTATTGTTAAGTATTTAGTTATATATTTTATATTTTATTACATAATTTTATTGTTATATTAATTTAGAAATATTATTATTTAAACTAATTTAGTAATTTTTATTTGTAGGAATATTAATACATGGATCCTGAGATAATTGCAAGTGTTTAGGGATACATAAGACGCACATAGGAGCCGAGAACGTAAAAAACAGCCTCAGTGAGAAATTGTACTGGCGCCATGGCGCCACCAAAGAGAGAAGAAATCGTGACTTGGAGAGAGAAAATTCAAATCGGAATTATTGACTCTAAAATTGCTAAAGGAAAATCACGTGGGCCAAGCTCAGCATTTACTTTTTAAAGAAAAAGAGAGAGTGTACGTGAAAGAAAGTTGAGCACGTGGCCTTAGACAAAAATTAATTAGGTTTTAATTTCCTATGCTATATAAAGCCACACAAAGTGACGTCCAGGGAGAGCCTGCGCATAATAGAGAATAACTGCGTGAAGCAGCTTAGGCTGCTGCGCAAACAACAAAAATAAAAGAGGAGCGCAGTACGTGGCCGAGAGCATAAGACGTAAAAAAGCCGAGAGCAGGAAAAGAAGAAATCAGAGCGAAGTAGTCGGGACACGGAGCCGTGATGATTCGGAATAATATTTCTCTCCAATCCCGGGTTATTTTTATTTCTTTTATGATGAACTAATCCTCTAGGTAAAGTTAGGGATGAACTCTTGTGTTGGATTTTTTTTATTATATTTTCAATTTCTACGAACCTTTTAATCGTTTAATAAAATTAATGGTTGTTATTTTTTATTATCTTCCGATTATTTAATCCAGAAATTATGTTTTGTCAAATCACATATAGATCCAGTCACGCTTCTTCTATGTGTGGTTTGCGAATTTAATTGTGACTGGTAAAAGTCGTTTTATGTGTTGGTCTTCTGCTGCAGTATTGCCTGAGGGTATATTGTCGACGTTAGATAGCTCGTAACGATGACTTTTGTGTGCTGTTAACATAGAGAAAATAATCATTAATTACCTTAGAATTTGAATATGCGTAGAATTGAATATGTTCCGGTTGTTGGTTTGGGATGTGAAACCCTCAACTGAGTAGTAATAGGAATTAATAACTGAATATAGAAGTTTGATGCAAGAGGGATTCCCGACGCTTTGCTGATTTTCTCTGCCGTTATCTTATATTATCTTATTTATCTTTATTTTAATTACCAATCTTATCGTTTTATTTATTAAGTTACCGTTAACGTTTTTGTTTGAGTAAATTAGTTCATGTAACCATCTCTTTGAGGAATCGACACCCCAGCTATACTGCGATAACCGCAAGTCATATTTGGGCGTAATCAGGTACCAAACTTGAACCCAAATCAGATAAATACCTATTTGTAGGATATCCTAGGGAAACCAAAGGATATTACTTCTATCACCCACAAGAGAACAAAGTACTTGTTGCTCTACATGCGGTTTTCCTTGAGAATGAATTCCTAAATGCAGTGATAAGTGGGAGGAAAGTAGAACTCGATGAAAATCGAAGTGATACTATTCATGGCACAGAATCCTTAACGGAATATGAACAGTCCATCAGGGATGAGACTGTACCACAATCTTCAAATACACAAGGACCGCGTAGGTCGGAGAGAGTCAGAAAACAACCTGAGAGGTATGGGTTTCTGATCTCACCTAATGTGGATATTAATCTTATTGAATAAGAGGAGCCGACTACGTATGAGGAAGTGATACAAGATATCGACTCCGGTTTATGGCAAGATGCCATGAATTCCGAAATGGATTCCATATACACCAACCAAGTTTGGACACTGGTTGATGCACCAGAAGGCGTAAAGCCTATTGGATGCAAATGGGTCTTCAAGAAGAAGACTGACATGGATGGCAAGGTTCAAACGTACAAAGCTAGGCTTGTGGCGAAAGGTACCGTCAACGACATGGTGTCGATTACGACGAAACTTTCTCACCCGTTGCCATATAAATCCATTCGGATAATACTTGCTATTGCTACATATTTCGATTACGAGATATGGCAGATGGACGTCAAAACCGTTTTCCTTAACGAAAACCTTTTGGAGGATGTTTATATGCAACAGCCTAACGGTTTTGTCGTACCTAGACTTGCAAACAAGGTTTGTAAGTTAAATCGATCCATTTATGGATTGAAGCAAGCATCACGTTCTTGGAACCAACGTTTTGATGAGATCATAAAAGAATATGATTTCGTTCAAAACGAGGATGATCCTTGTGTATATAAGAAGGTTAGTGTGAGCGCACTGACATTCATTGTCCTTTACGTTGACGATATATTACTTATTGGCAATGACATTCCCATGTTAACAGAAGCGGAGTATATTGCTGCAGTTGAAGCAGCAAAAGAGGCAGTTTGGATCCAAAAATTCCTAATTGGATTAGGAGTAGTTCCGTTAGCAGCTGAGCCTGTTCCATTATATTGTGACAATAACATGGCTATAGCACAGGCTAAGGAACCGCAATCTCATCAACGATCCAAGCATATTCTTCGACGTTCCATCTGATTCGTGGGATCATACATCGTGGCGATGTGAAGATTGAGAAGGTTGCATCAGGGACAACATTACAGACGCTGACGAAAGCTATTCCTCAGCAAAAGTTTGAGCGACATGTACATAGTTAGGTATTAGATGATTGAGTGACTGGCTATAGGCCAAGTGGGAGATTGTTAGTTAGACAATTATGACCCATAGCGTCACTATTTGTAAAAGACATTGTGGTGGTTTTGTACAAATTAATTATGTAGATGGAAATTGCATTTATCATTTGGTAATTTGATTACTTAAATATATAAATGATAAGTTCTTATAATTAGTTCCGAATTATAAGATATGAGACAATATCAATCCAGAAAGGTTTAATCATTAAATATCTTAGTCATAGTATTATCGAGATTGGACATCGATATGCTGATTAGTGATGTATTTTATATCACTATTTCCCACTCATTTAACAATATTTTGTAAGTTTCTTGAGTTTTATGACGTTTTGATGTGTTTATTGTTATCTTGCAGATAAATAAAGTTTGGACAGCACTGGAGGCAATTTGGGGCAAAACCGGACAAAAATACGTCAACAGGGATATTTTGTCTTCTGCGCGTCGCGCCGCTGGAACACTGCGCGCCGCGACGCCCAACGTGAGCCGAATCTGCTAACGTGCGCCAGGTCAACAGTCAACCATTTGAAGAAGTTTGACTTTGCTAAAATACGCCGTGCCACGTGTCACCATCACAGCCGATCTGCTAACATGCGCCGTGCCACGTGTCATCATCATATGCTGCCGACACTCAGACTTGACACGTGTCGCCTCGTCATCAGCCACATCATCGGGTCAACAAGTCAACCTTGCCACGTGTCATGCCACATCATCGTCCACGTCAGCAGGTCAACCGAGTCAACTTGCCACGTCAGCTCAGCCAATCACAACTTGACACGTGTCGCCACGTGTCGCAATCCTATTGTGCGACAAGTGAACAGTCAGCCGCCACGCCACGTCGTCGCCGCGTCAGTTGACGTCATCACAATAATTGAGAATAGCCGCCTTGACACGTGTCGTGTGAACAGTCAGCCGCCTTGCTACGTGTCGCCTTCTCATCGTGCCACGTCGACAAATCCAGCGTCGCGACGCTGAGGTCAGGGAGAGCGCGACCGACGCTCGAACAGTGAAAAATTTTCCTATAAATAGAGCGCGAAATTTCAGATTTAGTACACCATTCCCTCTCTCTTATTTGATGTAAATAGGGATTCTTCTCTCTCTAAGTTTCGTTTTTTAATTTTTAGTTTTTACTTTTGTAATAATTTTAATTACTTTTGTAATAATAGTAATCTACTTTCTTATTTTACAGTTTTTACTATTCACTATGAGGAGGTAACTTCCCTATGCTAGGGTGAAAGGTAATTATTTTACTATTGCTATTTAGATTAATCTCCCTTAAAAATAATATATTTACTATTTAAAATTCTGATTAATAAAGGAATACCGCTATATTGGTCGGTTGATAATTTAATTTAATCTGGTTTAAACCTGACTAATCAAGGAATACCGCTATATTGGTCGGTTGGTAAATTTATTTTTGTGTGGTTTGAACCTGATTAATCAAGGAAACCGCTATATTGGTCGGTTGGTAAATTTATTTTGGTACCGCCTTTATGCTGGATTTTGGACAAATATTACCACCTATATGGCTGGTTGGACTTAATTGACTTAATCAGGATACCGCCAGATTGGTCGGTTGGTAAAATATTATCACAAGTTTATATATTATTTTTATGGGAGATATCTAATTTAGTAGTAGTAAAAGTAATTCTTTTTGCCTTAGCATTTTATTTCATTTGTAATTTACTTTTTCAGCATTTAAACTCACCGCAATTACTTTTCAGCATTTTCATTTTATGTCTTTTAAGTTTTTACTAGCCATAGCTATATGTCATAACTAAGTTAATAATCTAGGGTTGTGATGAAAATCCAATATCACCGGTTTATAAGGGTTAAATTATAATTTGGGTAATATAAAGATTTATTTATTGATTGATCTTAATCTTAATGCTTTTTATTAACTGGCCACTAATAAAATTGATAAGGTAAACTTAAAATGAACTAGACATAGGGATTTTAGGTTTAAGACCTCAGACTCAATAACCCACGATCTTCCTGAGGATAGATAACCCTTTAATAGATTTCCTTACATGATAGGAATATACGGGGTAGGGCCATAATTGGAACTTAATCTTAATGAATCCAGTTAATTTGATTGACATAGACATATGGTTCAATTAGGTTAAATTGGATATTTGTAATTGACCATCGGAAGAGGCTTTTACATAATTTAGTGTTCCAGGTTAATAAATCAATATTTTACCCAATTATAAGATAACAACTTCATCTTTAAATAATATTGGAATAAATCACAAACCTATATAGTTTTAATATTGAATTTCTTAAAATCAACCTTAAAACAATTTCATTTACTTATTTTAAATTTAGAATCGTCACCTTTTCAAATCAATCAAACAACCTGTTAGATACTAGTAATCATTTGACCTTATAAAAATTAATAGATAAGATTTTAAGTCCTCGTGGGATCGATACTTTTTATACTACTTGAACGATACGTACGCTTGCGTTATACGTGTGTTTACGCCGGTCAAGTTTTGGCCCGTTGCCGGGGACTTAGTTATCTTTTACTATTAGTTTAGGGGTTAGATACCTTTACTTGTATCTAATTTCTTTTTACTTATTATTTCTGTTTTCTTGTGTTACAGGTTCTCAGACACTTCATGAGACGAACCAGAAGCTTTGAAATCCGACCGCTTGACCCAGAAATTGAAAGAACCATCAGACAGTTGAGAAGGGAAAGGCGAGAAGGCCAAGAAGCCTTAGTCAACATGGAACCTGAACCTTGGAGATTGCACCACCAATTACCCATTCGAGACAGAACCATTCCGGTGGTAGATGGCCTCATTTCCTGTATTGTTCTTCCTCCTTTACCAGCAAATGCGGGTGACATCAAAACTTGCATTCAGATGATTCAGCAAACAGTTCAGTTTGGAGGAAATGCAACTGAAGATCCTAATGCTCACATTAGCAACTTCCTGGAAGTTTGCGGCACTTTCAATTACAACCGAGCATTGAAGAAGCAATGAGACTGAGGGTTTTTCCATATTCCTTGAAAGACAGAGCAAAAGCATGACTACATTCATTACAAGCAGGTTCTATCACAACTGGAACACTCTAGCCACAAAATTCTTGCAAAATACTTTCCACCAGCCAGAACTGCAAAGTTGAGGAATGACATCACATCCTTTGTGCAGCAAGATTCAGAATCCATGTACGAAGCTTGGGAAAGATACAAAGATTTGCTCCGGAAATGTCCTCACCATGAGATTCCAAAATGGCTTCAAGTCCAAACTTTCTATAATGGACTTTCTGGACTGATGAGAACCACAATCGATACTGCTGCTGGAGGAGCTTTGATGGCAAAAGGAGAAGATCAAGCCTGAGACCTAATCGAAGAAATGGCCAACAACAATTCATTATGGCCAACAGAAAGGAGCATTATTCAAAGAATTGCAGGAATCTATGAAGTTGGAGCTAATACAGCACTCAACACCAAACTAGATCAGATATGCAAATTCATGGAGACTCTTACCACTGGATCCACAAGTTCACCATATGGAGGAGCACCAGAACCAAACCAACTTGAAGAGAGGGTGAATTATGTAACAATTTCAACAGACAGGGGAACAATCCATATTCCAACAATACAACCCAGGGTGGAGGAATCATCCTAATTTTTCATGGAGCAACAATTCAGGGCAAAAGAACTACTATCCACCACCTGGATTCCAGCAACAGAATAAAGGCAGGAGCAGACAAATGAACCAGTAATGGCAGAGATGCTAGCTCAATTAAAAAGATATGAAGCTATGATTCAGAGCCAATCAGCTTCCATCAAAGCACTGGAGAATCAAATCGGGACAACTGGCCAATGCTCAGAGTTACAGACCACCAGGTAATCTTCCAGCAACACAGAACCAAATCCAAGGAACCGAGGAGATGAGCAATGTCAAGCCATTACTTAAAGAGTGGTACTGAGATCAACAAAGATGTTGGAATCCAGATGTCCCAAGAAGAAGTTCCAAAAGAAGCCGAGAAACAGATGGAAGAAAAAGAAGCAAAGGAAAAAGAAACAAAGGAAAAAGAACCAGAACAAATCACTCCACCACCACTTTTTCCTCAGCGTCTTCAGAAAAGCAAAATGGACAAACAGTTTGCTCGTTTCTTGGAGATTTCAAAAAGCTGCACATTAACATACCATTTGCAGAAGCCTTGGAACAAATGCCCAGTTATGTCAAATTCATGAAAGACATTCTTTCACGAAAACGGAGATTGGGAGAGACTACGAAACAGTAGCTTTGACAGAAGAATGCAGCGCCATCATTCAGAGGAAACTTCCTCCGAAGTTGAAAGATCCTGGCAGTTTCACAGTTCCATGCACCTTTGGAGAACATTACATCGGTAAAGCTTTATGTGATTTAGGTGCCAGTGTTAATTTAATGCCTTTTTCTATTTACAGGAAATTACAAATTAATGGAGAAGCAATGCCTACCTCAGTATCTTTGCAACTTGCTGATCGAACACTCGCATTTCCGAGAGGAGTCGTGGAAAATGTGCTGTAGTTAAAGTTGACAAACTCATCCTTCCAGCAGATTTCATCATCCTTGACATGGAAGAAGACAAAGAAGTACCTATCATTCTTGGGAGACCATTTTTGGCTACAGGTAAAACTGTGATTGATGTGCAAAAAGGAGAACTAACAATGAAAGTGCAGGACCAAGAAGTGACCTTTAATGTTTTCCAAGCCATGAAATTTCCAAGCGATGAAAAGGAAGAAGAATGCTTCAGAGTTGATGTTGTTGATAAAATTGTTCAGAATACTGAGTCAAATCCCACAGATACACTTGAAGCTTGCATCACCAACATGACAGACAACGAACTATGCTGATGCTGAAATCTTGGAATGTATCAATTACCTTGACAAACCATTCCGATTCAAAGTAACACCACCAGTTGAAAGCTTGGACTGCCAAAGAAAGATCGAATTAAACCTTCGATTGAAGAACCACCGCAGCTGGAACTAAAGTTACTTCCGAGCCATCTCAGGTATGCATTTCTTGGAAACTCTTCTGAATTACCTGTTATTATTTCTTCTTCACTAACATTGGAACATGGAAGAAAAGCTACTAGAGTAGTGTTACGAGAACACAAAAAGAGCCATTGGCTGGACTATAGCAGACATTCGAGGCATTAGTCCATCATTTTGCATGCACAAAATCTTGATGAACGATGAATACAAACCCACAGTGGAACGCATCAACGGAGACTCAATCCAATCATGAAGGAAGTCGTGAAGAAAGAAATCATCAAATGGTTGGATGCTGGTATCATTTACCCTCTCTCAGACAGCACTTGGGTAAGTCCTATGCAGTGTGTACCAAAGAAAGGAGGAATTACTGTTGTCACAAATGAAAGAACGAGCTGATTCCAACAAGAACGGTGACTGGATGGAGAGTATGTATGGATTACAGGAAGCTGAACAAAGCCACGAGAAAGGACCATTTTCCGCTGCCATTCATTGACCAGATGTTAGACAGACTAGCAGGACATGAGTTCTATTGTTTTCTTGATGGATATTCAGGGTACAATCAGATTGCCATCGCACCCAGAAGACCAGGAGAAAACTACTTTTACATGTCCCTATGGTACTTTTGCTTTCCGCAGGATGCCATTTGGATTATGTAATGCCCCTGCCACTTTTCAGCGTTGCATGATGGCCATCTCTCAGACATGCTGGAGCAGAGTATGGAGGGTTTTATGGATGATTTTTCTGTGTTTGGAGATTCTTTTGACCATTGTTTGTTAAATTTGGAACAGGTACTACAAAGGTGCGAAGATACAAACCTGGTACTCAATTGGGAAAAATGCCATTTCATGGTACAAGGTATTGTTCTTGGACACCGGATTTCACAAAAGGGAATCGAGGTAGACAAAGCAAAAATCGAGACAATTGAGAAACTACCTCCACCAACATCTGTAAAAGGGATTCGGAGTTTTCTTGGACATGCAGGTTTTTACAGGAGATTTATCAAAGACTTTTCCAAGATTGCCAAACCTCTTTGCAATCTTCTGGAAAAGGATGTGCCTTTCAACTTCACCAAAGAATGCCAGGAAGCTTTCGAGATCTTAAAACAGAAGCTGATTTCTGCCCCCATCATATTGTAGCACCAGATTGGACCCTTCCATTTGAGGTAATGTGTGATGCTAGTGATTTTGCTGTAGGTGCAGTTTTGGGACAACGCAAAGCAAAGATTTTCCACACCATTTACTACTCCAGCAGAACTCTGAATGAAGCTCAACTCAACTACACAACCACTGAAAAGGAGTTGCTAGCAGTTGTGTACGCTTTTGACAAATTCCGCTCCTATCTGCTGGGTCCCAAAGTGGTGGTCTTACAGATCATTCAGCAATCAAATATCTGATCACAAAGAAAGATGCCAAACCTAGATTGATCCGTTGGATACTTCTTTTGCAAGAATTCGACGTAGAGATCCGAGACAGGAAAGGAACAGAAACCAGGTGGCAGATCACTTATCGAGGCTCGAGAATGGAAAAACAGCTGACAAAGAACTAATAATCAAAGAAACTTTTCCAGATGAACAATTATTTTCCATAAAACAACAGGAATCCCTTGGTATGCTGACTATGTCAATTATATTGTATCAGGAAAATGGCCGTTGGAATGGACAACTCAGCAACGGAAGAAGTTTTTCAAAGAAGTCAAGCACTATGTCTGGGATGAACCGTACCTGTTTAAACGCTGTGCTGATCAATTACTGAGACGGTGTGTTCCACATGAGGAAGTCAACAGTGTTTTGCAACACTGTCATTCATCACCATACGGCGGACACTTCAGTGGAAACAAAACTGCAGCCAAAGTCCTTCAATCAGGTTTGTTCTGGCCCACACTTTTTAAAGATGCTTATCTTTTTGCTTTTCAATGTGACAGGTGCCAGAGAACAGGGAATATTTCAAGAAGAAATGAAGGACCATTGCAAAACATTCTGGAAGTGGAGATATTCGATTATGGGGTATTGATTTCATGGGACCATTTGTTCCATCATTTGGAAACATGTACATTCTGGTTGCTGTAGACTACGTCTCCAAATGGGTTGAGCAATTGCACTGCCATCCAATGATTCCAAAGTGGTGATCAAATTCCTGAAAAAGAACATTTTCACTCGATTCGGAACACCTCGGGCAATTATCAGCGATGGTGGCTCACATTTTTGCAACAGAACTTTGATGCACTCCTATCCAAATATGGAGTTACTCACAAATTGCCACAGCTTACCATCCACAGTCAAATGGACAGGTTGAAGTTTCAAACAGGGAGATCAAAAGAATCCTAGAAAGAACCGTTGGATCAACAAGGAGGGACTGGTCTACAAAACTAGATGATGCATTATGGGCCTACCGAACAGCTTACAAGACACCCATTGGTATCCCCATATCGATTGGTGTTTGGGAAAGCATGCCATCTGCCAGTTGAACTTGAACACAAGGCGTACTGGGCACTGAAGAAACTGAATCTTGATTCACAAGCTGCAGGAGAGAAAAGACTTCACCAACTCAATGAATTGGAGGAATTTCGCCTACAGGCTTATGAGAATGCCAAATTGTACAAAGAAAAGACCAAAAATGGCATGACCGAAAAATAGTGCACAGACAGTTAGAACCAAGGCAGCAGGTGTTGTTGTACAACTCGAGGGTTAAAACTTTTCCCTGGAAAGTTAAAATCTAGGTGGTCCGGACCATTTGTGATCACTCAGATTTTACCATATGGAGCTGTTGAGTTACTGGATCCTAATACCAACAACACATTCAAAGTTAACAGTCAGCGTGTCAAGCACTACTGGGGAGAATCATTTGAGCGACAAAAAGAAAGTGTCACACTTTCAGATCCAGCATAAACGTTCGAAAAGTCACGTCTAGCTGACGACATTAAACTTAGCGCTCGCAGGGAGGCAACCCATGCAATTTTTGTATATATGTGATTTGGTGTGATTTAATTTTGTGTGTTTAGTTTTTGCAGATTAAGTCATTTCAAGATGGAAGAAGCTCTCGCAAATCTTCACAAGCAATTTCCTTCTCTCCCTCAAAAATCTCTGATGAAAGTCTACAAAGCTCGCTTGGAACGGATGAGACTACTGACAATCCATGGTGTGCCCAATGACATTCGTTGGGTAATTGAAGCACGAGTCCGATTGGCAGGTGAATCCTCTGATTTTTTATTTCACATCTGCCTGGTTTTGGAAGAAGCACCTATGCAAAGAAACGAAGAGCTAAGCAAATGGGTGTTTGTTACAAATGTGCACGTTGGAATTGCAATACTCGTTGTCATTCTTTAGGAATGGTGTCTGTTAATCGCGAAGACAAAATTAAATTCATTAGGAATGGCTTGAGTAAGGAGTCTTTAGATGATATATCTTTAACTCTTGAGACGCATCCCAGTGGATATGTTCACATAGACTTTCGCAGATTACATACACAATATCAAAAAGAAAGACAACAGTTAAGTCTTGGGAATCTGACTCAAAAAGACCCTGTTTGCCAATTTATAAGAAAATTGGATGGGAAGCTTGTCCCTGACGCATAGATGTCAATCAAGCCGTTACTTTTCTTGCACATATTATATCTCTTTGTCTTTTCTTAATAATTGTGATTTGTTTTGTTATTTTCTTTTATTTTCTCCGACAGGATCCATACCTTTTTGACTATCAAGATCTACTGTTGTACTAATCGTCATTTGGAAGATACTTGTGCTATTTTTACTCACCCATTTTTAGGTATTATAAATTCAACTCATCATTGTACCTTTAAAGTCATCCAGAGTTGAGAAAAAAAAATACATAAAAATGGAAGCCACTTCGAGAAGACGAGTTGAAAACATTTGTGTGTTTTGCGGTAGTAGTGTTGGTACTAAACCACAATACATAGAAGCGGCACAGGAGTTGGGTCGAGTATTAGCTGCAAGGAATATGCACTTAATATATGGCGGAGGAAATCTTGGATTAATGGGGATCGTTTCAAAGGCCGTACAGGAAGGAGGCAGTCATGTTTTGGGAATCATCCCAAAACCCTTGGCAGAGGCAAATCTTATTGAATCATCAAACGGAGAGGAACTGATCGTGCCAGGTATGTCTGAACGACTGGTAGAAATGATTAACCGTGCTGATTTTTATTGCTTTGCCAGGTGGCTTGGGTACATTGGGAGAAATTTTTATCGTACTATCTTGGGCAAACCTGAACATACACCAGAAACCAATTGGGCTGTACAATGTTGATGGGTTTTATGATTTTCTTTGTGTGTTTCTTGATGATGCCCGAGAAATGGTTAGAAATGGATTCATATCAAAACCTGTAAAAGAAATCCTATTTCTGCCAGAACTGCTCCAGATCTAATTGACCAACTCATAGCCTATGAACCACAAGTTGACCCTATCATTTCAAAGATAAATTGGTCGGGGACGACGATCGTGGTAGAGACGTCGGGTTAATCTGGATCTTAACCTTTAATTCCTGTAGAATTTCAGTTAACCAGGTATTATTGTCTAAACTCTTCTTCTACTGTTTAAGACATTGGGGACAATGTCTCATTTAGGTTGGGGGAGGGAATTAGTTGATTAATATCTTGTTTTTAGTTTGTATGTTGTTTTTATTTTTAGCTCAAAATTTTTCGAAAAATACAAAAAAATTGAAAATTTTTCAAAAATTACAAAAATATTTTTGCATTTTTGTGTTTTAGACTAAAAAGGTGGAATTGGTAAGAGATAGCCGAGTAAGTAAGAATTTCCGCTCCTGAGACGTATCTCAAACCTATTTCAAAAAGTTAATTTTTGTTTATTTCCTTTTGAATTATTTAATTTGTGAATTCTCCTTAACACTGACTAAAATGGATCTTCATATGTTCAGTTGACAGGTATTATGAACTTACATGGAAACATACAGTCATGAGAGTAAAATTGAAAAGTTTGTAATATTCAGTGCTATAGTTTAATTGGAGGAAGCATCTCTAAATAGTGATGGAGTAAAAAAAAAAAAAAAAAAAAAAAAACGTCCGAGATCCGAGTTATTAAGTCTGTAAGGGTGTTTTAACACCTAGTGCCCTAAAACCAACTGGTTTGGGAGTCATTGGCCCAAAGCTCGTTACATGGATCGAAGATGCTGCAAAAATATATATATATCTGAAGTCTGAGTCTGAGTAATTAAGTTCGTAGGGGTGTCTTAACACCTGGTGCCCTAAAGCCAACTGGTTTGGGAGCCACCGACCCAAAGCTCGCTACATAGACGGAAGGTATTGTATAAAATAAAAAATAGAGAAAAATCAAAAGAAAAAATCAGAAAAATCAGAAAAATTATTCCATTGCTACAAAAAGTGTGAAATCTGATAGAACTTTAGGACAAAAATATTACTCTCTTATCAACTGCACTTATGACTGTTGTGGGCAAAAATGAGTTGATTAATATTTGTTGGCTGTGTATATGGAGAATGGTAAAAATAATCGGAGAATTTACTTATTCGGTAATTTAGAAAGAAACAAAACAACTAGTAACTTGGAGTAGAATTTTCACCTGATTAGTCACTAATTTCTTTATTTCTTTTCGCTTGTCTTTTTGCTTTGTGTGCATTAGTTTTAATACCTTTTTACTTTTGTAAAATGTTTGGGTATCATTGCTGTAAACCCTCACGAGACTACACTCGTCCACTAGGGACACCTAGGGGTTTAAAGGCTTGTTGCATATGCTAAATGCAACCGTGATCCCTACGAAAATGGCTTAGTTAAATTTTGTTATGTTATTTTTATTTGTATTTTGCTCGAGGACTAGCAAAATGTTAGGTTTGGGGGTGGGGTGTGATGAGTGATATTTATATCACTTTCCCACTCATTTAACTTAATATTTTGTATAGTTTCTTGAGTTTTATGAACGTTTTGATGTGTTTTATGTTATCTTGCAGATAAATAAAGTTTGGACAGCACTGGAGGCAATTGGGGCAAAACCGGACAAAAATGCGTCAACAGGGATATTTTCGTCTTCTGCGCGTCGCGACGCTGGAACACTGCGCGCCGCGACACCCAGCGTGAGCCGATCTGCTAACGTGCCAGGTCAACGGTCAAACATTTGAAGAAGTTTGACTTTGCTAAAATGCGCCGTGCCACGTGTCACCATCACAGCCGATCTGTAACATGCGCCGTGCCACGTGTCATCATCATATGCTGCCGACACTCAGACTTGACACGTGTCGCTCGTCATCAGCCACATCATTGGTCAACAAGTCAACCTTGCCACGTGTCATGCCACATCATCGTCCACGTCAGCAGGTCACCGAGTCAACTTGCCACGTCAGCCTCAGCCAATCACAACTTGACACGTGTCGCCACGTGTCGCAATCCTATTGTGCCGACAAGTGAACAGTCAGCTGCCACGCCACGTCATCGCCACGTCATCGCCGCGTCAGCATGACATCATCAATGACGTCATCACAATAATTGAGAATTAGCCGCCTTGACACGTGTCGCGTGAACAGTCAGCCGCCTTGCTACGTGTCGCCTTCTCATCGTGCCACGTCGACAAATCCAGCGTCGCGATGCTGAGGTCCTTGGCGTCGCGACGCTCGAACAGTGAAAAATTTTCCTATAAATAGAGTGCGAATTCAGATTTTAGTACACCATTCCCTCTCTCTTATTTGATGTAAATAGGGAATTCTTCTCTCTCTAAGTTTCGTTTTTTTTTATTTTTAGTTTTTACTTTTGTAATAATTTTAATTACTTTTTGTAATAATAGTAATCTACTTTCTTATTTTACAGTTTTTACTATTCACTATGAGGAGGTAACTTCCATATGCTAGGGTGAAAGGTAATTATTTTACTATTGCTATTTAGATTAATCTCCCTTAAAAATAATATATTTACTATTTAAAATTCTGATTAATAAAGGAATACCGCTATATTGGTCGGTTGGTAATTTAATTTAATCTGGTTTAAACCTGACTAATCAATGAATACCGCTATATTGGTCGGTTGGTAAATTTATTTTCTGTTGGTTTGAACCTGATTAATCAAGGAAACCGCTATATTGGTCGGTTGGTAAATTTATTTTGGTACCGCCTTTATGGCTGGATTATGGACAAATATTACCACCTATATGGCTGGTTGGACTTAATTTGACTTAATCAGGATACCGCCAGATTGGTCGGTTGGTAAAATATTATCACAAGTTTATATATTATTTTATGGGAGATATCTAATTTAGTAGTAGTAAAAGTAATTCTTTTTGCCTTAGCATTTTATTTCATTTGTAATTTACTTTTCAGCATTTTAACTCACCGCAATTACTTTTCAGCATTTTCATTTTATGTCTTTTAAGTTTTTACTAGCCCTAGCTATGTGTCATAACTAAGTTAGTAATCTAGGGTTGTGATGAAATCCAATATCACCGGTTTATAAGGTTTAATTAATTTTCTTAAAATCAACCTTAAACAATTTCATTTACTTATTTTTAAATTTAGAATCGTCACCTTTTCAAATCAATCAAACAACCTGTTAGATACTAGTAATCATTTGACCTTATAAAAATTAATAGATAAGATTTTAAGTCCTCGTGGGATCGATACTTTTTATACTACTTGAACGATACGTACGCTTGCGTTATACGTGTGTGTTTACGCCGGTCAAATGCGAAATAGACTAGTATTGCACTTGTGCGTGTTATGGAAGTGTAACGACATATTTCTCATATATTTAAGTATTGGATACTTATGCAAGTGTGATAGGAGGTTGTGTTTACCGATAGTACGGAAACAGCTTCGCTCTGGATAGACCCCGCAGAATCCCATTGGTAGTATGACTATGTGTCTATGGGAATCTGCATCAGGGTATGTGTATTTGGTCTTAACCTGAGACTTGCATCACTAGTACTTGCGACAATCAATACGCTTTGGTTTTGGTCGTCCAGGACTTTAACAGGTTCTGTGTACGCCTCTTCTGGGTTTATTGAGAATCGTAGTGTATTGGGTGTGATGTCAAGATGGAAGTATCACTTCAGTCATATGGAGATGATGATCACGCAGGGATACAGAACTGGAACTCTAAATGGTTGCAACCATCGGGATAATATGACATGGTCATGATTATCCGATTAAAGAGACTAGTTGCTTGTAATACGATATATGCTTCGTACGGGGAAGACACTATTCCAGCCTCAGGCCTTGCATGTGACATCCGATACTGGATCGCAATACGCAATACTACGTATACTACGCCTGCCAAAGATTATATATTCCATTAAGAATATTTCGGAGAATTGGGTAGGCACGGTGCTTTGCTAGAAGCCAACCATGTCTCATAAATCAGTAAAAACGTAGTACGAGGTACGTACGTGTTCGGATAGTCCGACGACCGGATTTACTGCCAACATATCCATGGATCTCTTGGGTCGCTTCCCGGAGATTCACCGATGACGTATGATTCGAACATAATTAATCTTGGATTAATTACGGAGAGATTTTATCTAGGATAAAATACTATTTGAAGAGAGAGAAAGATTAATTTGGAATTAATCGATAAAATAATATATTCGATATATTAAACGAAATTAGATTTCTACGCGGAATTAAAATTAGATTTTAATTCGGGCAAACAAATTAATTTAGAATTAATTCGCTAGCGACGTGAATAGGAATTTTGCTTGGCATTATTATTTAATTAAATTTGATTTAATTACGTTACAATGGAAAATTCGTTAATTCGAAATCCGAGCCCGAGAGTGTTTGCGGGTCCACTCGGATTTTGAATCAAGTGGGGCCCACAAGTCACATCACAAGTCACATCACTTGTCACTTTAAGTGATGGGTTTTGGTGAGTTGGTGAAGCTTGCTTGTATTTCACACAAGTTGAAAAGGTTGATGGCATGAAAGACATATACCAAATATTTGGTATATCTTAGATTTGATTTTAGAAATCATTTTAACAAGTCAACATACTCACTTCCTCTCATATCTCATTCACGCCACTTTTGAAGCAAATACTCTCTCCCCATTTTCTTCCATTGTCGTGAGCTTAAGGAGGAAGAATAAGATTTTGTTGCAAAATTTTCTTAGAGCTAGCACTCAAAAGGATCATTCAAAGGTGATAGGGAAACCATCCCAAAAGCTTGGAATCAAGATCAAAGGCTTGGAGCTTGTAGATCAACATTCAAAAACCACATTGGCCGAATTCTTGGAGGAAATTTTTTGTATTTGACGCATCCTAAATTCGCTCATTGTAAGTATGATTCCGCCATACTTCTTTATTATTCACTTTATTTTCATTGCTTATATGATCTTGGATGAGTCTTAGAGACTAACAGTACTACCTCTCTTCTTATGACGACGTCCCCGCCCTCATTACAAAGCTCCCCCAGACCAACAAAAACTTCAAAGACCCCTGGTTCTGGGCCACGGGAGATTAAGGATGATCTCGGTCGACGGGTGATGAGCGAAAAATATATCACTATTTTCCGCGCCTGTTACTTAATATTTTGTATAGTTTCTCGAGTTTTATGAACGTTTTGATATGTTTTAGTTTATTTTGTAGATAAAATAAAAATCTGGACTCAATGGAATCATTCAGGACGAAATATGGAACAAAGAATGGAAAAAACTGGACTTGACATATGGATTTTTGAGGTTGGAAACTTGAAATGACGTTCTAACGAAGTAAAATTTCGAAAATTTTAGCTTTGCATAATTTTCATATTTTAACCATAACCTTTTACTCCAATATCGGATTGAGGTGGTCCAAGTTCCAGATTAAAGAATATTCAAAGATCTACAACTTTGACGTTCATAGGAATTTCAAATTCTGAAATTTTCATGACCGAAATAGATGAACAATCCGAAATTATATTATGTTTAATCACTAATGTCATTATCAAAAAAAAAAAAAATTGTCAAACTTTCACCAAACATGCCATGTTTGGTGGAGTGTTTGGTGCCATGTTTGGTGGCATGTTTGGTGGAGTATTTTGTGGAGTGTTTGGTGGAGAAATTGGTGGAAGTCTTTTTCTTTGCCTATAAATACCAAGCCATTTAATTTGTATCTTATGTGTTTAGTTTTTGTAATTTAAATTATGTATTTTTATTTTCAGTAATAGTAGTAGTTTATTTTCTTTACATTTCTTTTATGTTTTGTAGTTAAATTTCCGTCGGGGGAAGGGTGAAACTTTTATTATTTTAGTTTAGATTAATCTCCCTTAATTATAACATGGAAATTATAATTTAATAATATGGACTAAAGGTTATACCGCCTTAATGGCTGATTTTATTTATTGACATAATGCGGCACCGTATATATGGCCGGTCTTTATGTGACAGATGATTTCCGCCTATATGGCTGATTTATGGATAAATAATAACACCGTTTTTATGGTCGGTTGGACTTAATTGAAAATCTAACTTAATCAGGATACCACCTATATGGTCGGTTGGTAATATCACTGATAATTTCTATATTATAATAAGGGTGATTTCTAAATTAGAATTAGTAAAGGTGGATCCCCTAATCCCAGCATTTTATTTTTTTATTCTAGGGAAGTGATGAAACACAATATTCACAAGCTTAATAATTGGTTTAATTATATATTGGGTAATACTTTAGTTTGTTTGTTGAATCTTAAGCTTAATGCTTCTTGTTGCTTGATCACCGATAAGATTGATGTGGTAAACTTAAAATGAACTTGGAAAATGATTTTTAGGTTTCAGCCTTAGATTCAATAGCTCATGATCTTCCTTGAGGATATATAACATTTTAATAGATTTCCTTACATGATATGAATATACCTGTCGGGTGGGGGTAGCCATAATTGGAACTTAAACTTAATGAATTCAGATCACTTGGTTAATATAGGAATATGATTTATTGGGTTATTTGCATCTAACCATCGGAAGAGGATTTTGCATATTTTCCCAAAGCACCCAAATGGTTTATGATGATTGTGAACCTCGAAATTATACGATCAATTTCTTCCCCGGATTCCATCTTGAAATTATCCAATTCGTACATAAACCGGTTGATCTTGGATTCTTTCACTTGGCTTGTGCCCTCGTTGACCATTTCCAAAGACTTCCATAAATCATATGCATTTCCACATTCCGGAAGCTTTTTTACTTGATCCCGATCAATGGCACATAGAAGTTGGTTGAAAGCCTTAGCATTTTGTGAGGATTGTTTTAAATCCTCATCATTCCATTCTAGACTTGGCTTTGGAATATCAACCCTGTTGCTATCCTTCTTCGTTGGCCATTTTGTACCTCGTGTAATTACCAAATAGGATTGCGAATCAACGGCGAGAAGATAATTCAATATCCTTATTTTCCAATAATTGTAATCCGTTCCGGTGTAAAATAGAGGTCTAGTTGTTGAAATTCCTTCGGCAATATTTGATGAGTTGCTTGTAGAAGCCATGATCTATTCTCAGACGGTTAAGTCTTGTAGAGAATACCTCGCTCTGATACCAATTGAACTTCCCTACAAGCAATAGCGAAAAACAATCTCTATACCCAAGAGGGGGGTGAATTGGGTTATCGCCTATAAATGCGAAATTAAAAAATCTTTGCCGATTTTAGCTCTTATTACCAATTAAGCACTTAAGTTAATTTTCTCTATTTCAATAAATAACCTATATAAAAGTTTTCTATTCAACACACATAAATATAAATAAACTTGCAATAAGAAAAAGTATAAGGAAAAAGATTTATGGTAGTTCGGCCAAATGTGCCTACGTCCACTCTCTCAAGCCGCGCTTGAAGATTTCCACTAAAAACGAGTTTATGTGGCTCACCCCCAACCAAAAGTTTTAACGACTAGGTTCACTCCAAACCTTTACACTTTGAGTTTTGTCCGTAGGTGCACTCACAACCTTTACAATTTACCCAAACTATGGGATTTCACAAATCACAAGTGTTTTGTATAAAGAAGATTTAAAACACACTTGGATATTCTAAGCTCACTACTAAATATATAGAAGATGTAGTGTGTGAGCTTGTATGAATGTATAAGATTATGAAGGTTTATGACACTCTTGTTTTTTCCTTGGTAGAATGTGTATGAAGGTTTTTAAGTTCTCTAACCATGGAAAAAATGAATTGAGGTTCTATTTATAGAAAAAGAGAAGCAAATCCCCAACTCAGCAAACTGGGACCGGTATACCGATCTCCAGCCACCGGTATACCGGTATGGCTTTCCAACGGATACTAACGGCTATATTACCATTGAACATATATCTGTTAGGTCGGTTATACTAACTGGTATGAGGACCGGTAAGGTCCGTGCCGGTTCTAGTATATGTGCACAATGAAGAGCTTGACCGATATGGTCACTGGTATGATGACCGATTTTGGTCATGCTGGTTCCACTAAGGGAACTAGCCGTTAGGCTCACCGGTATTGGGCCGGAATAGAACTTGGTAAGGAGTGTGCCGGTTCCAGTAGTTGTGCAATCCTTAAGTCCATCGGTATGGTGACCGATATGGGACCAGTAAGGTCCGCACCGATTCCAGTGAGTGTGTAAAACAGAGCATCTCACCGGTATGGACACCGATAAGGGACCGGTATGCCGGTCTCTGTACCAAAAATACAGATATGAAAGTTTTAATGCATTTTGTACATGAACCTAATGCATCTAAGTGAATGTGAATGTTTCCAATGAGCTTAGGCACTTGAATATACAATTCACATTACAATTAGAGCCCTAAGCTAAGACTTCGCAAGATTATCTAGATTTTCCGTTAGTCTTCACATTCTTTGCTCTTCACCATCGTGTGCTTCGACATCATCTTGTATTGTCTCACTTTTGTGCGTCGAAGACTTCACTCTCGTTGCATCATCAAAATCCATTATGTGACTATGTCGCTAACATGTAAAAGACTTATGGCAGCAACTCCGCCGACTCTAATACCTCTAGACTGTAATAACTCGGAGACTCCTCGAGCCCATGCCAAGAGGTTTTCTTCAGAACCTATGGAGTCTTCAAGCGGATCAACCCTGCAAACGCGCAACGCTAGAACTCTGACTACTAATCTTCCTCCCTGAGAACTCCGAAGACTTAGGAAATTGGGTAAGGATTGTGTTTTTATGTTGATGGTCACCCAAAATTCAATCTCACCAAAATAAATAAGACCAAGGTAATCAAAAGAGTCTTCAAGGTGAAAATCAAGAAGGTTGAAAGCAACGAAGATTTAAGGCTTTAAATAATGTGTTTTTAACCCTTGTGAAAGTGTCTCAATGTTTGTTTATATAGTTAGGGCAAGAATAAGGGTTTCTTATGGCTAATTTGGCTTTAAAAAGTGTCTAAAATAACTCGCTTATGCACGGACATTCGAACGTACCTCAAACGCAAAGTTGTTGCCTCTGAACATTCGAACGATCTGACGAACGCAACGTGAACACATGTTGCAAACAAACTTTTTTAGGTATAATTTAAAATGCTTCTAACATTCTCGTCCCCTGGTCAAATCAAGTGTTCTTTATATGTACGTGATCGTCTTCAAGTCTAATTTCCAATGAAACTAACTTCATGTCAATTGGAGCTCTAAAGCTTCTGTAATGTCTAAAATAGTGAACGTTACTTTGATATCTCCATATGATGTTGTTCAAATACTTGTCCAATTGCTCCGAGATCTTCAAGACTCATTACAACTCAATTGAAATTATTTTTTACGGAAGTTACCAACATGCATAGAACTAACAATCCCCCTCTTTGGCATTCCGTGACAAAATTACTACCTCTTACAAAGATTTTGGTAAAAGACCCAAAAAGAAAATAGCCAATTGTTAACCATCAAGACAATGACTTATTACAATATAGCTAGATCTAATATCTAACCAAGTAGTCTTGAAATCGATGCCACCTCAGCCACTAATCTGCTCACTTGAAACATCTATAAATAATAATATACCGTGAAAAGCACAAGGAATATAAAGAACATATGCAAATGAAATAGAAATCTCATGTATGGGTAGATATCATACTGCCAACTTAATCCAACTCCCCCTAAAAGAGAGATACCAAAAAAATGGAAATACTTACTTGTTTACTACTCATTTTTGTCACGAAATAATAATGGGTAAATATATCATGTTAAACATCAGATGTAAGAGAATATGCACACTTAGCTTACTCCCCCTCACTAACAGCCCTACTCAGTTAGCAAAATAATATACGAGAAGTAAAAACACAGAAATATGCAACAAAGAAAAATGGTATGTAATGACATGAAGCACACATGAGGAAAATAAGTAAAAATGACTAAAACAACACTTCAAGTAAGTACAATGATACCCAGTCAATACTCAGCTGTTTATGACATGAAATAATATGCACCACTTTTGGTCATGCTAAATACTACACACATGCATATGACATAAACACCGAAGCATAACAAGCATTTACGTGAAAAATATGTGCATAACAAATCAAGGCTTAAGACTTTTTTTTATAAGCGGGACACATCCAAAGAAATCTCATCTCTTGACATACCAAGTTCACAAAATAATTGTTCAAACCCAACAACACTAGGACCTGAAAATAAGCAACATTGGTTGCATGCTATAACATTCTCCCCTTAAATATGAGCTCTTAAAATAATCTCTTTCAAGTGAAGGGTTTTTATTTTATCTTTTGAATTTGTCATATTGTCTCTTTTGCATTTGAGACTCATTTAAACTATTTTTTTCTATTCAAATGGTCACACTATCCAGTGATCTAAGTATGACAGCGATTAGACTGTCAGTCCAAGAACTCATATATGCGACCAAGTCTCACAAATAAAAATATGTATGTGAAACGCAAGGATAAGATATACCAAGGGTTTTTATCACACACACTCATACACATAGAGCATCAAGAAAAATAAAAGCATATTATACATGCATAACCATATATCATACATTCTTGGATCACGTGCCACAAGCTTTTCATGCTCTATCAAGCCATACATATTTTTGGTATTTTTCATTTTATATATTTTTATTTTTTCACAAAAATAATATAAGACACAACATGACTTGTTATTATCCAATGATATGTGGAGTTTTATTCCAGAGTATATATCATACTACCGTCCATTCAGAATCGCCTATGAAATTTATGTTCGGTTTCATCCTATATACCAAGGGACATATAACAAAAATAAACACATACACCCATATGCAGTGAAAAAAAAAATAACATGTAGCCATGCAAGAATATAAAACACACATGAACACACATGCAATGGGAAAAATGAATGCATCATCTAAGACAAGTTACACTAAAGTGCACTCTCATCATATCTGCTGGGGTCAAAACATTCAGAAGTTGACGTGTTGACGTGAAGTCAGCGAGGAGACTAGGGAAAGAAAGAAAATTTGAAAAGGAAGCAATGATAACTGAAAACAGAGAGAACAACACACGCCAGGTGGCAATCAGAGATCACTCGGTTATAAATGATACCTATTCTGGGATTTCCCATCAACCAATCAACACCAACATTTTTGAGCTAAAACCTGCATTGATAAAGATGGTACAAAGAAATCAGTTTAGGGGTTCAGCTATAGAGGATCACAACATGCACTTAAGGATGTTCCTGGAGATCGCAAATACCATAAAGATGAATGTCGTGAGTAAAGAGGCTATCAGGTTACCTTTATTCTCATTCTCTTTACGGGATAAAGCGTGGGATTGGCTTCAATCAATTCAGAGGGGAAGTATCATGACATGGAAGAATATGGCCATGAAATTTCTTGAGAGGTTCTTTCCACTAGCTGAATCAGCTCAACTGAGGGCAGAAATTAGTTTATTTAAGTAGCTAGAGACTGGGACTTTGTATGAAGTATTGGAGCGCTTTAAGGATCTACTATGAAGATGCCCACAACATGATTATGCAGACTGGGTCTAGATTTAGTTATTCTATAATAGGCTGAATGGTTCAAATAAGATTGTGGTTGATGCAGCAGTTGTGGGAGCTCTATTCAAGAAATCAGCTGAGGACGCGTACAAACTATTAGAAGAAATAGTAATTAACCAATTTCAATGGCCAAGTGAACGCACTACGATGACCAAAGTGGCTGGAATACATGAAGTGAACCCACTTGTGGCACTAACATCTCAGATTTCCACCTTATCTACTCAAGTAGCAGCCCTGACAATTCCACGAGTACAACCATCTATTGAATCAGCGGCGGCTACAAATATGCGGTTATTGGAAAAAGACCTAAACTTTGAGCAAGTCTAATATGTGAACAATCAGAACTTCAACAGCTATAGAGGCAATCCTGTGCCTAACCGATATCATCCAAACCTGTCATATGCTAATACAGAAAATGCCTTGTAACCTTCATCGGGCTTTGATTATCAAAGAACTGTACATAAATCTTCTTTGGAAGATTTCATTAGCACATTTGTTGCTAATACCTCAGTAAGGTTTGAGAATATGAGTTAAGGCTGAACAATATTGGGACACACATGGAAAATATCGGGGCAACAATGAAGTCCTTAGAAACACAAATTGGGAAAATTACTTCCTCCATGACAAGCAGCAATAAGGGGTATTTGGATAAGCTATCACAGCTGCCAAGTTATCATTTTCATATCACAACAACCAGTGGATACAAAAGAAGGAGTCATCACGACTATTTAGGTGGTTGCGTCTGGCTGAAGACATTAAAATTAGCGCTAGCGAGGAGGCAACCCTTGTATTTATTATTTTCTTTATTTTTAATTTTTATTTTTATTGTGTGCTATTTGTTTATTTATTAGTTTGCATGTTATTTATACAGGTAGCACGAAACACACAAAACTCGAGCAACCAAATTCTGACCAGCATGAGCCTAATCAACTCCATGTATTATAGTATTGTTCCTTAATTTTGTTTCTTTATGTTTATCTTTCATTGAGGACAATGCAAGTTTTAAGTTTGGGGGTTTGTGCATGTAGTGTTAGTTCTTGCTATAAAAAAATATTTTTGTTTAATATCATTGATAGTAAAGCATAGTCTAATGATGAATTTTGGTTGTTTTCAATGAAATTTTACAAACGATAAGTTTCCTATTAATTTTTATCTGATCTCTTGAGTAAGTGATCTAGGTTAGACTCATAAGTACTTGATAATAGGTTTTTAGAAGTAAGAACCTAAGTAGTTGCAAAAGTGACTAGTTGAAGAAATTGTTTACCGATGAATGACTGTTTGCTTAGATATCTATCTCAATATGCTAGTATTATGATGTATGGTATGATAAGAAAAAGGAACCACCTATAACCGATAAGCGTGAAGCTACCCATGGGCAAGTAATAGGACCACCATTAGGAGAAATGCTACCTTAAAAGGTATGTGTGTTAAAAGAAGAAAAAAGAAAAAAGAAATAGAAAATAAAATTATACCATACGGAGCAAAAATAAGCAAGTACATAGTAAATTTGAGATATCTAGATTGGTTTGACCCATCAGATCTCAATTTTTGAGACGAAATCATTGAGTTGGCTTACTTATGAGTCGAGTTGTGAATGAACCTTTACACACACACACTGTGAGTCTGACTTAGATGATTTATTCAAGCACTTGGATTTGAGTCGCAGTTGAGTACTTTGAAGGTTCTCTGATTTCATTGATAAGCATTCTTTGAGGACAATAATATGCATAACTGTCGGGATTATTTTATTTTATTTACTTTTTATTTTTTTTATATTTTTGTATGATTACATGTTTGTAAATGGTGTTTGTGGGTTTCGTCGTTGTAAGCCCTCACGAGACTATAACTCGTCCACTAGGGTCGCCTAGGGGTTTAAAGGCTTGTTGCATACGCTAAATACAATTGTGATCCCTACTAAGTGGCCTAGTTAATTTTGTTAATTTTATTTATTTAGTTTTTATTTTATCTTTTGCTATGGACTAGCAAAATCTTAAGTTTGTGGGTGTTTGATAACTGTGGTTTATACCCACTTATTCCAGCATTCTTAGCTTACTATTTTGTTAGTTTCTATATCATTTAATATATTTTGTAGTTCTTTTATGTTTTATTTATGGGAAGCATTAATAAATGGATCTCGGGGCAATTACGCGTGTTTCGGGACTTTGCGGAAGCATTGGAAGCAAGACGCAAAGCATAAGTGAAGGAAATCACTGGTGCCGCGGCGCCCAAAGTCTTGGCACTGCGCACCTGCAAGCTTACATGCGTCCCATACAAAGTCCAGGAAGTTTGGCACCGCGACGGTGCGAGGAGTCCAAAAACACCAAATTTAGGGTTGTTACATGCACAATGGTTCCAAGACTTTATTATAAATACCAAGGCTCGTCCAAAAAAAAAAAGAGGCTAATACACAACACAAAACAAAACCACATAATTTAGAGAGATCCAATGAGGAGGATTGAAGAGTGATAAAAGGAGACGAAGGCGGTGACGTCCGAAGAGAAAGGAATTAAATTCGGGTTTTATCTTCTAGTTTATTTCTTAGAACTCTAATGATTTCCATTAGATTCATGATTTGTTTTTATTATTTTTATCTTTAGTCATTAATTAACTTCTTGATTCTGGAGAATGATGTAACTGATGCTTGAACCTTTGTATTATTTGTTAATTTTGTTGTGAAGTTATATTTCAGTTTGTTTATATTCTTTTGAGTTTATTGCTTATTGGTTGCTAGCTACAATTTAAGATGACACATGTTTAGAATCTATCACTCGGAGAGGGGAAATTTGAATGGATCCAGAGAATATAACATAGGATTTTATAGAGTTCGGGAGAACCTATAATTCCTTTGAAGTCGTTAACATATAATCACAAGACGTAATGGGTTGTTAATTACTAGATTTTTATAAGGATATCGAAATCTATAGTTGATAATATTTTCACTGATACTCGGGAGACGGAGTGAATACTTAGGATTCTTGACTTATGAACAATACAACTTAACAAAGATTAATTGACATGACAATTATATAGGGGATAGCTACGTGAAATCAAACTCTAGAATCTATATCGTATTAGTTACCCATATCTATTTTTTTTATATATTATTTATTTAATTAAATCCTTATTATTTATCTTCTAAATAAAGTTAGGATTATCAATTGTAGTGTTTAGTGTGAGTGAACATAATCACTGTGGGTTCGACACTCTTAACTCATCTTTACTAAAACTTAACACCGTACACTTGCGGTACAATATAAAATATCACAACACTGAGTCACGTTTAGGAGGGATCGATACAGCTCTAGACGATGACACCATATCACAATTAGACTTAAAGCTAATCCCTTACATGTAGTCTAGTTTCTCAGTCCCAATAGAAAATGCAGACAATTATGTTCTAGCAAGTTTAGCTTCTAAAGATTTCCTCTCCTCAATATCATCAATCATTAAAAGGTTTTTCTCAAACTTAGTTTGAGCTTCATTATTGTCTAGCTTCACTTCTTTCAGCCTCTTATTAACCTCAATATTCATCTTCTTAATAGCTATACTTGTATTAAACAATTCAGTGTAGACTACCTGAAGACTATCCTCATCTAGAAAGTCATCGTGATAGAATTTTGATTCATCATATTCATTACTAACATTATCCTCTCTTTCACCGACCACACTAGTAGTAAAAATAATGAAATTGATTTTCTCATTTAGAGTCTCATCAGAAGTATAGTCACCTTCTGAATCACTAAGTGAGGCTGCCATGACTTTCTTACCTTTAGACTTTAAGTATGTGGGACACTCAGATTTAATATGCCCATACCCTTCACATTCATGGCATTAGATAGCCCTAGGTTTGCTATTCTTATCCTCTATAGGCTCTCTCATACTACGCCCACTCTCTTTAGGATTGTCCTCTCTATCCCTATCAGTGCTACGACCACTTTTCTGCATCTTAATAAATTTCCTAAACCTTTTAGCAAACATGGACAAATCAGAATCCATAAGGGTAGTATCATTATCATCACTTAACGGATCATGACAAACTTCCTTTGCGATCTTCATCACTATGGTCTTGGGCTTTCTATATCCAGTAAGTTTTTCTCAAATACCTGCAGTTTTTCTATGAGATCTTCTAGTTTAAGATGATCTAAGTCATTACTTTCCTCGATGGAAGTGATTTTTGGTAAAAACTGGTCAGACAAGGATCTAAGGATTTTCCTACCTATCCTATTTGTAGGAATAATCTCGTCTAGGCTAAAACTAGAGTTAACTATATCGTAAATCTCAGCGTAAAACTCATCAAATGTCTCATCATCCTTCATCCTATCGACCTCAAACCTAGTGGCAAGTTCTCAGAGTCCATTATTTTGAACAGACAATGTGACCTCATGCATAGTCTAAAGGATGTACCAAACATCATTGGCTATCTCGTACATTGATATTCTCCTAAACTCAACAGTGTAAACAACAGCATGAATGACATTAACTGTCTTGCTATTCCTATTGCTAGCATCAAACTATTCCTTAATCCAGGTCAATTTATCTTCAGGGGAAGAGACCCTATCAACCAAAACCACGGGAGGTTTCCACATGTACTCCACTGACATACAGACCCTCTTATCTAAGGACTTAAGGAATGCTCTCATGTGAACCTTGCAATACAAGTACTCAGTCCCATCAAAGAATGAGAGACAATTTAATGGTTGACTCTCTCCATATCTAAATGGGTCAAGGATTACGGTCCGTCTTTGATACCAATTAAAATTCGATTTTAGTATAAGGTTATGTCCCTATGTTGAATTAAACACAATAAATTAAGACAAGTCCTAACTATTGTTACTATGGATTAATAAAAAAAATATTGACCATCCTTAAGCCTAATAATTATGAATAATGCAAATAAAAAAAGCAAAAAATAAAATCAACAAAGATAATTTTATTGACGAAGTAAAAAACTCGTGCGAGTAAAAAACCACTATGGGTATCTAGGCTACCAGCCAAAATCCACTATAATAAGAAAGACTTACAGTGATAGTAAAAAAACCTATGGCATCAACTCCACCGACTCTAATACCTATAGACTGGAATAACACGAAGAACTCACTGAACCCGCACCAAGCGCCTTCTTAAGAACCTCATAAGTCTCCCTATAAACTCAAAATGCCGGAACTCCGACTACCAATCTTCCTCCTTGAGAACTCTGAAGGCTTAGGAAATGGGGTAATGGTTGTGTTTTTGTGTTAATGGTCAATCAAAATTCAATCTCACCAAAAAATAAGATAATCAAAAGAGTCTTCAAGGTGAAAATCAAGGTTGAAAGCAACAAAGATTTTAGGCTTTAAATAATGTGTTTTCAACCTTTGTGAAAGTGGCTCAATTTTTGTTTATATAGGCAGGACAAATATAAGGGTTTCCTAGTGCTAATTGGGCTTTAAAACGCATTTAAAAAAACCCACTTACGCATATACGTTCGAACGCACTTGAAATGCAAATGTTCTGCCTCCGGATGTTCCAACGCTCAGACGAACGCAACTTGAACGTAGATCATTGACTGGTTTTTAGATACAACTTAAAACACTTATATCTTTTTCATCCCTTGGCCAAATTATGAATTCTTTCAAATTCGAGTATACTTTCCAATAAAACTGATCTCATATCAATTGGAGCTCTAATCTTCTGTCCAAAAGAGTGAACGTCACTGTGATATCTCCATATGATGTTGTCCAAATATTTATCCAATTGCTCTGATATCTTCAAGACTCATTGTAACTAAATTGAAATTATTTCATTACGGAAGTGTCCAACACACATGGAACTAACAATACTGATATGATCCGTCCCGATTCTAGTAGCTATGCTAACTCAAGACTGACTAGTATGGTAGACCGGTATAGAGTAGTTAGGTTTCAGAGAGCATGTGAAATTACCCAAAGCATAGCAAGGACACCGATATGCAGGTATCAGAAGCTGATATTGTCACGACCCCCTCCATAGAGCAGGTCCAACCCTAGAAAAGGAGTCTGTGAATTACTTCAGCTAGATCATTCTATATGTCATGTAATATAACTAAATTTTTCAAGAAAGTAATGTTCCAGAAATTATAATTCAATAAACCCCAAAATAAATATTTATAGTAAAAGTCGGTGAAAAAATGAAAATATCCTAAATATCTTATCTCAAAAGCCAAAAAATATTTGGACCAATCTGAATAGCGTTTATGGTAAACGATTATAATTCTGGTACTACTAGATCTTCCTTGAACATATCTCAGGTGATATACTGAGGTATTCTAAGTCCATCAACTATCTAATAATCTGTTGATCTCAATATATCCATCAATATAGTCTCAGTGTGCTTTCATAAGGCCTCAAATTCACCTCTCATCATAAAAGCAGCAAACTTAACCTTCTCTTTGTCAGTCAAGTCTAAGACGTTAATATATGCTTGATGTCATCCTTCCACTTCTATGCAGCGAGGGGATCAACTGTATCATGAAATTGATGAGGCCTTAAATTGAGAAACTGGTCTAACTTGCTCGTGTTACCACTACTGTTTGAAGGTACATTGGTCGCTGGCCCTATGGTAACCATCTGTGTAACTACGTAGATAAATCTCCCCAACACATCTTCTAAATATGTGGCTGTAGAGGGAAATGAAGAAGGATTGGCAGAGGTCATATATTAGGTATTGTCGTAGGAATACGGTCAGATACAACTGCAGGAATAGCGGTGGGGGCAGCTGTCAGAACTACAGGATGTATAGGTTTAGGACTTTTGTCACCCTCAATAATCAGTGACACACCAGATAAAGCTATATTCGGTTCAGGATCAATAGGCTAAGTATTAGGTCTCTCAATTCTAATACCTGATATTGTCACATATCGTCAGACCCTCCCTCTCTAATGTTGAGTACCAGTACCATAGCCACATCCATACATTTCCTATAGATACAAAACTACCCTTTTAATACCCTCATCTAATGAAATGTCTCTACATAATCTATAACCTCCTCTCTGATACCAAAATTTGTCATGACCCCCTCCCTAGAACGGGCCCAACCTTAGAAAAAGGTTTGTGAACTACTTCAGCTCGAGCATTCTACATGTCATGCAATATAACTAAATTTGCAAAGAAAGTAATATTCCACAAAATGTAATTTAATAAACCTCAAAATAAATGTTACAGTGAGAGTTTGTGAAAAACATGAAAAATGTCCTAAATCTCGTATCTCAAAAGTCAAAAGAATATATGGACAAACCCGAATGGCGGCTGTGGTAAACGAGTCTAATCCTGGTACTGCTACTACTGCGATGGTGAACTACTTGTGATGTTTGGGGAAAATAGGTTGAGCTTAAATAGTTTAGTAATTAAAACACCCATACTCTCAACATGACCTCACCAAAAATAGATATGTACATGTACATATATATATATATATATATATATATATATATATATATATATATATATATATATATTTGAAAATAACAATTCTTATATAAAGTCTATCTCAGACAAAACATACTCACAACAAAACACCTCAATCAAACAAGATCTGCTAGCCGAATTCAGTATAATAATGGATTGAAATCATTGGGAGAGTATCAATATCTCACCTCCTAAGGTTTCCTCAATATACCCTCGCATAAATGTGCTAGATAGAGACTAAACCACATACCTCTGCTAACCTTGCATCTCCGACCACTATTTTACTAAATCTGGCAGCATAATAATAATAACACACATCATCCAATACAACACACATCATCGCACTCCATCCATCAATCTCATCTCAAAGTCATAAAGTACTCAAACACTTTGATTTATAATACAAACATATAATTATACCCAAAATTTGTATTCACAATTTATATTATCATGCTATGAATTACTCAATATAATTTCCAAACATAAATGTATAAATATATTTATATTATATTATAGAAACTCATATATCAAACATCAACCAACAAATATTATTTTAAGGGAATCATCGTGCATTTTACTTACCTCAATCTACGTGGCGGCACGTGGAGGCGTTGGTTTCGTTTTATCGAGATGATTGTCCTGGAATGGTCACTCGCCAGTAATGGTGTTGCAGTTAGATAAGAGTGTGTGTGTGCTGTTTTTTTTTTTTTTTAGGGATGGGGGGAACATGTGTGAGTGTAGAGGATAAGGAAATTCAATTTATTTTTTAAAAAAAAAAATTGAGATATCATATATATGCTAGTCACAGTGTAGGAAACTTATAGAAGCTTAAAACATTATGCACATGACCCTAATGCATTTATATGAATGTGTATAAGTCATATGAGCTTAAAAAATTTGAATTATCAACTCACTTATATTAAAAGTTCTAAATTATAAGACTTCGATTGATTTTTCACATCCATTAGCTTCTCATCTTTTTTGTAATGGTTGTGAATGTGTGTCGAAATCCATTGTATTGCATCATCAAAATCCTTCATAAAAAATATGTCGCTAAAAGAATTGTGTTAATTAATTAATTTATTTTACAAAACTGCCCTCATTCGTTTTTACCCCTATTGAAGATAGAAAAACTTATTCCCCTGTAAATGCTTCAGTCCTTTTCCGATTTTAATCGCACAAAATTCTTCAACTTTCTTGTCTCATCAACTCCAAGTCTACAGTTAAAAGTTTGAAGATCGAAGGTAATTTCTTTCTTCCTAGTGTCATTTTTCTTCCCTGGGGCTTGTAGAGTTTACAATTCTTTATAATCAAGTCTATGTTTCGTGTGGTCTTTAACTAATTATCAACTGAACTAAATATCAGTTTGAATAGTCAAATTTGATCATTATTTGACTTTGAGTAATATTGAATTTATATGTTTTATTGTTATGTTGCCACCTATAAATCAACTGAGTGTTGCCCCGATGATATACGTGATTGGCCCTCACCTAATGAATTTTGGGTTTGCAATCAACAGGCTACATATATTAACAAATTAAATAGTACTTAAACATATAAGGGTCCATCACTTAATGGGTTTTGGGATTACCAAAATATATTTAGTGGACTATTTGATTGTGTTGGAAGGTGAATACTTAATATTCAATTTTGGGGATTATATGATTTATGTCTTTTCTTTCAGTGGTCTTGATGTTTTTTTTTTTGTATCTTATACTTTCATCGTGCACAAGCACATTTACCACATAACTTTTATGTATGATTCTAGACGGGGGGATCCTAATCTTTTATTAACACTTTAATAAGATTGTTTCTTTTGGTTTAAGACAATTTTTCATAATTCGATAACTAGAGAAAAACTCCCAGAAGATGAGGGAGGTCTGGTGTGACCACTTAAGTCCCTACCTTCTTAGACTCTTATCGCCTTGGTGACAAAGTTATCTTTAGTACATCTTTGTTCGAGAAGGTCTTAGTCTTTCTTTGCTTGAATAATCCTAATACTAATCTTGAAACTTTTAAAAGATTATACTTTGATTATCGATTAATATTTTAATCATATTAAATAATTAAGAGATATAATCAAAGTTGTATTATGATTCTTGTGGTGATTTAATTTTAATCTAATTAAAATTTTATTTGGGTTTAACTTTCTAAGAAGTTATTTAGTTTAAAAACTATCAACGACTCATTTTCTATTAGAATTCTTTCCAAAAAATAATTTTAATGGAAAATGGAATTCTAATCTTACTCAAATGTTAATTCTGGAAATTTTGTAAAATATTTATAATTTAAAAAATTATAATTTTCACCTCTGACCGTTTTGGGTATTTATAATAAACCCTTAAAATTTTCAGAATTTTACAAATTGGTCCTACGGAGTCTGCCAACTTGAATTTTCAGGTTCTGTCCAACAGATTGTTTCGCGTAGCAGACGACCTTTCTAAATTCCGTTTGAGTTGAAATTTTACAGCGTCGTTAGTCAATATGTCTAGTGTCTCCACAAAACATTCAACCCAAAATAAAAATTTTATCAATATAAAATAATAGCTTAATCGAAAAGCTCTCATTAGGATCCCATATACATGCCTTAATTTGTTTTCATCAAAACGACATAACCTCAAAGCTACTGATACCACTGTAAGGTTTTGGAGTTAGCGCGGAAGAATCCATGTGACTGGAATTTAAAATTTTCTTCCTAAACCATTTTAAGGATCGTGGTTATGCCATTGTGGATGTAACACAATATACTATTAAATTAATCTATATTAATTTTAACATGCATGCAATAAATTTTATTTATCGATATAAATAATATTTAATAATAATAAAAACATATCTTGATGTGATTTATTATTTTCTTGAGCCTTTTGAATATTCTCCTTGATTTTTCTCTTGCAGTAATGCACCAAGCGTTGCACCTCTAGTTGGCACATTAGCACTCCTCTGTTGAGAACAAAAGAAACCATTTTCTTTCTACGATGTTGAAGTCTTTAGAAATGAATGAGAACTATTCCAACAGATATCAAATAAAAAATTAAGTACTTAAATATATATTTATATATATTCACTTAATATATATATATATATATATATATATATATATATTATATATATATATATATATATATATATACATTATTGTGTTTGCGCATATATGTATATATAAAGCAACGAGAACAATAAGACTGACCGGCATAATCACACGCGTATAACGCAAGCGCACATATCGTTCAAGTAGTATAAAAATATCGATCCCACGAGGACTTAATTTCTACTGTTGTTATTAATTATTGATATTATTTATTTACAAGTATCTAATTAAAGGGAGAATGGATTGATTGCTTTTGGTTGGTTGAATGTGGATTTGCTAAATAAATAAATAGAGACAAAAAAGAAAATACAAAGGAAAATAAACAAAAGACATAAAAATCTAGGGTTGAGATTCCATACAATATTATTCTAATGATGAATTGATTCTATTATATATGTGTAATAAATTAGTTTGCTAACCTGGAACACGAAGATATGCAAAAGCCTTTTCCGATGGTAAGATGCAAATACCCAAAATAACCTAATTAATCATATTCCTATGTTAATCAAGTTACCTGAATTCATTAAGTTCAAGTTCCAATTATGGCTACCCCGCCAGACAGGTATATTCCTATCATGTAAGGAAATCTATTAAAGGGTTATCTATCCTCAAGGAAGATCGTGAGCTATTGAATCTAAGGCTGAAACCTAAAATCCATTTTCCAAGTTCATTTTAAGTTTACCACATCAATCTTATTGGTATTAGGCAACAAGAAGCATTAAGCTTAAGATTCAATAAACAAACTAAAGAGTTACCCAATATATAATTAAATCAATTATTAAGCATGTGAATATTGTGTTTCATCACTTCTCTAGAATAAAAATAAAATGATGGGGTTGGGGATCCACCTTTACTATTTCTAATTTAGAAATCTCTCTTACTATAATATAGAATTTATCAGTGATATTACCAACCAGCCATCTAGGCAGTATCCTCATTAAGTCAGATTTTAATTAAGTCTGACTGACCATAAAGGCGGTGTCATTTATTTGTCCATAAACCAGCCATATAGGCGGTAATCATCTGTCACCTAAAGACTGGCCATATAGGCGGTGTCACATTATGTCAAATAAATAAAACCATACATTAAGGCGGTATAACATTTTAGTTTGAATTATAATTTCCATATTGTAATTAAGGGAGATTAATCTAAACTAAAATAATAAAAGCTTCACCTTTCCCCCAACGGAATTCTAACTACAAAACATAAAAGAAAAGAGAAGAAAAAGAAATTACTACTATTACTGAAAATAAAAATGCATAAATTAAATACTGAAAATAAATACAAACAAGATGCAATCCCTAAATTCCTTACAAAAACCTAAGGAAAGCATGAGAATTACAAATGAAATGGCTTGGTATTTATAGGAAAATCTAAAGGCTTCCACCAATTTCTCCACCGATTGCTCCACCAATTGCTCCACCAAACATGGCACCAAACATAGCATCAAACATGGCGCCAAACATGGCACCAAACATGGCATCAAACATGGCACCAAACATAACATGGTGGAAGTTTGACAATTTTTATTTTTTATTTATTAATTTTTTTTTATATTTTAAAAATGACTATAGTAATTAGTCAAAATACACTAGATTATTCATCAATTTCGGCCTTCCAACTTCAGAATTCGAAAATATTTAAATCTTCAAAGTTGTAGATCTTTGAGTCGTCTTTAATCTGCAACTTGAATCAGCTCAATCGGATATTGGATGAAAAGGTTATGGCTAAAAGACCAAACTTGCGCAAAATTAGAATTTAGGACTGCACTTCATGACTCGTACAATAAATTTTCGTTTTTGACCTTTTTTCTCCGGATTTCATCGTTTTAGCCCCGAGTTGAATCCACTAAGTCCCAATATTATTTTTATCTGCAAAATAATAAAAACACATCAAAACGTTCATAAAACTCGAGAAACTATACAAAATATTAGGTTAAATGAGTGGGAAATAATGATATAATTACCACTCATCACACCCCCAAACCTAACATTTTGCTAGTCCTCGAGAAAAATAACAAAATAAAATAAAATAAATATCTTTAAAATAAAATTAAGCTAAGCCACTTTCGTAGGGATCACAGTTGCATTTAGCATATGCAATAAACCTTTAAACCCCTAGGTGCCTTAGTGGACGAGTTGTAGTCTCGTGATGGTTTACAGCAACGATACCCACAAACATTTGATAAAAGTAAAAGGATAGTAAAACTAATGCACACAAAAGCAGAAAGACAAGAGAAAATAGAATAAAGAAGTTAGTGACTAAACAAGTGAAACTTCTACTTCAAGTTAGTAGTTGTTTTCTTTCTTTCTAAATTACCGAATTAGTAAATTCTCTGATTATTTTTACCATTCTTCATAGACACAACCAACAAAATATTAATCAACTCATTTTGCCCACAATAGTCACAAGTGCAGTTGAGAAGAGATTAATATTTTTGTACTAAAGTTTTATCAGAATTCACACCTTTTTGTAGCAATTGAATAATTTTTTTTCTATTTTTCTGATTTTTTTTCTTTGATTTTTGATTTTTTTTTATTTACATACAATATCTTCCGTCTATGTAGCGAGCTTTGGGTCAGTGACTCCCAAACCAGTTGGCTTTAGGGCACTAGGTGTTAAGATACCCCTTATGACTTAATTACTCAGACTTCAGATATTTTTTTTTGGCAACATCTTCGATCCATGTAACGAGCTTTAGGCCAGTGACTCCCAAACCAGTTGGCTTTAGGGCACTAGGTGTTAAGACACCCTTACAGACTTAGTAACTCGGATCTCAAACATTTTTTTCACATTTTTTTTCTTTTTTTTTACTCCGTTGCGATTTATAGATGCTTCCTCCAATTAAACTAGAGCACTGAATATTACAAACTTTTCAATTATAACTCATGTCCGTATGTTACCATGCATGTTGATAATATCTGTCAACTGAGCATATGAAGATTCATTTTAATCAGTTTTATGGAGAATTCACAAATTAAATAATTCAAAATGAAATAAACAGAAATTAACTTGTTTCGAAAATGGGTTTGAGATACGTATCAAGAGTGGAAACTCCTTACACAACTATCTCTCATCAATTTCACATGATTAATCAAGTTAAAAACAAAAACACAAAATATTTTTTTAATTTTTGTAAAATTTTCAAAATTTTTGAATTTTTCGAAAAATTTGGACTAAAAATAACAAAAAAAAACAAGATACTATTAACACAATAACACAATAAAAACAAGATACTATTAACTATTCCCCTCCCCCAAACCTAAATGAGACATTGTCCCCAATGTCTGAAATAGTAGAAGATGAGTTTAGAAGATAGTATCTGGTCAGCTGAAATGCTACATTTAGAAAGGGAATTAAAGATTAAGATTCAAATTTATCTGACGCTTTTTACCACGATCATCCTCAGACCATTTTATCTTGGAAATGATATGGTCAATTTGTGGTTCAAAGGCTAAGATTTGGTCAATTAGATCCGGGGCAGTTCTGGCAGTAAAGATGAGTTCTTTCCTAGGTTTTATCACGAACCCATTTCTTTGGGCATCATCAAGAAACACACAAAGAAAATCATAAAATCCCTCAACGTTAAACCGCTCAATCGGTTTCTGGTGTATGTTCAAGTTCGCCCAAGATAGCAATATAAAAATTTCCTCCAATGTGCCCAAGCCACCTGGCAAAGCAATAAAAACATCAGCACGGTTAATCATTTCCACAAGTCGCTCGGACATTCCCGGTACGATTAGTTCCTCTCCGTTTGATGGACCTATCAGATTCGCCTCTGCCAAGGGTTTTGGGATAATTCCCAGAACTGGACTGCCTCATTCCTGTGCGACATTTGAAATGATCCTCATAAGTCCAAGATTGCCTCCGCCATATACTAAGTGTATATTCCTTTCAGCTAAGACTCGACCCAATTCCTGTGACGCTTCTATGTATTGTGGTTTAGTACCAACACTAGTACCGCAAAACACACAGACGTTTTCAACTCGTCTTCTTGAAGTGGCTTCCATTTTTTTTATTTCTTATTTTTTTTTATGTATTTTTCTCTCAAATCTGGATGCCTTCAAAAGTACAATGACGAGCTGAATTTATAGTACCTGAAAAGGGTGAGTAATAATAGCACTAGTATCTTCCAAATGACGCTTGTTAGCTAAACAATAAAAGAAATCGTGAAAGGTCAAAAAGTCTGGATTCTGTCTGCGAAAATCAAGATAATAACAAAAGAAAAGCAAATCAAAGCAATTATTAAGGCAACGAAATTATGTATGCAATACGCCACTCGTTTGGTATATAAACCCATCAGGATGCGGCTCAAGAATTCATTCTTTACTCAGCCATCACAAATGAATTAGCTCTCTTCTTTGTGATTGCCAAACATCATTCATTCTGTCTTAAATTGCTCCGTTTGTGTTTTTCCCTACAAAAATATCACGCAATATTAAAAACTCTACAACATGTATACATAAAATATGGAAACAAAATTTACAACAAATTGCATGGGTTACCTCCCTGCTAGCGCTAAATTTTTCTTCTTCAGCCAGACGTGACTGAAATCTATTTGTCAAGGAGGTTTCATCGTGGTTTTGTATGTCCGATTAAAGACAATCCCATGAGCGTTGCTTTTGAAGGGTCTCTTCCAACTGTAAAGTGGCAAAAGGAATTTTGTCTCATTCAGTGCTCGTGCCGCCTTTTTAAACTTTACCGCTCCAGCAGTTCCTGAAAAGAAAGAAAGAAAATCAGGAGGTCTCGTATGGTGTTTAACTTTGAATGGAAGTTCCATTCTATCAAGCTTCTGGGCGATATTTCTGATCTGTATTCCCCAAAACAGTGATGTTTCGCTTGAATTCACTGGATCTTTAATAAGGTCAGACATTTGCTCCTCAATTTTCTCTGCTACTTGCTCCACATTTTCTTCACATATATATATTTTAAAATTTCCGCATTCAGCTCTTCATCTGTCATCTGTGAAATGCATGCTTCAAAACTGTCAACCTGAGGATGTAAAGAAATGTCAGATTTTAGGTCTTCATCCTCTGATGTGACTGGCTCAGGTAGATCTTCTTAAAACATTTGTGCACCGAATGCTCCAAAATCTTCAATCAGAGGATGTAAAGATGTGTCTGTCTGTAAGCATTTATCCTCTGTGGTTGGTATGAACGGTTCGGGTAGCTCTTCTTCAAACATCATTACAATACAATCTCCAAGATCTTCATTTTGAGGATACAGTGTTTCATCCACAATTTTTATTGGTTCAGTTGGTACAAACAACTCAACTTCTTCGTCAGAGTCAGAATCTGAATAATAAAAATCAAATAGAGACTTTGCTGGTTTGGGCTCCTGAACTGATACCTCAGATTCCTAATTCTGCTCAGCCTCATCCTCTGCTAAAGTGTCATTGTGAAATGATTGGTACTCGAACGCTTCGTCAGTTTCATCTGAAAATGCTTCTTGAGGTATGTAGCTCTGGTTTTTTGTTAATTGTCTCATTTGATCTGTCAGTCTTTGAATGGATGCTGATTGTCTCTGAATACTTTCTAGTTGATTCTGGAATGTTTCAAGCATTGTATCCAACTTTTTGTCTCGTTTCTTGAACAAATCTTTGAGCATGCCAACCAATTGTTCTTTCTCTGATGGTTCTGGTTCTTGATGAAGATTGTAGGTAGATGGTGGATAAGATGGAAAATATGATGGTTCTTCGTACCTTGAATGATTCCAATAATTCTGCCACTCTGACAGGTATATACATTGATCACTCAGGTGGTTACCATCACATATCACACATCTCCCCATATCGTTCTGTTGAGAAAATATAGTATTGATTGGTTCTGACAACCAGTGATAGTTGTTGGGCTGGACAACAGGCCTCAGAAAACCGGACTGTTGCTCCAATATTTGGGGTGTATCTTCTTCTAATAAAGCTCGTGATCTCTCAATATCCCAATAATGTTCCATTTTTCAACCACCTGAAAACAAAAGAAAGAAATAAAAATTACAGATAAAAATAAAGAAAATTAGATACAAGTAAATTAGATAGCTTCAAAATTAATAACTCAAGAAAAATAAGTCCCCGGCAACGGCGCCAAAAACTTGACCGGCGTAATCACACGCGTATAACGCAAGCGCACGTATCGTTCAAGTAGTATAAAAATATTGATCCCACGAGGACTTAATTTCTACTGTTGTTATTAATTATTGATACTATTTATTTACAAGTATATAATTAAAGGGAGAATGGATTGATTGCTTTTGGTTGGTTGAATGTGGATTTGCTAAATAAATAAATAAAGACAAAAAAGAAAATATAAAGGAAAATAAACAAAAGACACAAAATTCTAGGGTTGTGATTTCATACAATATTATTCTAATGATGAATTGATTCTTTTATATATGTGTAATAATTAGTTTGTTAACCTGGAACACGAAGATATGAAAAACTGTTGGGGTTTTATTGAGAATTACAGGGTTAGCGCAGCGGAACGTGGAAAAACGATTTTTCCGATTTCAAAAATTTTTCTTGGAACAATTAAATAAACTTATTTATTTAATTAACCGATACTTAAATTATGAAATATAACCCAAGAAATCATATTTCTTTTAATTACAAAATTACCCCAAACTTTTGTAAATTAATTATTTTAGTTTTAAATATGTCAATTACATATTTAATTAGTCCAAATTAATCCCAAAATAATTTTTCCAAGTTTGCAACAAAACCAAAATTTTTTTCCAGATTTGCGCCACTGCCCAGAATTTTCCAGAATTTACAAAACAGCCCAGAATTTTAATTAATTGCAATTTAACCCAATTTGTTCAAAACACATCAAGATCAAATCCAATTAATCCCAAATTTTACATGCATCAAATATACATCAAATTAAAGAATATATATGAAAAGCCCCAAAATTTGAGTGGGTTAAGAACCCCAATTTCATAAATCACTCAAATTAGGCAATTTACACTAAATTAAAGAAATTCAATACTTTAATCTTCAAATTACCACACCAATTAATTATCACCATCATGAAATTAATCAAGAACAATTATAGGCTAATTATGAATGGCTAATTAACTCTAGAATAGCAACTTTAATTTTCTAATTAATTTATTAAGCTTAATTATATTAATAAGCCAATAAATTAATTTTACATGCTTAAACACATCCAACAAATTTAATTACAAACTAAAAGAGTAGAGGCATGATCTTAACATCACAATTGAAGCTAAGAAATATTGAAACAATTTTCATGTACAAGAAGAAGTGAAATAACTTACAAAATCCAAATTTTGCTTTGATTTCCTTTTCTTTCAAAATGCTCTCAATTCCCTCTTTGTAATTTTTGTTGATGTTATCTAAGTATTGGAAAAATGAAACAAAACCAATTTTTGTATCACAATTCCAACTTGCCGTTTTTTTCAACCAAAAATAATAGAACAATTACTTTATTTTTGTATTAATTCAATTGGCACACATTTTGGCTTAATTAAAGTAACAATTTAACTTTAATAAAGTTGTCAAAATGTGTTCCAATTAGAATAAGCCATTTCCATCTTCATAAAGTTGAAATCATTACTAAAGATATCTATTTTATAAATTAATTTAATTATTTAACAATTAAATAATTAATTAATAAAATTAAATATCTTAAATATATGTATTATATTTACAATAAATATCTCAAATACATATATTAATGATATAAATCAAATATCACAATTTGATATTTTATTAATGTGTATTTAATAAAATCAAGTATTAAATAAAATACACATCATTATTGGAAATGACCGATAGGTCCCGATTGCATGTATTTTTCGTTTAACCATTAAACGAGTTATAAATAATCAGTATTATTCATAACAGTTGCCCTAGTGCTCTACGAGTAAATTTCATTAGTGAGACTCTCTAGATTCAGACATATCCGTCACAAAATCAAATTTCGTGTCCATAATTCACCCACCCGTAAATTATGATGAACAAAGATAAACTCACTGAATCATACAGGTCGAGGTCACTGCATATGTATAATCCATCCGTCACAGGTATCCGGATTAATCCAAAGATATAGATACAAACGTCAAATCTCTATAGATATAATCACATCGACGTTTCTATTAGAAATCCCTCAAATAACACTTAGAACTAATTTCTACAGTGTACCACGGGCCCATAGATTTAACATATTGCTAATTCCATATTGAATATCTATGCTCTGTACACAGAGCTGATATATCCTATCTTGATACACACAGGATATCCTGAGCATCAGTCCACACCCCACGACCATGCGGAGATCTGATCTAAATAGATCGATGACGTGACCGCCATCTAAGTGTGGAGGATAACTCACATATCCACAGTGGTATCTCAAGTCAAAGAATCACCATGCTCACTCAACCCGAGAAGATTCTTATTGACGTTGGTGTACCATCCATTAAGAATCTTTGGTGAGTCGTTCAGTGTTTATCCGCTATAAACACCTACAAGTCTATACGAGTCTCCAAGACTCATGGTTCACTGAGAACCCATCAGAATCCAAGATTTCAATATACGACATGTACCAGTCTCTACGGGTTTACTTTACTGACCAAGTTGTGTAAACCTTGACCGGGAACTGTCTAAGAATGACAACGTTATGATACAACTCAATGTCAGTTGTGACGCTTTTGCAACAATATCATAACTAATCATTCTAAGGTCGGTTACGTCTTTACCATATTAAAGAAGAAGTTATATAAAAGAAATTGTCTATTTTATTCATAATAAAACATTAAATTAGTATTTACAAGGAAATACATAATAAAATTTGTGCTCAGAGCACCAACCCTAACAAAAGACTCTTCCGATGGTCAGATGCAAATACCCAAAATAACCCAATAATCATATTCCTATGTTAATCAAGTTACCTGAATTCATTAAGTTCAAGTTCCAATTATGACTACCCCGCTCGATAGGTATATTCCTATCATGTAAGGAAATATATTAAATGGTTATCTATCCTCAAGGAAGATCGTGAGCTATTGAATCTAAGGCTGAAACCTAAAATCCATTTTCCAAGTTTATTTTAACTTTACCAAATCAATCTTATTAGTGATCAGGCAACAAGAAGCATTAAGATTCAATAAACAAACTAAAGAATTACCCAATATATAATTAAATCGATTATTAAGCATGTGAATATTGTGTTTCATCACTTCCCTAGAATAAAAATAAAATGATGGGGTTGAGGATCCACCTTTACTATTTCTGATTTAGAAATCTCTCTTACTATAATATAGAATTTATCAGTGATATTTCCAACCAGCCATATATGCGGTATCCTCATTAAGTCAGATTTTAATTAAGTCTGACCGACCATAAAGGTGGTGTCATTTATTTGTCCATAAACCAGCCATATAGGCGGTAATCATCTGTCATCTAAAGACCAGCCATAAATGCGTGTCACATTATGTCATATAAATAAAACAAGCCATTAAGGCTGTATAACCTTTTAGTTTGAATTATAATTTCCATATTATAATTAAGGGAGATTAATCTAAACTAAAATAATAAAAGCATCACATTTCCCCCAGCGGAAATCTAACTACAAAAGATAAAAGAAAAGAGAAGAAAAAGAAACTAATAAAAATGCAGAAATTAAATACTGAAAATAAATATAAACAAGATGCAATCCTTAAATTCCTTACAAAAACCTAAGGAAAGCATGAGAATTACAAATGAAATGGCTTGGTATTTATAGGAAAATCTAAAGGCTTCCACCAATTTCTCCACCGATTGCTCCACCAAACATGGCACTTGGAAGTTTGACAATTTTTATTTTTTTTATTTTATTAATTTTATTTTATATTTTGAAAATGACTATAGTAATTACTCAAAATACACTAGATTATTCATCCATTTCAGCCTTCCAAACTTTAGAATTCGAAAATATTTAAATCTTCAAAGTTTTAGATCTTTGCGTCTTCTTTAATCTGCAACTTGAATCAACACAATCGGATATCCGATGAAAAGGTTATGGCTAAAATACTAAACTTGCGCAAAATGGAATTTAGGACTGCAATTCATGACGTGTACAATAAATTTTCGTTTTTGATCTTTTTTTCTCTGGATTTCATCATTTTAGCCCCGAGTTGATTCCATTAAATCATAATATTATTTTTATCTGTAAAATAAACAAAAACACATCAAAACGTTCTATAAACTCGAGAAACTATACAAAATATTAGGTTAAATGAGTGGGAAATAGTGATATAATTACCACTTATCAAAGACTTTCTTGTTATTATTATTATTTTTTAAAAAAATCAACATAAATTTATATATATATATATATATATATATAAGCATTGGACTATTTTTACTGTATCCTAATACAATAAGTACAATCCAATAACTTTTCAAATCAAATTTGGCCTCACAAAGATTCTTTCCAAAATAAATCAGGATACTTAATCAAATTAGAAATCTCAATTAAATAAAGACTTCCCTATTTAATCTTAATTGAGACTCTAATTAATTTGGGTGCTAGCCCACTAAATTAAAGCCCATAGATTAAATATTATTTTGGCATAATAATTAATTAACTGTTAATTAATTTAACTTAATTAATTTTAATTAATAATTAAATACATTTAATTTATTTAATATAAATATCAAATATTTATTTAAAGAATTAAATCTAATTTTATATTTCGAATTTATTAATCAAATTAATATTTTCGAAATATCTCGAATATCCTAATCCAATTAGGAAATGCCAAAATAATAATTTATCCACATTTAATAAACATCCTCGAATTTATAACATAGACGAGAACCATATTGTTCGATCGTCCTGGGTTCATTATCGAGTAGCAGTGGAATAATATTCATTCTTTAATATTTCATCTCTATGATATTTCACAGACCATGAGTATTCGCATAGCAGCAAGCCATGGCCCCTAGTCGATGAATGAAGTGAGAAAACATATGAACCTGTTAGAATACACTTCGAACATGTCATCTCATTCCTTTCGATATTTATGTTTCTTATCGATCTGGGATCATGGTAAGGTCAAATCCTTATTCTCGATATATCTTTAAACTCTATCTTGTGGATTTGATATCTCTAAGATATCGACTACTTTGGCCAAAGACTTATATCCACAACTTTGAGTTTCCTTGAAACATCTAACTTTTATTATCAAAGCTATCAGATCCCATCTTGAAGCATACGTGACTTCGTACGTCAATCGCTCAAGGACATATAGTAGTTATTCAAAGGACGTGGATAATCCAATGGGGATATACTAGTGAACCAAAAGTACTATCACACAAGTCACCATATAATCTCAGGTCAGAGGATATGACGACAATAATATATAATTACGAAGATCAATGACCTTAGATAATATTACCATGTGATCTTACACTTCTGTGGTCGTGTTCGATACTTCATTCTACTAATGAAACATCTATTATTTGTGTCCTTATGATATGAGACTCACCATCCATTATATTAACATCATATGTTAATTTAGGAGACACACAACAATATTAGTCAAGTGATATATTATTATCTTGTATAACAATCACATTTTACCAAGAGCTTAATTTGAGACATATATAAATATCATCGACTCTTATAATCGCAAATATCTTTTAGATTAACGATATTCATCTGACGTAATGTCTAAGCACATACACATAAATTATGGATATAATAATGTGTAGTTAACAAATGTCTTTTATTAAACTATATTACAAATATTATGTCTTAAACCATTACATCCATAACTGGTTTTGGGGCATATACTCTAACATGACTTTCCTTTCATCATTAACCTTCTAGAAGCACATCTCCCCACGTAAGACATACATCACATGACTTCAATACTGGTCTGCTTGTGATCTCATCTTCGTTCCTCGGGTCAGCATACCGAGACAAATGATACTAGTGCATATCTCTTCGATTAGGTCGGGTCCACACACAATGGTTTCCTCAGAAAGCCCCAAATGACTATTTTTGCAACTTGCTTAATCCTCAAGATGACCATTGCACTTAGGCCTGGGCACTATCGGATTCGGATCGGATCGGACCGAATCCGAATCCGATCCGATCCGATAAACATGAATGAAATAAATCCGTTAAGGTTCGAATCTATTATCAAACTCGAACCGATCCGATCCGATAACTATCGAATCGGATCGGACAAATCCGATCCGATTCGATAGTTATCGGATCGGACAAATCCGAATTTGATAAGGGATCCGAATTTGATATGGGATCCGAATTTGATAAGGGATCCGAATTTGATAAGGGATCCGAATTTGATAATGGATCCGAATTTGATAAGGGATCCGAATTTGATAATGGATCCGAATTTGATAAGGGATCCGAATTTGATAGTGGGATCCGAATTTGAATCAACAATAAACATTAAACACAATTACACACATCAGTTCGGCAGCCATGACTTAAATTATTAAAACATAACTTTCATCAACAATAAACAATGAAGTCCAGGGCAGCCATGACAAAATCATCACTTTCATCAACAATAAACAATGAAGTCCAGAAAATGATGAAAACAGTTCCAAGTTTCCAACTCATACTTGCTGGCTAAAGTCTCTTTCGAATGCATATTTGGAAAGAGAACTTTTAGTGGTGCCAATGTATCATCCCCTCCATATACTTCACCTGATGCAACATACAAGTGAACAATTCAAGAACAGCATAAATCATTTTCATCAAGCAAGTATGAGCTCACACATCTTCCTTATATCAGAAATTTTCTTATGGACATGACACAATGCAAGGGAAGCCACATCCTTTTTGTGAGTCTCACATATACAGATTTTGTACTAAAAATTAGGATCCCTATGAAAAATAACACGATATATTCTTGTACAAAATAAGCGAGGGATTTTCAACTCAAAGAACTTGGCAAATTCATTGGCAGCCAAATGCAAGAAACCCATCAATGATCAGAATAATTATTAACACCCATTCAAGAATAACATAAATCAAGAAACTGCTGAACATTCCTAGTTCCTGGCTTCCTGGCTCATGCTCCACATAAGATTTAAATGAGCACTTTGCCATAATTTTTTGTACCATAAAAACAAGAATCAGAAATAAAGATGAATGAATGAATCTTTAATCTAATCTTTATCAAAGTTTCAATGGCAATTTCAATTGACTATAAATGGGATACATATTTGCAGGATGATCAAAATATGATTGGTTCATATTAAAGCAAACACATGAGGAAAAGCCAAACACACGCCAACCCAGAAGCAATTAGCAAGCATAATCAGTGAAAAAATAACAAGTGCAAATGACTAGTTGAAACTTGAGAGAATGACCTGCAAACTACCACGCACAGTTACGTAAATTCAGGCATTATATTAGATTAATATCTTTCTGATTCTCAGTTCTGCAGAGGAGCAAAGTCTTTGCAAACCATCCACCTTCAAAGCTTCAAGATTCACATATCACATTCACATATACAGGTCATCAGAACTATATTATTAGGGGGTTGTCATTTGATTCATCTCCAAGTTGCAAAAGCCAAAATCTAATTCCGAACTACATTATTAGGTCATCAGAAATTCAGAATCACCAAATGCTATCTATGTTTGGTAGATTTAGCCAAGAAAATGAGAAATTGATCGATTTTTTACTTCATTAATCAAGTTTGGTGCCTAATTACAAAAATCAAATCTCATTTTCTTAGAACTATCATAAGCTGCAAACCCATTCAAGTCAGCAAGTCCAACAAGTAACAACCACTCAAATTGGAAATCCAGAAAACATAAATTCAGGGAAAGTAATAATTTAGAACACAATCAAATCAAAATCAAAATGGATATATAGACATAATACATGCAATATTACAAACCAATGACGAAAACGAAGTTAAACCTTGAATGGCTGTCTGAGTCGAAGACGATGAGTGCTGGTGGCGATGTTGAAGACTGATTCACGGTGGCCGATGAATCAGTACTAGTTTGGTTTATCTGATCGGCGAACGGCGATGGACGAAACTTGAGTGCTGGACCTGCTGGTGGAGGTGGTGTTTGACGAAAACAAAGATGAAGATGAAGACCGAAGACGTAGAGTGCTGTGTTGGTGGCGGTGTTGACGAAGACAAAGATGAGATGAACAGATGAAGAGTGGTGTGGGTGTGGTGTTTGAAGTTTGACGAAGACGAATCGAAGATGAAGAGTGAGAATAAACAATAATCAATTGATGAATGAAAAGTTGAAAATGAAAACCTAAAACAAGTTAGGTTTTTCACGCCCAAAACGACGTCGTTTTGGAACTTACAAAACGACGTCGTTTTGTGGCTTATAACAAAAAAAAATAACGGATCGGATCGGATCAGATTTTATCCGATCCGATCTGAAATCCGATAAATCCAACCGTCTCGATTCGATCGAATCTGGAAGCCTGATCCGATCCGATTCGATCCGGTTTATTCGGATCGGATCGGATCGGATCGGATCAGGTCCGATCCGATCCGATGCCCACTCCTAATTGCACTACGAGAGTGTGTTTCTTTATCAGACCTCATCTCTTTCTGAACCCTTGAGCTTTTGTCATCCATTTTTTGCTATGTACAAAATTTACCCTATTTGTTATTTGAATCCTTCTTCCTCATAAAAACTTTTAAAAACCACCGACAACAAAAAAAAAAAACTAAACTATAAAGTATAATCAACGAATCTTGAATTGTATTAATTTAATTTAATTTCATTATTTTTAAACCTCAGTCATTACCTCTTAGTTATAATGGATGCAGTGGTGATAATTATTTACATTTGTATTTGTTTCATTTTTGTGATATTTTACAAAACTGCCCTCGTTCGTTTTTATTGTCACCTTGAAGATAGAGAAAGTCAATTTAAACCTGTTTTTCTTACCCTGTAAATCATTCAGTCCTTTTCCAATTTTAATAGCACAAAATTCTTCAACTTTCTTGTCCATCAACTTCAAGTCCACAGTTAAAAGTTTGAAGATCGAAGGTAATTTCTTTCTTCCTCGTGTCATTTTTCCCCCTGGGGCTTGTAGAGTTTACAATCCTTTTTAATCGTCTGTGTTTCATGCGGGTCTTTAACTAATTATCAACTGAACTAGATATCAGTTTGAATTTTCAAATTTGATCATTATTTCACTTCGAGTAATATTGGATTTATTTGTTTAATTTGTTATGTTGCCACCTATAAAACAATTGAATGTTGCCCCCGTCATATTGTGTAAAGTTCTATCAAAAAATTTTATTTTACTTGCACTGGTTTTGATCAAAGCATACATTAGGGTCGTTAAATAGTATGAAGCCTTAGGAGAACTCTGACAAGCTTGCACGAATCAAATTAATTGATTAATTGTCCTGGTTTGGGTTCTTGTGCAGGTAAAATGAACTTGTACCTCAACTAGTAATAATATTCCCATGATTCGTTGATTAACGTTTGAAAGTTGTAAGTTCAATTCATCCAAAGTTCCAATTTGAATCTGAAGGAAAAGCGACTGATCGATAGACAGGAAAAATATGCCTAAGTTGGCTCTCAATAATTCCTTTCGTTTCCGCAACCAAAATGAAACTATGTCTAAAATTGTCTCTGTATCTATTGAGCCGCTGTTAGAAAAGTTGGCTTCAGAAGCTGTTCTGATGTTTGCTCGCCGTGAACGAATCCATGACTATCTGGTGAAGTGGAAGAAAACTTTGGAGAAAATTAAGGCAGTGCTTGAAGATGCAGAGGAGAAGCAGAATAGGGAGGAGCCAGTGAAGATGTGGCTAGGCGAACTTCAGAATTTGGCTTACGATGTTGAAGACATGTTGGATGAATTTGAAAATGAAGCTTTACGAAGGAAGTTGTTGCTTGAACCAGCTGATCAACCAAGTATAAGTAAGCTTCCAAAGCTCATTCGTTCTTGGGGCAAAAATTTGGGTTTACCATCAATTAAGTTGGATCGCGTGGTGGTGTCTAAAGTAGAGGAGGTCAATGCTAGATTGCAAGATATTGCAGCAGAGATACACCAACTAGATTTGAGAGAAAAACCTGGAGGGAGGTCCAAAAGAGTTGTACAAAGACGACCCACAACCTCTTTGGTGAATGAAACCGAAGTATATGGCAGAGCTAAAGAAAGGGAGGAGATAGTTGAATTGTTGTTGAGGGAGGAGACAAGCCACAACCTCTCTGTTATTTCTATTATAGGAATGGGTGGGTTGGGCAAGACAACTCTTGCTCAGCTTGTCTATAATGATCAAAGAATTCAACGTCATTTTGATCTCAAAGCATGGACTTCTGTCTCTCAAGATTTTGATATCATCAGGATAACAAAATCAATTCTAAGGTCTATCGCTATGGGGATTGTCGATCATAATGATTTGAATTTGCTTCAGTGGAAGCTGAAAAAGCAATTGTTTGGAAACAAATTTTTGCTTGTTTTAGATGACGTGTGGAGTGAAAATTATGATGATTGGATCGATCTTAGCCGTCCATTTCAATTTGGTGCTCCAGGAAGTAAGATTGTTGTCACTACTCGCAATCGAGATGTTGCATTGATGATGGGGACTGTTCGAGCTTATCCATTGAAAGGGTTGTCAAATGATGATTGTATGTGTTTATTTACTCAACACACTTTGGAGACAAGAGATTTCAGCATGCATCAATCTTTGAAGGAAATCGGTGAGAAGATAGTGATAAAATGTAAGGGCTTACCTTTGGCAGCGAAAACTCTTAGTCGCCTTTTACATGGTAAATATGACCCGAGTGACTGGGAAGGTGTCCTAAATAGCAAGATATGGGATTTATCACAAGGGAGATGTGACATCATACATACCCTTAGTCTTAGCTACTATTATCTTTCTCGGCAGTTGAAACAATGCTTTGCATACTGCTCATTGTTTCCAAAAGATTATGAATTTCAAGAAGAGGAGGTAATATTATTATGGATGGCAGAAGGTTTATTGGGCGATGAAGATAGTTACAAGCATATGGAAGATTTAGGTCACGGTTTTTTTCGCAAGCTACATTCAAGGTCATTTTTTCAACAATCCAGCTACAGTACATCACGGTTTGTAATGCATGACCTCATCAACGACCTTGCTCAATGGGCTGCTGGGGACATATACTTTAGAATGGGGGATGTGTTGGAGGATAACAAGCAACTACGTTTTTTCGAAAATCTTCGTCATTTATCATACCTTCGTGGGGAATTTCATGGCATTAAAATGTTTGAGGTCCTCTCTAATGCCAAAAGTTTGCGGACCTTTTTGCCACTGGTGTTGTCAAATACTTGGAGCGGGAAGGCATACTTGGCGCATAGTGTTCTCTACATGTTGTTCAAACTACAGCGCTTAAGGGTTTTATCTTTGCGTGGGTATAGTATCTTCCAAGTGCCATTTTCAATTGGTGATTTGAAACATTTACAATACCTTGACTTATCCGAAACTGAAGTCAAAACTTTACCTGAATCAGTCAATAGACTTTTCAATTTACACACACTTTTGTTAGAGAACTGTCATCGACTCAAGAAATTGTGTTCAAACATGGGAAGTCTTATCAAACTGCATCACCTCAAAAACACTAATGCAAATGCATTGGAGGAAATGCCCAAGGGAATTGGTAAATTGACTCATCTCCTAACACTGTGTAGATTTGTTGTGGGAAAAGATATTGGCTCTGGGTTACGAGAGTTGAAGTTCTTGATGCATCTTCAGGGGACACTTAATATTTCGAAGTTGGAAAATGTAAAAGATGATACTGATGCCAAGGAGGCTCAGTTAAATGAAAAGGGAAACCTTCGAAAGTTATTGCTTGAATGGACTAATAGTGCTAGTGACAATCCAATGCAGCACGAAAATGAATCACGTGTGTTGGATTGGCTAAAACCTCATCAAGATCTGGAAGACCTCACCATCAGAGGCTATGGCAGCACAATATTTCCAACTTGGATAGGAGATTCTTCACTTGCTAATTTAGTGCTCCTAAAATTTGAAGGTTGTTGCAGGTCCACTTCCTTGCCATCTGTTGGCAATCTACCCTTTCTGAAGCACCTTTTTATTATTGGAATGACGAGTGTGAAGATGGTGGGTTCAGACTTTTATGGAAACTGTTGCTCGGTGCCTTTTCAATCATTGGAGACTCTCTGTTTTGAGCATATGCAAGAATGGGAAGGATGGATTCCTCATGGATGTAGTGAAGTAGTTGAAATTTTTTCTCATCTAAGAGAGCTTTCTCTTATACAATGCCCTAAACTACAAGGAAGATTGCCCAAACGTCTTCCTTCATTGGAGAGGTTTGTCGTTCGTAGATGTGAACAATTGCTAGTGTCAGTTTCAAGTCTTCCAAAACTCTGCAAATTAGAAATTAGCAGATGTAAAGAAGTGGTGTGGAGAAGTACTAACCAACCTCTTTGCGCAGTTGCTGAGGAAGAACAAGATCAACAACTGCAAGGGTTTCCGTGCAGTCTTCGGTATCTGGAACTGAGCCAGTGTCAAGACCTTATGAAGCTACCGCAAGCACTGCTCAGCCTTAGCTCCCTTCGAGAGATGGAGATCTCTGGTTGCACTTCACTTGTTTCCTTTCCAGAGGCTGCTCTTCCATCTCTGAGAACAATTAAAATTGTGCAATGCAATGCACTGGAATCCTTACCTGAGATATGGATGGACAACGCCAATACATCTCTTGATAGATTGCATATTGCTCACTGTAATTCCATGACATGTATTTCTCGAGTCCAGCTACATCCGAGCCTTAAGTGGCTACACATCAGCAATTGCAATAACCTAAGGAATTTGATAGATGAAGAGGGCATCCAAAGCAGCAGCACAAGGTACATGTCCCTTCTGGAGTACTTATACATCGATGATTGTGCATCTCTCACTTCCTTATTGCCCAAGAATGAGTTACCTGCCACACTTGAGCATCTTCATATCAAGTCTTGCCGGAATCTTGCTTTCTTGTCGTTGACGGGCAATCTACCTAAAGCTCTCAAGTCCCTTTTGGTTGATTCTTGTCCAAATCTGGAGTCACTAGCACAAAGGTTGGACCCCAACTCATCTCTTGAAGTTGTTAAGATTTCCTATTGTGAGAATCTTATAGTGTTGCCTGATGGTTTGCTAAAGCTCAACCATCTTCAAGAAATTTTTATAACACATTGTCCCAATCTCATTTCCTTTCTTGATGAAGGGTTTCTTTCTACTACTTTGACTCAGTTCTATATATGTAAATGTGAGAAATTGGAGGCTCTGCCTAACGGCATGCACAATCTGATCTCTCTTCGAGAAATTACCATAGGAGGCCTTCCAAGTTTGGTATGCTTCCCTGAGGATGGCTTTCCCACCAACCTACATTCACTTGAGATTTGCGATATGAAGATTTGGAAGTCATTGGTCGAATGGGGGGGATTGAACATATGCACATCTCTCAGACGACTATCGATCCATGGATTTCAGGATGCTGAGTCATTTCCACGACATGAAATAGGAATAAAGTTACCTGCCTGTCTAACTGAACTGGAGATTGTTCGATTTCCTAATCTGGAAAACTTATCGTCAATTATTAAAAGCCTCACTTCATTGGAATGTCTGATTCTCATTGATTGTCCGGAGCTCAGATATTTTCCAGAGAATGGCCTGCCTACTTCCCTTTTGCGACTACATATTGCTAACTGTCCATTAATAGAAGAAAGGTGCAGAAAAGATCAAGGACAATATTGGCATTTTATATCCGATATTCCTTTTGTCTTCATAAATTTCAGATGTATTTTTGATGACTGACTGTCTGAGGACTGGATTTTGTAGCCTGTTCAACTCAAGAGTTTGCAATTTCAGTATTTCTTTCTTTGCTTGTAATTCAACTGTATTTTTATTCGTTTAGGAATAATTAATTTTTAAATTCTTTTCATTTGCATATACAAAATGATTCTTTTACTATTAGAATTGATTATAAAAATATTATAGAATTTTATTAAAAAATATAAAAAAAAAAAAAAGAAAACTTTTGAAAAGAAAAATTCTTTTATTAGAAAAAGATGAATTTATTTTTTAAAGGCAATAACATGAAAAGGCTATAAAGCAACTTTTGAACATATAAATAGTAAAGATAATATTTTCTCGTTTAATTTAGTAGACAATTAATTAAGTTAGATAGATTAGTCAAATTCGATGATCATTTAAATGATTTAAAAATTATGTTAGAACAAAGAGATAAACATATATAATATTTACAAAATCATGTTGCATCACTAGTAGGCAAACAAAAATCATTGTTAGAAATCTATAAGTAGACGAGCAAAAAATTATAGATCTTGAAAGTTTAAATAAGACCTTGTCACACTCCAGTTTCTTGGGATGTAACCAGCAGGAGACGATGTTATCTCTTTGAGCCTCATGACATAGATATACATGACAAGACCTAAATCATAATTAATATTGACTATCTTGATTACATGCATGACTTGAATTTAAATATAAATATATCACATGATATATAACTGAATTCAACATGTTTTTACATGAACATATTTTGGCCCCAGGCCTGTCTTGACGTTATTAGAGTTAGTGCTTGGAGCCCCAGTATGAATAAATATATTGTACATTATATTTTATTATTAATAAAATAACTACATTTTCATTTCAAACCTTATTAATAGTAATGTCATTATGCATATTAGATTGATATATAAATATGCTAAGAATGACGTCGACATTAAAATAGTCATGTAATAATACTGGACACTGGGTGATCTGACATTGAGATAGTATTACTATTACAAAATATTCTTAAAGTAAATATTCCTAGCCTTTGGTTTTGGAAATACGGTTGAATTCATATAACCTATAAGACTAGCATATATCGTATATTGGAATTAGATTTCCAATGGTTTAACCCGATGTACCATGAGCTTTGGAAGATCGTATAGATATGTGGGTGTTCGTTAGAGTGAATACTGAATGACTCACATATGATTCCTAATAGTTGGAAGTACACACCACCGTCAATAAGAATCTCCTCGAGTCGAGTAACATATGTGATCATTTGACTATAGGATAATATTGATTTTGTGTGAGATCTTCCACACTTAGATGCCATATATGTCAGAAATCTTTTATGGTCTGACCGCTAGATGTTCGTTGGGTATGGACCGATGCACTCGTTAATCAAGCGCTTATCAAGATAGGATCCGTCGGCCCGTATATGTACCATAAGGGATTTAGGTATCCATGTAAATAAGTCACGATTATTAAGACTTTGGCTAAAGGCAATCACTTAGGGTGGATCACATTTATTAGAAATTATTTCCGATTAGTTGTAAAGAATTATGGACATGTCGACATGATATGTGCACCTCGAAGCTTGACGGTGTAATCTACGTTTCCTAAGCACAACTCGAATAGCTTACAACAGAGGGATTGTTAAATATATGTGATGACCTCGAATTATATAGTTCTAAAAGGTCGTTCATGTTCCTCGCGAATTTGGAGATGATCGAATTACGTACATATTAGTTAGGCTTATATGATTAACGTGTCTGGACTTAGAGAGTCCTACAATATGAAATGTACTTATTGAGCACTTGGGTAGAATATGATTTTTGATAATAAATAATATTTGATATTATAATTATCAACCAAAATAATTAAGTGTTATTGGATAACATTGATTATTTACTTTGACTCAATTGGATTAATTGGATTAATCTAAAATCACACAAGGGCTTTGTTGTAATTTCATAAATATCTCTACTATTGGAGGATATTTTGGTAATTATAAAAATATAATAATAAGTGTGTTTGGCTTGATTTAATTGGATTAAATCAAAGTGGTAAACAGTGAACTAATCCATTAATATTTGTCTTGATTTAATTGGATTAAATCAAAGTGGTAGACAAATGTGATTAGTAATACCTAATTTTACATATTAAATTAAGTCTACCTAATATTTGATTAAGACTTTTATAAATTAAAAATTGCATAAGTTTTACTATAAATAGCAAGCTTGAGCAAGATTTTTATTAAGCTAAATAAGCTTGAGCTTGAGAATGTTAAGCTTGTGAAAGCTAAAACAAGAAGTCTTATAAATATTAGCGTAATTAAAAGAAGTGCTTGGAGAGGTTTTGGAAGTCCTCTACAATATTTTAACAAAGATAAATTAAGATTGGATCTTAGAGTGAAGCTTGCTAACATTTGAATCGAGATTGGATCTTGTAAACAAACTTACTAATTTTGGAAGTTCTCCACAATATTTCAACAAGAAGAAGAAGATTGGATCTTGGAATCAACCTTATTAGGTAAGTTTGATCTTCTCTAAAACTATATTTTTCATTAGCGAGTTATCATTAATGAAATACATAGTGATGTATTATGTATTAGATACATAATAACATAGTTTGATGTTGAAATTAGGCTAATGAATTGTGTATGGATGCTTTGAAAGCATAAACACAATATACTTGTGATTGGGTCAAAATATTTATGTTGGGCATAAACATAAAATAAGAGTTTGGAACTCTAAATAATCGCTTGGAGTTATAGCTACCATTATGGAATCATTTGACTATCTTTGGGTGACCTATAATTGTTCATGAGTCATTTCATTATGGGATTCTATTTTGGTTTGTGTTTTGATTTAAAGAAATGCATATATATATATATATATATATATATATATATATATATATCTTATAACATGTGTTGTGGTTGATTTTCAAATTAAAATTATTTAGGGTGATTTTAAAAATATTTACAACATTTAGAATTTTTTTAAAAAAATATTGGTTTTGATGTTTCAGCACTGCATGCTGCTTGTGCATATGCAAGTCTTTTGCCTGGGTTGTGCGCCCTTTCCAATTGTTATCTCGATTTGATTTTCCAGACTCTGTTTTATCCCCGATTTTTCCCTAAACACTCATAACATAATATTATATTTGATGAGTGGTAAATGTATCACTATTTCCCACCCATTTGACCTAATATTTTATATAGTTTCTTGCGTTTTGTGAATATTTTGATGCGTTTTGTGTTATTTTATAGATAACTAAAGTTTTAGGACTCTCTGGAGGTGATTTAGGGCCAAAATAGTGAAAAACAGACCAAAGGGGCAAAATCATAATTTGGCATGTCGCGACGCGCTCAACGTGTCGCGACGTCTAACGTGCGCCACAAGCCTGCTAACGTGCGCCGTGGACACGTGTAAAAATCTGAGAAGTTTGACTTGCTAACGTGCGCCGGATATTGCTAATGTGCGCCGTACCGCGTGTCATCATCCTATGATGCCGACAATCGCCATCGCCCTGTGTCGCCCCACGTGTCAGAAATGTCATCACCACATCATTAAAATACCAAGTCAACATTGCCACGTCATCATAAACCAATCATCGCTTGCCACATGTCACAATCCTATGGTGCCGACAATCCACATCGCCACTGTAACATCCCAGATTTTTGGGACCGTTCTAGAAAATTCCCGGACGGCTGTTTTAGTCTCGGATCATGATAATAATGAAAAATAAGAGTTTGAACGATGCAATATGAGTTGAAATATTATTTTATGAATTTCCGTCGTGTCGGAAAACGCGGAGGATCAAAAGTCAATTAAGCGATTTTCGTAAAATGCGTAAAGTTTGTGGTTTTGGTCACGGAGAGAGCAAACGAACTCCGATCGAGCTGATTTTTGGACCATCGGACTCTTTTTTCCGAGACGAACAACTTTTTTGTTGAACACTTTTCGAGAATCACACCAGAAGGGCTCCGAAATTACGATAATCCAGAAGGTTCCAGAATAGGGGCTGAAGTGTAATTTTCGTGGGGACTAAAATGATATTTTCCAGGCAGTATTTAAAGCCTTATAGTTTTGATAAATTGCAAAATGGCCAAACCTTCTTCATCTCCCTCACCCGCGCCCTCACGCACATTGGAGGAGAAGTGCACGCCGGCGGCAACTCCGGCCACCTCAGGCCGGCACACCGGTGCAGAACCGACCACCCAGCAGCGGCGAACACGATGACGGCAGGCGGCGTCCGTGATGACGCCGACAACGGCAACGGCGAGGGAAGTTAGAGGCGTGTGATGGGTTTGTCGATCCCGGCTCGTCGGTTCGTTTCACGGCTCGAGCCACCTACCAAATCGAAGCCCTTGACGAGTACTACGAGTGTACTGGGTTGATTTCACTGAACAACGGCCGATTGCACGTGAAACGAGGAAGAAAGCTGTGGTGAACAGTAAACCCACGACGAACAGTAGCTCCGATCGGAATTCCGTCGACACCAGCGCGTTCGTATGGCTGAGGGGAGTCCGAATATGGCCTCAGAATTTCGGTACGACTCTCCGTTTAGAATTTGATATTTCAAAGTGAATCGATTTATATTCGGATGTTTCTGGTAGTTTCGTAGTTTAGCGAATTGCTTTAATATGAATTGGATATGATTAAATATGTTAAAACGATAAATGTGGTAGAATCCGGGGAGAAACGGATTAGATTTGATCGATCCGGTAGAATTAGCGAGTTTCCGGTAAAACGGAGTTTCTCGCGCGACTGAGCTTGGATGACCGTAATCATGGTTAAGGTATAAATAATGTATTGCGAGGGTAATTAAGCAATTCTGGAGTAGTTCGGAGGGTTCGAGACCCTTCCGTAGCGTTTGCGAAAACATTTCCGCAAGATTTGGCGCAAACACGTAAAACGAGATTCTAGGCTACCCAGCTAGTTGGAATAGTATAGAAAGATATGTATTAGGGTAATGAAGTTTGTACCGTAGTATCGGAGATGATTCGGGTGTTCCGGGGGAGCCCGTAGTTATTATAGATGAGTTGGAAGTTCCGCAAATAGCGGTACTAACCTTGTGTTATTACTTGTTGACAGATCGGACTCGGATCGCGGGAGTTCGCCTAGCCAGGTAAGTAACTCATACTGCGAATACTTAAGAAATCTAATGTTGCTCGAAATTAGTAATATAACAAAGTCGTATATAGTTATATGTATGAAACCTGTATATATAAAGATGAGTGTAAAAGAAAGTAGTAGGTGTATCTATATACACATGTAGATGAAAACAAGCAGTTACAAGTATATATAAGAGTAGAGATAAGCATGAGCACATAGAAGTATAGAGATGTATATGTAGGTATAAACTAGTATGTATATTTAGATAAGAGCATATGGATAATATCATGAATATAATTTAATTAGACTTGGGTTTGGGGGTTGTAGAAAACTACACCCTAGGGAATGGGACTAAAGTTTAGAAAATGACAATTATGAAAAGTAACAGTATATGTTCAGTGTATGTAGAACGATACCAGAACAAGAATACGAGTGTATACACGTATAAGCAAGAATATGTAGGTTACATGGAGAAATAAGTAAGTATATAAATAAATTGTTTGTATGTATTTGATTTAGCATAACCAATAATTTTAGAAAATGCCTAAATGGGCCTATTGTTGAGATAGATGTTCTAGTATGGTTATAAATGATTAGAGAGTAATGGAAATGAATGAATAAGTAAACTTTTATACTTTAAGTCATACATTCGTTTATAATGATCGATTGTGTGTATGAATGTAAATTATACATTATATTGTTGTGAGCCACCAGCAAGGTAAGTTATAGAGGTAAGCTAAGTTATGATGGTTTGAATGTGTGCATGTATAGATAAATATAGATATGTATGAATGTAAGATAAATTTAGCATGTTTTAGTTTGAGCAAACATTCTGTTGATATTTGAGCTTATAGTTTGTAGAATCATTATGGATGGAATCATGGCTAGAGTAGAGAGGAGCATGAGAAATGCATATATACATGTGCATGTGTGTGTGTGTTTAAGGTTTCAGCAGTTGAGCAAACGATAACAATGTTTTCAACAATTTCAAATGTTTTAAAGGATGATTTTAAATGCTTTAAAAAGAATCGTATTTCAGAAAATGTTATTACAGTTTGAGTTACAGATTATGGTTTTATGGTTTTCGGGGCATGAGGTAAAAACTCACCCCAGTATGTACATCTTACTTTCAAGAATAATGATGCTACCATAAAACAAAAAATTTAAGAATAAAAGTATTAACAAATAAATTGAAAAATAAAAGTATTAACAAAAAATTTAAGAATAAAAGTATTAACATACTAATAAAAATAAAACATAGAAAATAATTAAAAGAAAAATACAAAATTTTTTTATAAAAAATATATAATTTTTTTAATTATAACGGTTCGGTTCGGTTTAACAGGTGCGGTTCAGATTAGCTCCTGAACCGAACCGTAAACCGTTTGGGGTGGGCCAATCCGAACCGCAAACCGAACCGTTAGGAAAAAAACCGTAAATTCGGTCCGATTTGGTTCGGTTTGCGGTTTGGTTCGGTTCGGTCGGTTTTTTGCCCACCCCTAGCTAAACCTAGAATGCCATGATGTGCACTAATTTGTATGTGCGAACTCTTACTTTGCTGTAACTATTCTGTATCATTGGGAATTCTATTTGACTTAACAACGAAGGTCTTAGCTCGGCTGATTATTTACCTCTTGGTTAGTAAGCATATTATATTCTCCATCTTTTTTAATATTTAACTCATGCATCGTACTGTTGGATAATTATGACCCATAGCATCAATATTTGTAAAAGACATTGTGGTTTTTGTATAAATTAACTATGTGACAAAGTAAATTATTATTTGATCATTTTGTAATTAAATTACTTTGATATATAAATGATAAAAGTCCTTATGATTAATTATGGATTAATAAGATATGAGGCAGTATCAATCCATGAACGATTTAATCATTAAATATCCCTAATCGTAGTATTATCGAGACCGGACATCGATAATGCGGATGCACTTGTGCGCGTTATGGAAGCTTAACAACATAGTTCTCATATATTTAAGTATTGGATACTTATGCAAGTGTGATAGGAGGTTCTGTTAGCCGTTAGACCGGAACAGATTCGCTCTGGATAGACCCTTCGGAATCCCATTGGTAGTATGACTAATTGTCTATGGGAATTCACATTAGGGTAGGTGTATGTGGTCTTAACCTGAGACTTGCATCGCTAATATTTATGACAATCAGTACGCTTTGGTTTTGGTTGTCCGGAGCTTTAACAGGTTCTGTGTATGCCTCTTATGGGTTTGTTAAGAATCGTAGTGTATTGGGTGTGATGTCAAGATAGAAGTGTCACTTCAGTCATATGGAGATGATGATCACGCAGGATACAGAATTGGTACTCTTATATGTTGTAGCTATCGGGACAGTATGTCAAGGTCATGATTATCCGATTAAAGAAACTAGTTGTTAATGATCTGATATATGCTTAGTACGGGGTAGACACAATTCCAGCCCCAGGCCTAGCATGAGACATCCGATACTGGATCGCAATACGCAATACTTAGTATACTACGCTTGATAAAGATTATATATTCTTCGTTGAATATTTATGGAGAATTGGGTAGGAACAGTGTTTTGCTAAAAGCCAACCATGTCTTGTAAATCGGTAAGAACGTAGTACCAGATATGCACGTATTTGAATCGTTAGGCTAGCATTGAACATCTTGAGTAGAAACTGAAATATTTAGAAATTGGTTCTGCCTCACGTCACGACGTCGGGCATAGCGCGTCGAGATGCCGGGCATGGCGAGTTGCGATGCCCACACCCACAGATCTAAGCAGAGAGTATGCTCTGCTTTGCGTCGCGATTCTGAACTCTTTTTTTATCTAATGTTGACAGTAGTATAATTTATCTGATAAGTGATGGAACATAATAATAGTCATGCAAATCTAATTTACATCCATTTGGGAGATCTAAAATAATTATTCATATGGTCTTGACATCCAATGTCTCACCATTGCCAACTCTAAGCTGGGTCTCTCTTTTATTCAGCCTTCTTTTAACCCTCATTACTATTAGGGTTGGTGCTCGGAGTGCTAATCCGGATAATATTTATGTTCGATTCATGAATACAAATAATTTTTGTTTCCATAATATTACTTATTTAATGGTTGCACTTCTTATGTTTATATACATATTCGATCTAATTATGATTAGATTGAAACTAAATCTGATTTAGTGATATGTATATATAAGACAAAGACCCAAGGATTTACAATATAGTGCGCAGTTGCAACGTAGTTTGTAATTGACATTGGGAAGCATCACAATAAGTTGTATATTCTCAAATAAAATTCTTGGCCAGGATTTACTAACACGGGTCAGTTAGTAAAATCCGCTGAGACCAGTACCTGTCGTATACCGAGACTTGGTCCGATGGTTTATCCCAATGAACCATGAGTCTTGCGAGACTCGTATAGGCGTGTAGGTATTTAATTGATAAATATTAAAATACTGACCGAAGAGTTCCTAATAGATGGTACACCAATGTCAATAGGAATCTTCTCGAGTTAAGTAGCATAATGGTCATTTGACTTGAGATATCACTGTGGCTATATGAGACATCCTCCACACTTTGATGACAGTCACGTCACTGATATATTTAGATCAGACCTCCGCCTGTTCGTTGGGTGTGGACAGATGCTCATGACATCATGTGAGTATCAGATAGAATCCGTCAGTCCTGTGTACAGGGCATAGATATCATATACATATTTGCGATCTAGTAAATCTATAGTCGTGGTATACTTTGGAAGCAAGTTCCGAGTGTTATTTAGATATCGTAAATTTGAAAGTCAACTATATTATACCTTTGGGATTTGATGTTTTTATCTTTATCCCCGGTATAATATTGATAGCCTGTGACGGAGGGATTATACGTATACAATGACCTTGACTTGTATAATTTAGTAAGATTATCTGTGGTCATCATAATTTACGAGTAGGTGAATTATGGACACGAAATTTGATTCCATGATGGATAAACCTAAACTTAGAGAGTCCCACGATATAAAGTGTACTCATTGAGCACTTGGGCAACGCGTTATGAATAATATAAACTATTCATAATACTTTACCGGATTAAATGAGTTAATTCGAATCGTTTAATTGGTTAAATGGAAATACATGCATTAAGGGATTTTGGTCAATTAATAATTAATGTGTATTTATATTTGATACAAGATTTGATTTGATACATATTAATTAATTGTCAAATGAGACTTTGACACATGCCATTAATATATGTATTTGTTATTTAATGTAAATAAAAATACATATATAATAATAATAATAATAATAATAATAATCGTATTAATTAATTATTTAGGTGTTTAAATGTTAAATATCTAGATAATTAAATTATATCAATATTACATAATTTTTATATAATATGATTGATTATTATTGGTTACATGTGGCATGATTCTATTAAGCTTAAAGTTTACAAATTGGATTTGTTAACTTAAAGCTTATTATTTAATTAGATTAAATTAAAAAATGATCAAAATGCCCCTAAAGTCGGTCATGACTATTATTTAAAGTGGAAAATTTTTGTTTTCTTATTTATTGGAATCCATGGCCGAATCGCTCCAAGAAAAAAAGCTCCCAAAATTTATTTGAAGAAAAAAGGAAGAAATGGAAGAAATCAAGAAAAACGTTTAAGTAAATTATGAGATTTGGAGGTAATCTTCATAACTCTTAAACTTAGAAAGCTTGTTTCTTGTTCTTGAGCACCTAGAAAAGTTCTAGGATTTCTTCATTTCTTATATTTTGGGGCTTTTTGATTTGGAAGATGGATTTGGAGGCTAGATGTATGTGTGAAATTAAATTGAATAATATTAGTGTAATATTAGTTCAATTTTATCATTTGATGACTTATTACCATTCTAGAGTATTATGACCACTCTTGTAACTCCTAAAATTATTCTTGAGTTCTTCATTTGTGGTGACTTTGGTTGGTGTAAATATTAATATGATTAATATTGAGAAAATTGAATTTAAAGCGTGAAAATGATAATTTTGGTTACCAAATCAGATCTGGAATTTATGTGATTTTGGTGATGAAAAGTATGTTGTATAAATGCATTGGATGTGTTTTGGGTATTGGAAAAATTGTCAAAAATTATTTATATCATTATTTGATTCACTTTAAGATTATCATCATTTCATCTATTAAATATTTCCTGCTCTTCTGGAGTGGAGTCAAGATCGATTTCAACAGGCAGTGGATTGACAGTGACATAAGTTAACTTTTCAAACTTCAAGACAAGGCGTATGTTCATTTCCCATTCGAAATAGTTCTCTTATTCTTTTAGTTTATTGGTATCCAAAAGTCTCATTAATGGATTAGCGCCAACCATCTACAAGATAACATTTCAAATAGTAGCAGAATAATTTTCATTTCAAAATATTAACACTAATTGATTATGAAATTTTAAATCTATTAGTGTCCTTCCACTACTTTACGTAATTCTGCAATCTTCCTTAACGGAAAAATAGAAATTTGACTATCAAAGTTTCATAGCGGGAAGTGGATCTCATGATATTTACTCCAGCCTCATACTTATGACGATATGGGCATTCATAAAGTCCGACGGTTTAAAAATCAACTCAATCGGACTTTATTTTCTAATTTTATAGATGAAATAGTAAACTTTCCCCATATAGAATAATATAAAAATTCGCATAACCAGTTCTTTCGAATAGGGTTGACAAATAGACTAGACTTTGAAAAGTTAATCCATAAATTCAAGTTTTATTTATTAATATTTTCAAGATATTGGAAAAATTCAGTTCATTAAACATTGAATTGATACTTTTATTGTGTTTTTCATGCTCAAACTTAAATTAAAAAAATACTTAATATATGGTGGGTTTTCAAAACCCAGCTCATTCGCGAACCATACATTCGAATTACATGATTTCCAAAACAACGAAACTATATTTTAAGATATTTCGACCTATTTTTCAACACTTAAATTTTTATCCCTAACATCATCTCGTTCCGAGACCTTAATTTCGATACAGAAACCTTCCGAAAATATTCCAAAAATTGTGAATATTACAGTCCCATTATTATCCATATACCTAAATCAATTTTGGAAATTGAATAATCTAAGCTTATATATGAAGCCGTTCAAATGAGGACTTCAGTGACTTAATTAAATCATAGACGTCCTGTTATGGCTTGGGATCCAACGATTAGACCTGGCCAACGGTTTAGTTCGGTTCTAAACTAAAACCAAAACCGAGTAGTTCCTAATTCCAGACTTTTATGGAACCGAGAACCGGAACCGAACTGGACGGTTTCGGCTCCTTCAGTTTTTTTTTTTAATTTTTTTTAAAATAGAGATTAAAAAAATTATTTTAGATTATGAACTTGAATTGAATTTTGATTACATTAAATTAAAAATAAAATTAAAGAGCTTGAACTTAAATTTTTAAGAACTTAAGTTGCCTACATATCCTAT